>BLSH010389319.1:1553721-1586029 GCA_018402905.1 Glandirana rugosa
ACGTGAATCAGTCTTAACGCTAACCTATCACTTCCTAGTAGTCGAGCGACTATTCCGGAAATGACACGAGAGAGAGCACAGTAAAGGCCTTATCAGCGAGCTGATGATCCTTCACTATCCAATCGCAATTCTGACTAAGTGCAGTTTGACTGCAGTGAAAAAAGGTAAATAATCAGGATCAGGCTGTGCTGTCTGAATTACAAAACTATCTAAACATTACAGTTTCTAAAAGTTGAAACAGTTCACACATATATATTTCATTCATATTCTGTGTTGCGCCATCACTTTAAATGTGAAATGCAGTTAAAATTTTAAACTGGGAACCAGAGTTACAAAACACTACCAGATTGAAAGCAGTAAAGCATATCAGGTTGTAGGTATAATTCCCATGCCCTCTCCATAGTATGATACAAATTACCCATATGGAAAGTTGGGAATCTCCATGTAATTGTGTCATACATGTATTCCTAGTCTAATATAGGGGAACAGGGAAGATTCAGAATGCTCGCATTTTTTATCTGTTGACAAAAAACTGCAAAAAATGTTCTACTTTATAATTAAAACTTTGGTTCAGGATATATATGCAAAGACAAGGAGTTGCAAGCTTTGGTTTTGCAGGCAGGCATTGCAGGAATTGCAGGCTTTGCAAAATTGTGGGAAATGAGAATGAATGTGCTTTCAATTATTATAGGATTTATTGTTTTAAAGCAGGTTATATTTTTTGGAAATCGTATTACATCAAACATACAAGTGTCTGAAAATAGAATATTTCTTATTTCCAATAGCAAGCAGTTAGATTTTTTTTCCTTTTATGCCATACTTTAAAACAGCTTCTTGATATTAATTATTTATTTTTACTCTGTATTCCAAAGGCTGTTTTTTTTTTGAATATGTGACCAACAGCAGAGGACTAGATGCTCCTCCTGCTTATGTTTCCCTGCTGACAGGCTGAGAAAGAGCTGTATATAAATTGGGAAAAAGGTACTTAGATGTTTTTTTGTTTTTTTTTTAATTAAAATAATTACAGTGCCTTCATCCCCATACAGAAATAGAAGGGACAATGTAAATCAAACAGTGTGTGTTTAGTATCACTTTAATGTCTGTTGTCTATTAAACATTGATAAACTGCTTCAGAATATATTACTGAGCACCACGTGCATTATATTTGCATCTTTTCTAGCCTTATATATTTTATTTAAAAAAAATGTACTGTATGGTCCTTTGGCAAATCTGGGGGCTCCAAGCAAGTGACGCAAGGTTATCCTCTCACTGAGCAACTATCAATTCTGCATGGGTACTGTACATAGCAGATTTATACATTTAGTAGCTCAAAAGCTATACTAAAAAGCCTTAAAGTATAGCTACACATTTGCTAAAAAAACTCCTGCTCCTTTCTAGCCTGTTAAGCTTATCTAACCTTATCAAACTTTATCCAAGATTATCAAACTCCTTACCCAAATGCATACTTCATAGACATATATTCCTATAGCAGGGGTCTCCAAACTTTCTAAACAAAGGGCTAATTTACTGTCGTTCAGACTTTAAAGGGCCGAACTGTGCCCAGTGGGAGTAAACAATGTTCCATCTTTGATATTAGTGGGAGAAATAGAAACAAGAAAATTACCCCCGTTGAGGTGGGATTTTAATGGCGACACCAGAATGGACGGACAAAAATAACAGACTCCATTACTCCACTACCATACCCCTGAGAAAAGCATTGTATCCTGAAACGATCGTTGGGTATTGGAGGAACTATCGTTTGAGATTTGGATTTTGGAATCACAATTCACATTTTTTGTACTATTAATGTTTGATTATAATATACCAATATTGTGTTCATCTATGTTTATATTGGACCCACCCTACCGTTGGTGAGGCTGGGTATGTTTTAAACATTTCTATAATAAAAGACGTATATATTTACATACATTGGCAGTTTGTGTCACCATTAAAATCCCACCTCAACTGAGGTCATTTTCTTGTTTCTAGTTTATATGGGATGCGGCAACCACCTGCAAGGTTTCTTTGACAGGGGAGCTGATTTATAGGGGGAGAAATAGTGCCCAATCTTTGGTGTTAGTGGCAGAAATAATGCCTCAATGGCCAGATGAAGGCAAGTAAAGGGACGCATGGCGGCAGTTTGGAGACCACTGGCCTACAGAAAAAATGCTGAACATACATTAATTTTTTTTGTTTAATCAGCGGGTTGAACAAAAAAAAAAAGGATCTAATTGCCCCATCCACACACTGGATGTGGATGGGGGGAATCCCCCCCACTGTGCTCTTGTGTTATGACGGCGGGGAGACTTCCCTGTCATCAAAACACAATGATCAGTGCAGGCAGCTATAGCACTGATCGTTGGGAAAAACCCAATATAGATCGACCAATACAAAGATCAAAATTTGGCTGGTCCATACTGAATTTTGATCTATGTATGGCTACCCTAAGTCTATGGCTCTGTTCAAGTCTATGGGGAATTGCTTTACTGATGAGGTCAGTGCCAGAGGAGATTTCTGCATCAAGGATATATAAACACTGTGGGATGCCACTGTCTCTACAGAGAAGTAAGTATGCACTGGCTGTGGGGTTCTAAGTTCCATTAGCTCAGCAGGCTAAGGAGGATTGCCTGGGTTCTTTGTGCCATGAGTGTAGATATATTTTAAATTTACTATTACCAATTTCAGATAACAAGAAAATATAGTAGATTTTGTTTTAAACATTTTGTACAGTCCTATTAAAGTTGTCTGTTACAGTACAAAATAGCTGGCTTTACAATTTAAAGTAGAAGTATATGCTAAAATAAACAAAGCTTAAAGCCTTTACTTCCCCACTGATGATAAACATGCTGTATACTCTTTGCCATATATCACAGTATAAATCAATTTTTTTCACTTTCTCAGAGTGGCGATGTGATTGCACAGCTCCATCTGTTGTGTATCAGTGAGGGGCTTGAAGTTTCCAGTGTGCTATGTAATGTCGAGGGGGAGAGAGTTCCCTCCAACCAGCAGCAGCAAGCCTCTCACTGACACACAGCAGACGGAGCTGTCTGATCACGTCACCACTCCAAAAAAGTGAAAAAAGGTGATAATTTTGTCTGCAAACAGTATGAATCAGCAGTGGAGAGGCAAGGCTTTAAACTGATTATTTTAGCCTGTAATGCTACTGTAAGGCTGGCCATTGATAGATCAAAATTCAGCTTCAGCAGGACCACCTGAATTTCGATTCATCTATGGGAAGGCTGGTTGTACTGAAGTGGATCTATTGATTACAACCTGCTGGGTTTTTCTTGTGGGATCCTGCTGTCAGAACACAATAGCACAGCTTGAGGCATATCCCCCATCAACACAGCCAATCAAGTGATTTTCTTTACCTTCAACCCGTGGCATAATATATGGCTTGCTTAAGTTCAGGATGACCATAATTTGTTTTAGTCAAATATATTGATCATGCTTTTTCTGTAGGGCATTACCAGACTGTAGAACCCTACCTGGTGTTTTAAGGACACAGCTATCAAAGTCAGTTAAATTTCATAGCATTAAAAATTTCATAAAGTGGTTCCGGGAAAATGAAGCAGGCAGACATATTCAACAAGACAGTGCAAAGAGCCATGCATTTCAGTAACTTGTAGTAACCAATCAGGCCTCAGTTTACTAGAAAAATCAAATGTAAATGCTGTCTATCATCCTTCTTGCCCTTGCTTATCATCACTGCTGTTTGTCTTGCTGAATAAACCTAATTGTACTCTTCCGCAACATAATTTATGTCAGCAACTGGCAACACTAGTAATCAATTGGGCAGTACTGTATAATTCAGTAATGCCAACATTTCTGCAAGTTATTATACTTTCTAAAGTTTAATTTTGGGGCATCTACCTACGAAACACTTGCCGTCTACTAAAGAAAAGAAAATGTTTGAACTAAATCACAAATTCTGTTTAGACATACCGGGCCTATTTAATAAAGCAAGCCATGTAGTATATGAACTTCCATCCAGTACATAGTTGCCATTAGTTATTTTTTGCAGCACATTACATTTTATTGTATATCTGCTCCAGTTTTTTTCATAATGGCACAAAATACACTCTATACAGAGCTGGTGTGGTTCGCCTTTGGCCTTACGGCTTCTTATATTTAAAACTAAAACTTTTTTTGGAGCTTCAGGTCAGGTTTTTTATTGCTGATATGATTTCATTGATATGATTTACCGTTGAACTTGTCAGCAGGACAGAAAGTAATTTCCAAATTTTACAGTCACTAAACAACTCTCACTTCCGGTTGTATCACTGAGAAAAAAAAAAAAGACTGATGGCATTTTACCATTTCCTACTCTTTCACACTTAAGGCCCTTTTCACATGGCCATTCCGTTCAGGTCCGCCTGTCCATTTTCAGACGGACGCACCCTGAGCGGAGACGGATCAGCAGGAATCAACGGATCGATCCCTGCTGAGCAAAGCAGAGCCCGCACACGGACATGGCCGTGTGAAACCACCCTTACAGGCTGATGCCCAGATATTTCTTACCAAAATACTGTATGGTGGTTTTTGGTGCATGCAGCAGCTTGTATGAGTTTTTTGTGAAAGCAGGATAGTATGCTGTAGAGTAAGGGTAAAATATATGCAGTGGAACCAGACAGCTTATTCCAACTACCTTTATACTTGCCCCCCAGCACTACCTGGAGTAACCTCTGTCATTTATCTACATCTGGGGCCTCCAAACTTTCTAAACAAAGGGTCAGTTTATTGTCCTTCAGACTTTAGAGGGGGGCCGGACTGTGGCCAAGAGGATTGGAAATTTTCCTGGCATCAGTGGGAATAAACATTGCCACATTTGGTATTAGGGGGAGGAATAGTTGCCCATGGTTGGTATCACTGGGAGGAATAGTGCGCCATTGTTGGTATTAATGGGAGGAATAGTGTCCCATTGTTGGTATCATTGGGAGGAATGGTGTCCCATTGTTGGTGTCATTGGGGTGAATAGCGCCCCATTGTTGTGTCAGTGGGAGGAATAGTGCCCCATCATTGGTGTCATTGGGAGGAATAGTACCACATCATTGATGTCAGTGGGAGGAATAGTACCCCATCATTAGTGTCAGTGGGAGGAATAGTACCCCAGCAATGGTGTCAATGGGAGGAATAGTGCCCCATCATTGGTGTCAAAGGGAGGAATAATGCCCCATCATTGGAGTCAATGGGAGGAATAGTGCCCCATCATTGGTGTCAGTGGGGGGAATAGTACCCCATCATGGGTTTAATTGGGAGGAATAGTGCCCCATTGTTGGTGTCAGTAGGAGAAATGGTGCCCCATGTCAGCTGGCAGAATATTGTCTCATATCAGTAGGAGGAATAGTGCTCCAGGGGCCGAATAAAGGCAAGCAAAGGGCCGCATTTGGCCCACAAGCCACAGTTTGGAGATCATTGCTCTACCTCGTATTTTTACTAATATTTTATTTATATCTCTGCCCCCAATTCAGGGACTGAGAGACCTGTCAGTAAGCTCAAAATTTTTATTTGTGGCCCATTTGTATGCTAATGGAAATAGTGACACTGAAAGTGCCTACCTACATAACTTTGAGAGGGCTACAGGCAGCTCTAGAGGGATGTAAAGATACGTTGGCATCAGTTTCATCATGCTGGCTGTTTAGCAATTCCCCCACAGGATCACTTTAATCCTGTGTAGATGAAGTCTTCAAACCAATGTATGAGATTATACATTTTTTTTTTTACAGGTGACATTACACAATGAAAAATTTTCAGAATCAGCCATGAGATGACTGAATTGAGTTCAAGATTCCACTATGATAGGATGATTTGTAGCAGGCACCTATCAACGAATATCACTTAATATTCAGCTAATCCGCTAAACTTAAATCTCCTTTGATTTTTTTTAATGACATTTAGAAAGAAAGAACATGATTCCTCATACCAACCTCTAACACATGCTGTACCCTCAACCTGTTTGAACACTTCAGCAAAGGAACTATAAATCAATGGGACGCCCATCTGAAAACACCAGCCCAATTTTAAAGGCCACATATTCAATATCCCAGGAGAACATGTAGCCATCAAAGTGGTTTATGTGTAGCTTACCTGTTCTCTGTGTGGATTATCCTTAGACTTTTCTTTTTAAAAACTCACTCTGGTCTTTTTTTTTGTTTTGGCACAATTTATTTGTGTTGGGCGAATGATAAAAACATTTACCAATTCACTGGAGCAGAGGTAGGTTGTTATTTTCTTTTGCTTTATTTGAAAGGAATAGAAAAAAAACTGATTATTAGAGCAGGGAATGTTTGATTAATTGCTCATTTTTAGCCATGAAGCTCAAAAAGGTACAACCTGGTTTTATAGCTTCCTTTACAAAAAACCCTAACTACAAAATTTGCATAAAAAGATTTAGTAATGTTATTTTTAAAGAGATATATAACACCCTTCTCCTTCTTATAATTTTCATAACTAGTGTGTGTGGGGGAGGTGGCTCTTTCTTAAAGGAGTTGTAAAGGCAGAAGTTTTTTTTATCTTAATGCATTCTATGCATTAAGATAAAAAAAAAACCTTCTGTGTGTGGCAGCCTCCCCAGCACCCCCCAATACTTACCTGAGCCCCTTCTCTCTGCACCGATGTCCACGAGTGTCTTAGCTGTCCCAGACACTCCTCCTATTTGGCTGAGACACAGCAGCAGCGCCATTGGCTCCCACGGCTGTCAATCAAAATCAGTCAGCTAATCAGGGAAGAAAAGGGGCGGGGTCGAGGCTCTGTGTCTTAATGGATACACGGACCTCTGACTCGGCTCGGGTGCCCCCTGTAGCAAGCTGATGGCTGAGGGGGACACTCATCAGAGGGAGGGGCCAGGAGAGCAGAAGAGGGACGCAAGAAGAGGAGGATCCAAGCTGCTCTGTGCAAATGCAACTGCACTGGAGGTAAGTATAACATGTTTGTTATTTATTTATTTATTTTTTTGTACCTTTACAATCACTTTAAGAATTCAGGCAGTTATGTTAGTACAGATTCCAGTGCAGTTCTAAACATTTTTTTACATTTATTTTACAGAAATATGGATTACAGCGTGACAAATGACTCCAGAAAAGGTAAATGTGTACATTTATTTATATACCAGTTGTGATTCCAAGAATCTGATTTACTCAAAACGCAAAGTGACATTTTAAAGACAATGTAAGAAATCTTCAATGAACCCCTAAAGATGGCAGGAATTATTATTTCAATGGAGAACTGGGTCCTTTGTATCATAAGCAATGGGATGAAACTTGTCAAAAATAAATACAGTGTACAATAACTGAAGAGGAAAATAAGGCAAAAAAAAAACAAAATATTTTCTTTACGAACAGGAACTTGAGTCAGATATATATCAAATCACTGTCCATGCAGTGCAGTATAAAAAAGGCTTGTCATCACAAAGACAAAAAGTCGACGTCTGAGAAATGAAGTATCCACACCAAACAAGCACACCAACACTAAGTGTAAAAAGACATCGTAAGGCCTCATGGGAGCCGAGGATTGAAAGGTGTGGTCTCAGGATATTTGTTAGAAGACAGGGTTATAGGAAAAACTCTTGCATCTCAGGTTCTTCTTGATCCATGTCACTGAATAAAATCTTCACTGATCCATTATGCCTGTGTGAATATAACACAAGAAACATTAACTCATATTTAAATTTAGTGGCTTGCATTGCATCTAATTTACCAAACTGAACTATTGCATAATGAGAATTTGCATTAAAACACTGTACCGTTCTGTAAAATGGCAGTTCGAGAATTATAAAGAGAATCTGATAAACTGTTTTGGAGAAATAATAACAACTCAAACACTTACAAACTGCTCCCTTTCTACAAAATAAAACTGACAACATTTTTGTGCATAAATCTAAAGCCGACACACGATCAGAAAATCGGACGAAAAATACCACTTTCAAAGAGGTTGTACAATAATCTGATCGTTAGTACACAGCTTTTGAGAGCCGATCATGACGGTTTGCCCCAAAGGGACAAACACAATTTTTTTTTCTTGTACAATGCCGGATCATATGATTTTTGAGTAATCAGTAGAGTTTGTGTTAAAAAAAAATCATAAGAACAAGATTACGCATGCTCGGAAACGAAAGAATACATTACTATACAATACAATATCACATTCAAAGTTGTATTTTGCCGGTTGAGAATTTTCATCAGTTGAGTAACCTTTTCGTTTTTGATATGAGACTAGCATGCAAAAAAAAAAGGACGATCATTTTTACAATATTTTCATCATGTGTACGGGCCTTAAGGTCTCATTCACACCATATGTGTATGAAAACTGATGGGAAAAAAGATTTTACTTGCATGAGTGTACATCAGTTTTCATGCGTGTTTCAGTGAGTTTTTATGCACAATGACATCGTTTTCATGCGCGTCAGTTATGTGCCCTGTTCACCACAATGTTGATGTCATGAAAGCGTTTTTCCATGCAGAAAACGTAGAGTACCATTGTTTTCTTTGAGCCCTTGCAGAACACGTGCAGAAAAACTGACATCTCTGCACATGGTGTGAACGAGTCCTTGGTTCATCAAGATTTTGGACACTTCTTGGTTCCTACATAATGTATGGACATAGTAAGTCTTATGTTGAAAAAGTTTAATGAATGGCCATACGCTTAGCAGTTTGGAGCTTTTTAATTAACTTTCACTCACGGCAATATTCTCCCCAAAATAAAGAAAACAATTCAAATCAGTTCATATCACTACAGGGCCAATCAAAAGGCATTTTCAATCCATTTCCATTCCAGTTTGATCAATTAGTCACGTAAAACTGGGAAATGTTTGAAATTGAAATTTGAAAATAAATGGAAAGTTTCAAAGTTACACTCTGTATGTGACCAGCAGAAGGGTGACCATACTTGACCCAAAAGCAGTATGTGAAGTAGCAGATTGAAATGCTGTTTTAATTCATATCAAAGACTCAACAGTGACTTTTCAGAATCAGAATTGCTTGTTATTGAAGCTATTTTCCCAATTGTTATAACTTTCATTATCGTGCTAAACCCATGTGTTGACAAATAAGGAAAAAAGATCTCTTGCTGCTTTTTTTAGGTTTGAAAAGACTGTGGATGGGTTTGAACCTCTTTTTTGAGTCTGAGCCCCTTGGGGAGATATCCTCTCATTTTCCATGTAATACATCACCAATGGCAGTTATTAAGAGTGCATTACACCTTACAACTTAGACATGATAAGATATCGTAACCTCATCAGAGTGATATCTCACCAACTGCAGCAGGATGAGCCCTGAGAGAAGGCAGACCAATCACATGGAGCATTGCAGATGGGAGATAATGAAATATAAGCTCTATTCTATAATTCCAATATCTCCATATATTTCAGAGGCAGTGCTGCCAACTGAGATAACAGATCCACACACATTTCAAAGTACTGCACTATGATAGCTAGTGTATATAAATTATTACTAAAATCTGGAAGGATGGAGATGCAATGCTTGCATCAACCAGTCAAATTTTAGAAGCTAGTACATATACAGGCAGTCCCCGGGTTACAAACAAGATAGGGTCTGTAGGTTTGTTCTTAAGTTGAATTTGTTTGTAAGTCAGAACAGGTACATTTTTTTTAGTGTAGCATCAGCCAAAATAACTATTTTTAAACTTTTTGGATAGCATAGGGAAGGGTTAACACCCCTGTAATGTTTATTTTGCTGTCGATGTTTCTGTTCAGAAGATTTCACCTCACTTCCTGTCCCAATGATAATTGGATTTTGAAAAAATGTTGTGGAGACCAGGATTGGTGATAAAGCATCATTGGAGACATCTTTTTCCCATAATAACTCTTACAGGAGTGAATTTCCCTTCCTAGGGGTAGATTTCCTGTCACTTCCTGTTGTCTACCTCCGTTTGTAAGTAGGAGTCGTTTGTAAGTCGGATGTTTGTAACTAGGGGACCGCCTGTATTTATTATTGGTACTTATATGACACTAACAATTTACACAGTGCTTTACATATACATTGTACATTCACATCAGTCCCTGCCCTCAATGAGCTTACAATCTAAGGTCCTTAACTCATAATTCATACATACACATACTAGGACCCATTTACACAGGAACAAAATAACCTACCAGCATGTCTTTAGAGAGTGGGGGGAAACCCACGCAGGCACAGAGAGAACATGTAAACTCCAGGCAGGTGGTGTTGTGGGTGGGATTCAAACTGATGACCCTAGTACTGCTATGCAGAAGTGCTAACCACCAAGCCACTGTGCTGCCCATTACATGTTTACCATTGTCAGAATTTATGTGCTGAATGAAGCTGAGCTTTAGACTGAAATCTTAAATAAATGCAGCTCTGCCTTATTAATCACTAAATTAATTTTTAGGACAGCTAGTGCATCCGTCTTAATTTGACTTAGTATCAGCCCCTTTCAGTTCATGTACAGCTGCATACAGACTGGGACTGGGAGAGGCAGCAATGAGAGCCAATCAGGCGTGCTGTATGTAAATGGGTTGACAAGAAGCATGCTGATAGGAGAAAAGAGCGTAATGACCTCATCATTCTGCTGCTGCTCTGTCACTGTCCAGTCATAGGGCTTGGAGTGTAAAAAGGTAAAGGTAATAAATGAATGTACATAATTACAAATCCTTTGAAAGGTAAAAAAACTCTCATATAGTTCATCTGTACAGAAGGCTGTTTAGCTGTGTTCAGCTTTAACCACTTCAGCCCCGGAAGGATTTGCCCCCTTAATGACCAGGCCAATACAGCACTATGCGGCTTTAACTGACAATTGCGTGGTTGTGCGACGCTGTACCCAAACGAAATTGACTTCCATTTTTTCCCACAAATAGAGCTTTCTTTTGGTGGTATTTGATCACCTCTGTGGTTATTTTTTGCGCTATAAACAAAGAGCCACAATTTTGAAAAAAACATTTTTTTTACTTTTTGCTATAATACATATCCAAAAAAAATTAAATAAAAAAAATATTTATTATATATTCTTCTACATATTTTTGGTAAAAAAAAAAATCGGAATAGGCGTATATTGATTGGTTTGCGCAAAAGTTAACGCATATACAAACTATGGGATAGATTTAGGAACTTTTATTTTTTTTATTGTTTTTATTGGTGATGGTGGCGATCTGCGATTTTTAGCATGACTGTGACATTGCAGCGGACAAATCTGACCCCAAATGACACTTTTTGGGGACCAGTGACATTGTTACATTGATCGGTGCTATAAAAATGCACTGATCAACGTAAAAATGACACTGGCAGGGAAGGGGTTAACACTAGGGGGCAATCAAAGGGTTAACTGTGTTCCCTAGGTGTGTTCTAACTGCAGGGGGGATGGGCTGCCAGAGACATGACAAAGATCCCTGTTCCCGATGACTGGGAACAGTAGATCTCTGTCATGTCCTCTGTCAGTACGGGTACCCGCCTTGTTTACATCTGCCTCTGTACTAGGCGATCACGCGTCGCCGTCGGACATCTAGTCCGCTCGACCCGTGGGTACGCTCCCACAGCGTGCAGCGGGCGCAAGCACGGCAACGGTGGCAGCGCGTGCCTGCCCGCCACCATGCCTGTGCGAGCCACCGTACAGCTACGGCGATTTGTGCAAGAGGGCCGACCTGCCACCTTATAACGACGGCAGCTGGTCGGCAAGTGGGGTTTCTTCTGCCTCTAAAAGCTCTTGCCACTAAACGCTGCTAAAAATCTATGAGGTTGATTTACTAAAGGCAAATAGACTGTGCACTTGCAAAGTGCAGTCGCACTCCGCAAGTGCAGTTGTTCCAGAGCTTAGTAAATGAGGTAAGGCTTCATTTGGCAAATAATACCCAATCAAGTGCAAAGAAAAAAAAAAATGCATTTTTGCTTGCACATGATTGGATGATGAAAGTCAGCAGCGCTTCTGCTCATTTACTAAGCTCTGGAGGAAGTGCACTTTGCAAAGTGTACAGTCTATTTGTCTTTAGTAAATCAACCCCAATGTGTGCTTTGGCACATAGGCTAATATGCAGGGGAGTTTAGAGGCAGTAAAAAAACCGCCAGACACCCCTAGAAGAAGATGCAAAAAGGCCCAGTGTGTATGAGGCCTTAATCTTAGATGTGGATAAAAAAACCCTACTGTACATAATTAATTTCATTTTCTAAGCAATTAAAATATAACATATAACAGTCATGAAAAAACCCTGAAAAATCATAATGCTGAAGTTGGTGAAAGATCATCCATTATGGCCATAGATAATAAATATATAGCACAAAATAATTCCAGTTTGAAATCACATTCATGTCCCCCTGCATATTTAAACAGAAAGGAAGACAAATATATGCGCATATGTATAACAAAAAGTGTTGTTGATAACGCCAGCTGGATAGGGATAAGATATATTGTATCCAATAAAGTCATAAAAGTTATTACAATCACACTTTGCAGACTTTGTATTGATGGCTTATATCAACTAGAAAGATTATCCCAAATTCAACATATTGAATAGATTACAGGTAATAGAAATAGCATCCAGGCATAAACATTGAGAATAACAACACCTATAGCTTTCAGTTTCTCAAGCCAGGCTGTATAATAAAGTACATAGCAGTATTTTCTGGGATATTGCCAAATGGTTAATAAAATAGTTGTAACCAGCTGCAGACACATGCAATTACTTAGAGATAAAATATGTCCCGTATGTTCAAAATGGCAGCAAAAAAAAAGGTTAACACTTAAGGGGGTTATTTATAAATGAATTCTGTGTGAATACTGCTAGACTATTTATCCGTAATAGCATAAATCTGAAAAATAATAAATAATTTCTGTTGTATTATGGCCACTAGATAAAGCTGATATTCAAAGGAAATATATATTTATTTATTATGATCTTCAGTTCCATCTATTGGCCACAATGAGGTATTTTCAAAATTCATGCTATCCTTATGAATGACGAACATCCAACCTTGAGAGAAAATAGCCTTGTAACATTTGTTTTTGCAAGCATTTACACAGAATTATGGCAGGAATACATGATAAAAATATCGGCCGAAAATTTCCGTTCTGCGAATGACTGGCCGATATTCCAACTGTTGATGCCCAGCAAGTAATACCCGATAAAACGAAAAAGACTGATTGAAAAAAATGGAAAATTTGTGTTGAATTGTTTGTGAACTAACGATATTCTATGTGTTGGTGTGAAGGTCGGCAGTAAAAAATCTCTTCAACATATCACGCATGAGCGGAACATTTTTGACCACTGACCGACCGGCGGTCGAGCGATCAGCCAATTTTCTACCCGTGTATTCCTGAAAAGTTTTAGACCACTGACCGCTGTTTCGTTGGTCGGCGGTTGTGCGATCGGCCAATTTTCGAACCGTGTATTCCTGCTATGCACATGCAGTTGGGCAGGATTTTGTTTTGTAAACACCCTGGATACTGACACACGCCAGAATGAAATAATAGGTATAAGAGTCACCAGTCAACCACGGAAAACCACATAACTACTCCCGGTCGACAGAGAGGGGTAGAATCTACATCAAAGAAGTTGAGCTGCTTTGAGGAGTGAAACACATCAGCCAGATACCTTATTCTCTTTGATATGGAGTATATCCCCCAACTATCTCTGGAGTATGGGAGTGTTTGTGCAGTTTTCTGTGGTAGCTTCTATACCTATTTAGTTCTGATACAGAATATTCGTTGGCATAGTATTATTTTATCAGCAGTATTGGAAAACATGTTCTGGTTCTTCTGGCTGAACTGCACCATTGTGAAAATTGGAGGCTATTTAAACTATAAGTACCATGTATAGATACAAAACCAAAGGACATTTTGCTGTCAGTATCATATACAATATCTTGCAATTATTGCTATTAAATGGACTTGGATTATTGATCATAACAAGACTTGATATATATCTATCTGTGGAGAAGTCAGCATGCAAACAGTATATTAAGGAGTGTTATTATAAAAAAAAAATTGCATAGCAATTTACCAAGTGAAAGTGCATATACAATTATTCTGGTCATATTACATCTTGTCTGTGGTTGCCTACAGCAATATTATTAGACATTTGGTAATATCCAACAGAATATTGCTATATATTACATTATACAGCCTGGCTTGAGAAACTGAAAGGTAAAGGTATTGCTATTCTCAATGTTTATGCCTGGATGCTATTTCTTTTACCAGGAATCTATTGCATATGTTGAATTTTGGATAATCTTCCTTGTTGATATGAGCCGTCAATACACAGTCTGTACAGTGTGATTGTAATAACTTTTATAATTCTATTGGATACAATACATCTTATGCCTATCCAGCTGGCTTCATCAACAACAGTTTTGTTATACATACAGTATGCACATATATTTTTCTGCCTTATACGCCTTTTTTTTTCATTTCTATATACATATGGACATGAATGTGATTTCAAGCTGGATTTATTTTGTGCCATTTATTAATTATCTATGGCCATAGTGGACGAACTTTCACCAACTTTAGCAATTCATTTTTTTCAAGGGTTTTTTCATGACGGTTATACTGGATATTGTGTTTTGCCTAGCAATGAAGCGAATTATGTTGTTTTTTTGTATCCCCATCTAAAATGTATTCAACGTTTACAAACTCTTTTTAATGTTATTGGTAATATATTTTTCTATTTTATTTATTTATTTTTTTATAACAAATTTTTATTGTTTTTTGTCAGTATAACAAATCAGTTGAGAAAGATATTACAAATGAGATAGCAAGAAGACATTTGTATACAATTGCTTGCACAGTGTATAAAATCTACTTAACCAGTGCTATCTGCAGTGAAGGAAACTTGGATGGAAAATAAAGACCCAAGTGCCCAATCTCCCTCCCCCATCCCAAACTGGGAGACGAGAGAGGGGGAGGGGGCAATCAGACCTGCATCCTCAAATAGATAAAGCCTGTTATGGTTAAGTGAATGAGCAAAAGGTGAGAAGCAATATCAGAAGAGAAATACAATAAATCAACTACGAGAGCTGTCTTTGCAGCTAACATTCTCAAATGTAGCTTTAAACAGTTTGGTGCTTTGGAAAGATAAGAGAAAAAAAGAAGGGGGTGTCTGCAGGAGTTCTGTTAGTTGGTATCCTGAGTCATGTTGTTAACATGAGGGTCTCAATGTCCAGGGATTGAGGGTTCCTTTTGATGGTGGCTGGGCCCAATTTCCTCGTGTCGTGTGGAGTGCCACTGGTCAAAAATGTAGGGGGTTTCGGATAGCCGCTTGTAATTGAGGAGGAAAGGAATCTTGAATAAATTCTTGCCACCTGTTATAAAAACGTTTTTCAGGGTTTGTTTTGTGGGCCCAAATCTCTAGTTGATCCTTAAGCAGTAATAATTTTAGCTCTTTTTTGACTTCAGTAATGGAGGGAGGATGTGCCTGTATCCAGTGTTTGATAATCACTCTGCAAGCTGTGAGTAGACATATGTGAGTCCATTGAGAGAGAGAGAGGTTGGGGTTGGTGTAACATAGAAGAGACTGATGGTGAGTCACTGCTATGACAGTTGAAAAGCATCAGGACTGGGTCCAAGGGTATGGTGATATGGGTCACTCCTGCAACGTATGACTGAACTCAAGCCCAGAATGTGGCTAATAAGCGTGCGCTGCCATAGTCTGTGAAATAGAGTTGGCCTGTTGATCTTGCATAAGGGGCATATCTTTTCTTTTGGGTTGTTTTCTGGTGTGTAGTATGGTAAATATGCTCTATGTAGTATCTTGAAATGTGTTTCCCTCCAAGTTTCATTTGGTATGAGTTTCAAAAATTTTCTATAGCTGTTGTGTATCGACTGTGAGAGGTTTTCCACAGGAAGGTCTGATGCCAAAGCTTTGGTCGCTGTTTGTTCCAGTGGCTTGGTGAAGAAGGGCAAGAGTGGGGTGTATATTTGCGAGATAGATATCAGTCGAGAATCAACGAGCTTGTCAATGAGGGTGGTTATGAATCTGAGTTGAGGCTTAGGACAAGTTCCATTCACAAAGTTGGATAGTTGCATTAGGTGGAAAATATGATGATTCAGGATGTCGAAGTCTGACATAGTAGTTTGAAAGGGTGTCATTTTCCCATTGACTAGGTCATAGAGTGATATGATTTTTGTCAGGTTCGTGAATTTTCAGAATCTGAAGGCCTTGTGGTGAGTAGAAGGCGGAAACATTGGATTTCCAAGAATTGGAAGATGTGCTGAGATGGAGAAACTCCTAGGTGTTTCCTTATCTCTCTCCAGGCTACGAGGGTATCACGGATCATTAGATTGTGCTTCAGATTGGGTGGGAGTAGTGATAGTTTGCTGTGTAAGATGGAGGGTAGATTAAAGGGAGATACCAGGGCTGATTCTATTCCATAGTTCGTATATTTAGATTCCTGGGTTAGCCAGTCTAGACCTGACCGAATCAGACAGGAGAGATAGTATAGCCTGATATAGGGGAGACCCACCCCCCCCTCTCTTCGGGAGATACAGTTTTGTGAGGGCAATGCATGTTTTTTTTCCCCGCCATAGGAATGCGGACAGGGCCTTTTTAATTCTTTGAAAATCCTTATGTTTTAACAACAGTGGTATGGTTTGCATCAGGTACAACAGGCGTGAGAAGCTAACCATTTTAAAGAGATGACATATCCCGAACAGCGATAGTGGGAGTTCCATCCAAGCTTCCAGTTCCTGTATTATTTTGAAGATCAGAGGAGAAAAGTTTAGTTGATATAGGGATGCAGGGTCTTTTCCTATATTCACTGCCAAGTATGTGATATGGTGTGAGGTAAATGGGAACGGGATGAAGTCATCCAGGGGCGCGGGCCATTTTTACTAAGGGGTAAAATTTTGCTCTTGGTGAAACTAATTTGTAATCCTGAGCAGGAGCGAAACACATTAACCACTTGCTGACCGCCAATCGGCAATTGACGGCGGCAAAGTGGCTCTGTAACGCGGATCGCCATCATCTGACGCGGCCGCGTGATCGCGCCTAATGAGCGAGCGCTCACTGTGTCCGGGGAGGGCCAGGGAGCGGGTGCAGCGGCTTCAATTGCCGCCGGCTACCCGCGATGGCCCCCCCGGAGCGAAGGAACGGAGGTCCGTGTATGTAAACACGGACCTCCGTTCTGTGAAGGGGGAAGGGCTGTGATCACAGCCTTCCTGTATATGAAGGCTGTGACCACTTCCCTTCCCCAGCCAGGGCAGTCCCCCCACAGTTAGAACACGCACAGGGAACATACTTAACCCTTAGAGCGCCCCCTGCAGGTTAACCCCTTCACTGCCAATGGCATTTACACAGTAATCAGTGCATTTTTATAGCACTGATCGCTGTATAAATGCCAATGGTCCCAAAAAAGTGTCAAAATGGTCCGACATGTCCGCTGAAATATCGCAGTACCGCTAAAAATCGCAGATCACCGCCATTAATAGTAAAAAATAAAAAAATATAAAAACCCCAAAAATGAATTCTCATCATCCGTAAACGCGACCACTTTTGCGCAAACCAATCAATAAACGCCGATTGTGATTTTTTTTATCGCAAATATGAGGAAGAATATAAATCGGCCAAAAACGGTGAAAAAAAATGTTTTTTTATATTTTTTTTTGGATTTGTATTTTAGCAAAAAGTAAGAAATTTGGGTTTTTTTGCAAAATTGTCGCTCTTCTTTTGTTTATAGCGGCGATCAGAAATGATGCAGAGGGGATCAAATACCACCAAAAGAAAGCTCTATTTGTGGGAAAAAAAGGACGCAAATTTCGTTTGGGTACAACGTCGCACGACTGCGCAATTGTCAGTTAAAGCGACGCAGCGCCGAATCGCAAAAAGGGCTCCGGTCCTAAAGCTGGAAATCCTTCCGGTCCTTAAGTGGTTAAAGGCATGTTGAATTAGAGGTATGTCCTTCTGGGGATTTGTAGAAAATATTAAGATATCGTCCACGAAGAGAGCTGCACGAATCTCCTCTTCACCTAGTTGTATACCATGTAAGGGTAAGTGTGTGTTCAGATACCTGGAGAGGGGTTAGATTGCCGTATTTAACAGCAGTGGCGACAAGGGGCATCCATGGCAGGAACCCTTGTGGAGGGGTATCTGGTCAGAATTGAGTCCTGCAGCCACTACCCTTGCTGTTGGGGAGAGGTATAGGTTCTTAATAAACTGTAAGAAGGAGCCTGTAAACCCAAATATTTCAAGTGCCATGGAAAGCCAGGTGAGATTTACATTGTTGAAAGCCTTTTCTGTGTTTAGAGTGACAATGGCGATGTCTTGTGGATTTTGGCATTTTCCAGGACCGCTAGAACCTTCCTAATGTTTGAAGAAGCTGAATGACCTTTCACAAAACCTGATTGGGCTGGATGTATCAGGGAGGGTAAAATGTTGGCTAATCGGGTGGCTATGATCTTGGATAGTAATTTGGAATCTACGTTGAATAGTGAGATGGGGTGATAGGATCCAGGTTCTGTAGGATCTTTCCCTTTCTTAGCAATTAACTTTATGTATGTCTGGTTCTCCGAGGGTATGCAAGGTTCTCCTTTCCAAATTTCAGTGAATACGGTGAGCAGAGTTTGGGTATGAAATCGCTGGTGAGTTTGTAGAACTGGCCTGATAGACCACCTGGGCCTGGTGATTTGTTATTAGGGAGCTGTTTTATGTTGCTCTCAATCTCATCATTGCAGATAGGTGCATTTAAAGACTGGAGTTGTTCGGGATATATTTGTGGGGTGGCAGTGTCCAGGAAATGTTCAGCTAATGGCACATCCATATTTTCAGGGGAGTATAAAGAAGTGTAGAATTTATGTAATATTTTGTCGATGTCTGAGGGGGAGGATGCCAGTTTGCCTGTGTGGTCTTTGAGATTTGTACTGTGTGTGGGTCTAAACTGATTTTTGCTGAGTCTGGATAGAAGTTTTCCTGCTTTATTGCCGTGCTTATGTAAGAAGGATACGGTATATGCAGATTTAATGCGTTCTTGTTGTTTTGCCCACATATCAAAAGAGTGTTTTGTTTCGAGACAGTTTTTCCTATCTTCTGAGGAGCCACTATGAGTTAGGCGAGCTTGAGTTGCCCTCAAGTGGTCACTCGTCTGTCTATACGACTTGAGGGTTTTTGCTTTATAATAAGCTGATAAGGAAATTATTTTGCCCCTGAGAAAGATCTTCCTGCATCCCATAGGAGATTGGGCTGGTGTACGTATGTTTTATTTGTAGTGAGGAAGTCATGCCATGCTTCCTTTGGGAGCTCTCTGAGTTTGGTATCGTGAGCTAAGAAGGAGGGTAATCTCCATATTTTGGCGGTGTCATGGGGGAGAAAGTCCTCTAATGTGACTGAGATAGGACTATGATCCGAGATTGCCATCTCATGAATGGCAATAAAGAAGGGGGGTGTAAAAGTAGTCTAGTCTAGCTAATGATATATGAGGGGCAGAATAGAATGTATATTCCCTATCTTTAGGGTGGGATAAGCGCCATGTGTCTATTAGGTTAGAACCTTGCATGAATTGCCAAGTATTATCTTGTGTGGAAGGGGGGGGTCTCGGGTAGATCTATCTTCTTCCTTGCATAGGGTCGTGTTAAAATCGCCAGCGATCAGGTGTGGGTATTGGGTTTTTTTCAGGATCCATCCAGTGGCTTTCTGAAAAAAGTAAGTCGTGTGAGAGTTAGGAGAAGAAAGGAAGAAAGATGTCAAAAAGGCCTAAACAAAATATAACATTTGCCAATAGTGACTTCACTTTTTCTCTAAGTGACCTCCTACTGCCTTACACAGCTTTGTCGAATGCCTGGCCAATGAGGCAAGGGGGAAGCAAGCAGTCACCCTCTAGAACAGTTATTGCCATGTGGAGGCAATTGCCTGCAACAATATTTACCGTCTCATGTGGGGTCTGAGGAGGGGGACATTATTTATTTGAACGATCACGAG
The DNA here is from genome assembly GCA_018402905.1 of Glandirana rugosa. Classification (NCBI taxonomy): domain Eukaryota; kingdom Metazoa; phylum Chordata; class Amphibia; order Anura; family Ranidae; genus Glandirana; species Glandirana rugosa. The sequence continues at coordinate 1,573,592 of BLSH010389319.1, forward strand.
AGGGTGTCCCAGCGGGGGTAAGAGTATGTATACACACAAAGGTGCATTTGGTGAGGAGTAGCGGGGTGCAGGATCCATGTTGTCCTGTAGAAGGGCTAATAGTGAAAGTAAGAACTTTAGAGATGGAATGCTCTGTTGGAGTGGTTGACACACAGACGTTTTGGAGGGTCCTTACTCCAGCTGCGTTGTTCTCTTGCATCTATGGGCCTGTCGTCAGGGTAGGAGTTGGATTTTCCCGAGCACGAGAGTCGGGGGCACAAGTAAGAATCAGCTTCATCTGGAGTGTGGAAAGTTAGTTGATCTCCTTTTGGGGCTTGCATTCTTAACACAGCAGGAAAGGCCAGTGTGAAGCATAAAGCTTGTTTGAATAGCTCCGCACATATTGGTTGGAACTCTTTTTTCTTCTTTTTGAGACCTCTACGGAGTAGTCTGCAAAAATGAGTAGGCTTTGACCGTCAATTCTGAGGGAACATGTTTTGCGGAATGCTTGCAAGATGGCTAGTCTGTCTGCATAATTCAGATATTTAACGATTATATGTCTGGGAGACTTACGTTTAGGGCATGATGTGCCCACCCTGTGTGTTCTTTCGGCCACGCAGATGTTCGGTAGGCCTAGGGCTTCAGGTATGTGGGATGCGCATAACTGGAGTAGTGTGCCCGCTTGGAAGGACTCTGGGAGGTCTCTGATCCCCAGATTGTTCCTGCGGGATCTATTTTCCAAGTCTTCCAGTTTATCCTGAATTAATTTATGTATTTTGGTGTGTTCCAGGAGGGTGCCCTGGTGCTGATACAGTTCCTCCTACAGATTTGACACTCTGCTCTTTCATTTAACCTGTGTGCCTGCTCTCCCAGCTCTTTACGAAGCTGTGTAATCCCAGCAGCTATTGCAATGTCTACTGCTGCAGATATATATCCATGCTCTCCATATTGGAAGGGGGGGCCGTGGACATTTTGACTACTCCTGCCCTTCCGTACTGTGGAGCAGAATGGAGTGTGTTCGGCGAGCTGGAGTGGGAGGATGTTGGATATTTTTCCATATGGAGAGCAGGTGGTGACCTCCGCCGTCTGCGGCTGATTTGCGGGCTGCTGCCGGTATTAATATGCTGGTTTTAGATGAGAGCAGCTTTGTCTCTCTGCCTTCACATACGGCACATGTATTTTATTATATTAATCAAATTGCATATTATCTTTCTTCAACTATCAAACTTGTGAAATTTCTCCTTTATTATCTATTTTGATTTACACATTTGTGAAGTTGGGAGTTTATTTGAAGAAAGATTTTAGAGATTAGAATTAAAAAATACATACAGTAGCTAGCAGTCAAAGCTGTAATGAATATGCACCAATTTGCCTCCCTTTTACTGCTCACCGTGCCCCCATTGTACTGGCGAATATGATCACAGAGAAAGAAAGTGAGTGGAAATCCAAAATGTTAGTGTTGTCCCTATAAAAATAGTTAAAGGGAAATCTTTCATTGTGGACACCTGCTCCAGAGACAGCTGTCTGAAAGGGGAATTTACTACACTTTGGGAGATTTCCTTTAGCTTCCTGTTGTCTTTGGAAGAAGAAGTGAAGTGGAATTTCCACAGTTACACAGACAGCAAAACATCTCTACTTGATCCTAAAAAAAAAAAGCTTAGGTTATACATACATTTTAGAGCAACTCTGTGTTTTTTTTAAAAAAAAATAAAGCCATTCTTAGGAAAAAGTCAGCAGAGGGGCTTGGGGGTGTGTTGGGCGACTGAGATATCTGACACATCCAGAATTGTGGCGGATGTTGAAGATCTTTCTGCAAGCTTAGATCTTTAACACAGCAGAGTTTAGTGGTGCAGGTAGAGGAATAGGTAATTATTAGCCGTAGGTAATGGTATGAGTGTAGCAGAAGTTTATCTGGGGTAAAGACTGATGTTAAAAATGTATGTGTTCTGTAAAACACTGTACAATCTGTTAGCGCTCTAAAAAAATAGAAATAAATATTAATCCATATGCTGTATTGTTATAAGGAATGCCCAGAAAATGTACTGCAGAATTAGCAAAAAAGCAGCATTATAATACAGTTTTCATACATGGACAATGCAGTTTTGGGGTATGAAAATTAATTTTGAAATAATGGGGTCAATGCTGAGGATCTCCAAACCCTTTGCAGCTGTCCGATGTGAGAGCCGGCGGCAAATGTGCTGACTCTGCAGTAAACATCTGTACTAATATTTTGGCCTTCTTACTCACACTCATACAGCTGCTCTGAGCTTCACTGTCTAGATGACCCTTGCTATTCTTTTAATGATGTCAGTTTTTTTTTTTAAATAAATGAAATGATAGCTAAAGATTTAAGAGATAAACTATATATATGGATATCATTATTCTGCAATAAAAAATATTAACTGTAATGCTTCCCTCTAATAATCATAAGGCATGCTTATAAAAATTCCTTTTTTTCAAGGATTCAGAAAATGACAAGGTCTCTTTATTCGTTTGTTGGCAGGACACAGAAATGCTTGGGAAGAATCAAGCATAATGTATGTACAGATGTCCGTTTAGGTTTTTCTCATTAAGGATGATGGATCATGCATTGAAAGTACACCAAGCACATTAAACTGTCACATCCACATGTTTTCATCCTTTCCCATGTTTTCACAAGGTCTGCAGATGTTTCTGCCAGAGAGTACATTTTAGGCTGTGTTTGGAGACATCCAAGTGACAGAGAGATATGAATGGATAAATGTAAATCAATGGATGGATATATAATGAAGTAAAAAAAGATAGGTGGTGCATGTTAATGACTTTTAGCTCTGCATAGGCAGAATGTTTCTATGGGGTTTTTAAGCTGACCATACACTGTTCAAAATTCAGCCAAATTTCGATCAGCATGTGAGCACCCCAGCTAAACAGATGTCAATTCTTAATGTTGCAAATGTTTTCATCAGTGGTTGTCAGAACACAATGTCCTGGTGAGGGGGTATCTGTTTGTGTGGATGGAGGAACCTGTTTGTTTTTTTCCTTCAGCCTGGTGGCTAAAAAAAAAAATACAGTAGTCTGCAGCCAAAAAATAATTGATAAAGGGGACCATTCATAAGTATCAGTTGGTTCAGTGTTTTAAGTGGACTTATTTTTTTTCCCTATGTTAAGGTCTATTTCAAGCAGAATGTAGGCTCCTCTCCTAGCCCTTTTGAGCTAGGAAGGGCTAGGAGTATCATATAAGTGGCAGTTGCCTCTTGGGCTATTTTTTGGGAATCCAATCCAATACATGCATAAGCATCAAGATACTCCTGTAGCAAGAGTTCACCTATAGGAGTGAGAGAAATTGGAATAAGTCCAGTTGCATCTGGAAATTAAAATGCATTGCAAGTAAATGACCCATGTTGGCTTTCTGAGAAGAAAAAAGATGAATCCTTAGGAATACAGTTGATTTTTTAAAATACATATAATTTTCATGTAAGACACAACAAACACGTATTTTGCCGACGGTGCACTGTAGCTTTACTGCTACGGTGCGGGCCGACCGCCTGAATCATGTATATACAGTATATCACAAGGTCTGCGTGCCGCAAGAGCACCAGCTGTGCTGTGATTAGTCATAGCACAAGCCGATCAGCGGGTGATAGCCAATGGATGACCGCCAGCACTCACTGATCAGCAAGGGGAAAGACAAGACAGAGCATATGTCTATGTATACAAGCGTTGTCCTGTAGGCAGGGATATGCTGGGTTTTGTTTCCATGCAAATAAGGGAATAAAAATCAGCACATCCCTTAATGAAAGCACCTCACAGTACACACATAAACACTGGTTAGGCACACATTTAACCCTTTGATTGCCCTAGATGTTTAACCCCTTCCCAACCAGTGTCATTAGTACAGTGTCAGTGTCTATTTTTAGCACTGATCACTTTATTAGTGTCATTGGTTGCCACAAAGTGTCAAAAGTGTCAGCTTGTCTGACCTACTAATGCAGTCCCGCTATAAGTCACTGATCACTGCCGTTACTTGTATAAAATAAATAAAAATACCAGTATATATCCCATATTTTGCAGACTCTATAACGTTCACGTCAACCAATCAATATACGTTTATTGGGATTTTTTAACAAAAATATGTGGCAGAATAAATATTGGCCTAAATTTATGAAGACATTTGATTTTTTTTTTTTTTACATTTTATATATGATTGGATATGTTTCATAGAACATATAGAGTAAAAAATATTGTTTCTTTTTTTTAACACTTTTGGTCCTTTCTTGTTTATAGCGTAAAAAATAAAAAACCCAAACAAATCCTCCTACATAGGTTTTACTTGTTTATCTGTGGATTTCTCTTGCCTCCACCCCTTCAAAAAGTGCAGAAAATAGTTAAAATCTTTCTTCATCTGTCAGGAGCACAGAGGAGGGGGTGGAGAAGCTGCAGCTACAGTGTGTGAGAGCTGATTGGAGGAAAGGAACACACCTCCTCCACACAGCAGAAGAACTGCGTTGTGAATAGAAAAGTTCTCAGAAGTGACTAATGCCGATAACAGAGGAATGAAGCACCAGTGAGAAATGACACTTAGAGCTTTGGAGAGAGATAAGTAAACACTACAGATATGCAGTATGTGCTTTGCTCAGATCCCATGACTGAAGTTTACAACCACTTTAAACCAAGCTCATTTATCCACATTTTATATGGTTCATCAGAGGGAGCATAGAGAAATCTAATCTTAACTTAAACTGGACCTACCGCTGTTTTATAAATACATAGGCAGCATGGTTGGATGACCTATAGTCAGAGATATTCATGTTCCTGGGCAGCTCTTTCTCCTGATTCATCCATACAATTCAAGAAGGCCAAGAACCTTTTAATATATCATGGCCAAAGCATACCATTCATTCTAAGGACACACAACAGCAACTGTTATTGTTTGGTTACAACACTGTACTAATTGCCTTGTCTACAAATGGAACATCCATAGAGAATCCCATTTCTGTTAAGGATGTATACATACATGGTACTTGTTTTGCGTAGGAAAAGCAACAAACCAAAATCATCTTCTATAGGGTTGTGTTTGTGGTTAGCAGAAGTAGCAGAATGCATTAAGATAAGAAAACCTTCTGACTTTACAATCACTTTAATGTGTTTTACTTTAAAAACATAAAAAAAGGAAAAAAAATTTTTAATATAGGAGGGATCCTCAAAAAGTTTCTGCACTTTTTTATATTTAATAGAGTTTAAAAAAGTGTGGAAACTTTTTGAAGAACCCTTGTATAAAATAAACCATATATTGCCATAAACATCCCAAGTGTATGGTCTAGAATGGCATATACTTGCCACCTAGTCTGGGATGATTTGTGTGGTAAATGGCTCCAGAGGTAAAAAGCCTTTGACAAGAATCCAAATTCCTTTGCTTTGAGGGCTTGTCTAGCCAGGGAAAGGGTGGGTGGGATCCTTGGTCAGTACACTGCTTTGGTCCACTTCCCCTTTTTTATCCTAGAGTAAGTCACAGGTGGCCTAAATCTGAGATTTGAACATAGTCTCGAAGTGCTAACAGACTGGGGAGTGTGTGTCGCTTCAAGGCCTGTCTGTGCCATTAATGAACAGAGCCCGGAATTGGCGGGACACCGGTATTATCCTTGTAAAGTTTTCTGCACCTACCCCTTGCTTGGAAACAAACCTCCTTGGCTGGACAGATAAAAAGTGGGTGCAACCACCCTAAAACTAACAGCTCCAATCGAAGATGTCTGCAGCTGAACTGAACCTAGTCTGTTATATTACAAAAGAATGGTATACAAAAAAATAACAGTTCTTGCCTATGCTACCATAATAAATACTAATGCTGAGGTGTACAAAGTGTCATGAGAGACAAGTCTGGAGCTAAATCGAAGAATGTAATGAATGTAGCACCTTCCTTCCTCAACCTTCAGTAAAGCACAATTTCACTACTGACACATTGTAAATGTAAACAGAATTTAACGAGCTCCCGTCCACTATAATCTATCCAAGGCTTGGACTATACAGGTTTGAGAATTCTGGAGGTGACTTTCCCACACATGACAGGAAATGTAGTTTCCATTCACATCATCTGTTATATGACTCTTGCTGTGCAGAGACCGAGAGTCATGCCAAGATGTAGCATGCTGCAAGATGGATTTATGACAAGGTCTTCTCTTTTTATATGAGGCAAAGCAGCATGGCCAAATCTACATTGCTAGGCCTGTCAGCAAGACAGTCTTAAAGATGTGCACCGCTAATTGCAATGGACAAACGTGCTTTGGCCTTCCTACTTGATTTATATTCCTGCTCATAGGATGATTTCAAAGGAGCATGCACATAAATGTGCAAAGTAGCATAGAAAAGAGAAAGGAAACCTCTATAATCAAAAGCACCCCCACATACCATGCATGATTAGGAAGAAGATCTTCGAGCAATGCACTAGAGGAAAGTTTGGCACAGCAGACACAAGATTCCTAGGAAATTGTAATATAAAGATCAGTACATGCAGCATGCAGCATGCTTACAATACAGTGCATACATAAAGAAAAACATGCTTCTTTGTACTTGGCTCATGAATTAAATATGTATAAGACAGTGCACAGTTTCATTGCATATACTATACTTACCAACATTTCTAAAATAAAATATTCACAAAATAGGCCTGGCCCCAAATCAAGCTGTACCTGGGCACCCAAGATCTCTAATAGCAAACCCCTTTCTAGGAAGGCCATGTTCACTGTAATCCATTGAAACTTTGGTAATGTTGGTTTGTTTAACTATAATATAATACATTTTCTCTAGAGGTAAACTGATTTAAAACTATCCTGGCTATGTCTCACTAAGATATTAAATCTAAAGGCAACACAGTTTTTTTTTATTGTTTTTTATTTTTTTTATTTTTTTAGGTTTGGATAGAGTAGGGAACATTTAAACTGCTATCAGTTTTTAATTGCTTTGGCCCTGCTGGGACATCTCTTACTTCCTGTCCCGGAAACACAACAGGAAGTGATAGGAAATTTCCCAAAGTGATAGGAAAGGTGCCAGAGTTGGAAACTAACAAGTCAAAAAGTGTACATGGTCAGGGCTGCCTTAGAAACTCAACTCAATATTTGCAGTGTCCACTTTTTTGCCTGAATTGCATGAATTCTCCCAAGTACACTTATGCACATTAAAGCATATCTATGGTCAAAATGTAAATTCATATATACATTTCCACATTGTATTTCAATTATTTCTAGCCTAGCAATCTGATTGATCTGGAGGCTTGTAAACTTACTTCCACACACATTTACTTCCTTAAATTCTGTGACACGTATATACTATGCCCAGTGAGTAGGCATTGCTGTGTCAATTCACAGAGCCTGCTTTTCAAACTATAGAGGTGCTGAGGGGAGGTGTTTCAGGAGGTGGAGTCAGTACAGGAATCACTGCTTGCAGGCAGCAAAGTGGGATATGTAGTCTTTAAAAGTTGAAACTAAACAGCAGAGAAGCTGCAAAGCATGCAGGGAGTCCAGGATGTTGTGGAAAGAAATGGCCAAAATAACTTATTTATATTGCTATTACAATGCTGATGTTAAAAAATTGTGTATGCTGTGACCACAAAAATGATTTAAGAATTTTGCAGGCACAAGTGACATTGTTGACTTTTTTCACATATTTCAACAGGCAAATATTAGCTCTTAAATTACACATACAATTGACACAGTGTATTCATTTTTAGGATCTAAATAAACTAAAATTTAGATTTGTATTATGAAAAAAAAGTAAGTACAACCCATACATTTACCACAATTTCAAATACATGAATTAGAGTCTGGTGTTCCACATTAGGTGCAAATGAATAGAATGCCCTCAGGGAGTATGCAGGTGGAACCTGTCTCATTTAAACCTTAGACATCCAGGCTCGGAGGGTCTGCTTGCTATACAGGTGTGGTGTCATCATACCAAGATCAATAAAACTCTCTAAGGCCCTTAAAAGAAAGAAAGTTGTGGATGCCTATGAGTCTGGCAAGGGAGGCAAAATGATCACCAAATGATCTAAAATAAATCATTCCACTGTGAGGAAAATATTCTACAAGTGGCATATATTTCAAACAGTTGCTAATTTTTGACCAGGACTGGCCAACACAGCAAATTCATCCTAAGAGTTAGTTGATGCTAAAAAGAAGTTTCCAAGCACCCAAAAATGTAATTGTGGGGTATTCAGGTAACTCAGGTTCAAAGTGCATGCATCTACAATCAGAAAGAGAGTGCACCAATTTAATCTGCATGAGAGATATGTTTAAAACGGCCATTGCTTTCCAAAAAAAACATGAACATATAGGCAAAAACTAGGCCTTCTGGAACAAAGTTCTAAAGACTGATCAATCAAAGATAGAGTTGTTTGGTCACAGTAACAGTAGACATATTTTAAACCATGAAAAACCATTATTTCAGGAGACAAATCTCATAACCACGGTGAAGAATGGTGTGCAAATGTTGTGGTTTAGGGTTTCTTTGCTGCTTCAGGGCCTAGGCAGCTAGGAGTCATCAAGTCCACTATACATTCATCTTATGGCAAGTGTGCCTTATAATAATGTGAGGCTATTTGTTCAAATGTTGAAGTTGAACCAAAAATCTGTCTTTTAAGCACAATAATAATCTGAAGCACACTGGAAATCCCAACAAGAAATGGCTCGTAAAGAAGACATAGAGGGTAACTGACTGTCCTAGTCAAAGCTCCGATTTGATTTGCTATGAAATTTTGTATGGCGATTCTGAAACAGGCATTTTGCACAGTTGGTGAATTTATGTCGGAGCCTAGTGGGCTATACAAAGTGCCCACAAGAAGTAATTTCTGCTACAGGGGTCAATATCAGCTTTTTAATGCCAAGGGTGTCTTTATCTGAATTAACTTTTTTCACAGGACACCATTACAATTATTGATATTTTTTATTGAATAAACAATTAAAAAGGCACTTTTTTCTTGTGTTCCCTTTCCAAGTATAACATCTTTATCTGTGGGCAATGTTTTATTAAAAAATCTAATGTTTGCTTGTTGAAAAAGTCAACAATTTCCTGGGTTTACCTAATTTTTCACATGACTGTATATATACTATATACTGTATATATGATAACACACAATCCTTGAACTTTACTTACTATAAGTCTATAATAATTCAGTAAATGTGAACCAGACCTTTAAGTGCAGCTAAAACATGTAGCACATTGGCAGACATGAAATGTGCTGTCTGACAGCTAACTGTAAACAAAAGAGCAGAAGAAATATATTATAACTATGCATGCAGCTATCAGTTATCCATATGGGATAGTCTAAATAATAATATACCCTGATATGACAAAATTAAAATATAGATAATAAATCTGTGAACAAAGTATTTAAATAATGTCACTCAACTAAACCAAATATTCTTAAATATATTATATTTTCCATAATCTATAAAAAAAGTTAATTTCTATGATAAGCCCACAAAAAGCTTAAACATCAGTTTGAAGGTGAAATACTGTTTTGTTCTGTATTGAATGTAATGTGAACATACAGTTGGTAGAAAAAAAGAGGAATAGCTTCTATGGGCACTATGACCTCAAGCACACTGTAACACTTACATCCTCTCCAACCTTAAGCTGAACTTAGAATGCTGCTCATACCCATATAGGATAACTTGCCAAAAATTTGTGGCAGTGTTCAATTGTAAATCTGTTAACTTGCTGCGCATTTTCACTGGCAAGTTGTACACTTGCAGAGCACTTGAAGCACAAGTTCTAGTTGGCGCTTTTCCAATTTGTAGCAAATTTGCATGGTAAGTCTCTAACAAGGGCAAAGTTGCAGTGGTGAGTCTACAGCAAGAGCTCAGCAAGTCACAGTGACCCCTGTGGTAGGCTGACTATTGCACAACATAACTGAAACAGAACTTGCAGCAGACTTGCAGAATGTTTGCAAAGAAGGGTTGATCTTGAGTCATGCAATGTGCATTTGCTGCAATTGTGCAACAAACTTGTTAAGTCTGGCAAGTCTAGCAATAGCTTAGCAAGTCATTTTAAAACTTGCAGCACAATTGCTTGCTACCTAGGTAGTTGGGGATTGCATTCCCGGGATCCTCAGGTAAAGGGGTGCAGGCTGCCAAAAAGACCAACACAGTGCATATATCAAATGAAAAAGATGCCGCTCTCCTGACCAGCCACCAAAGTATGAGAATGAGATCGGCTTCAACCTGCAAGTCTCTGTCAAAAGGTCATGCCCCTGACACAGTTTGCCCCATTCACCAGGACTTAAAAGTACAATTAAGCCCCGAGTGGGGGGAGGAAAAGGCATCAGGGGCGTGGCCTTTTGCAAGAGACTCAGAAGAGCAGTGTCTTTTTCATTTTACATACTTACATCCTCTGCACCCACTGAAGTTCTGCCTTAGCTACAGCTGATTTACTAGACTATGTGTTTAAAGGGGTAGAGACCATTTACTTAGTAAAGTAATTACTCTCTTAGTTTATGTGCAAGAAACATTAATGTGCAAGAAACATTAAAAAAAAATTCTAGAACATGATTGGGTGACTGAAGTGAACAAAGCTTCACCTTATTCACTAAGTTAAAACATTTTTTAAAACAACAGCCTATCCTCTTTAGAGTAATGCACACCCTAATTCCTCTTGGCTTTGGTCGTTTTTCCTTTTGATTCATTATTTATACCATTAAAAGTGTTTTGTCATATCTGTTTGAAAAGTTCACAAAAGCTTGTTGATCCTGCTAGAAATCTTGTTAGCCAATTTCCTGTGCAGTCTGCCTGTGTATTACATTTATCATTTACATTGTTTCCAGCTCTCTCCATTGAGTACTGTACAAAACACCTTGACTTGTTAATGAGAAGAGTGGAGAGGGAGGTGTTTCATGTTTTTAAAGGCTAAGAACAACGTTCATTAAAAAATAATAAATTTACATTTTTGCAGGTAAAAAATGTGCATTTAATATTTTTTTAAAACAGGAGCCTGCAAAGTATTGCACAATGATCAGCAGATCGCAGGTGCAATGTCAAGCTTCTTCACACACTGCTTGCAGCTCTGTTGACCGTGCCTCTGTACAGGCTGTCATTTTCAGAGCTGTAAGCAATATGAATAAATTATGAGGGTACTGATCAGCACGCTTGCTGTTCATTCAACCTCTACGTCCGTCTGCCGCGGTGGAAGACAGGACTTGTCGTTTTTTCATTCGCAGATTTCTGTGAATGAATGGTGCGGCTGTGTGGGGAGAGCACTGCACAGCCATGCTGTCTTCAAAATCTGATAGAGGGTCCGGGAAGAAGAACTCCCACCTGCTGTAACACTGAGGGGGTAGTGAGGGGGTAAGGAGTGAAATGAGAACATTTTACATGTTACACCCTAAATATGGGTGTAACATATAACCTGTTCTAAAAGGTGAACTTATCCTTTAACACACTTCCTTTCCTAGGATGAAGGAGTACAGAAAGTGTGAATGAGTCCTATGATGAGTAAAAGTTGTCACCCTAGGACAGGAAGTGTGTAACTGGCAAAATCACCGGGTAAAAATAAAGGAATTATTTTGTAGCCACCATATCTAATGAATAGTGATCTGGAATATACTACTTGAAGTAAATCAACTCCAATGTCTGAGGTTACAAAATTAAAATAAATATTGGCTTGTATATCTTGTTATGGAAGTTACAGTATTTTTCTTTTCACTTACAGTTTTGTTTTTTCCTTTTCCAACATTTGCAAGCGATGCCTTTGTATCTGTTGACTTTCTGCCTAATGAGGAAAAAGACAGTGATGATGATGACGACGATGATGAAGGTGCTTTGACGCTGTTCACAGATTGAGAGTTATTGTTGTTATTCTGGTTGTTGCTAAAAGATTCCATAATAGATCGTAAAGCACCAAATGTCCTTTTCTGCTGCTCCCCTATTTCACTGTTAGTTGAAGCTTTTGGAGAAGTTTTTCCACCATCTTTATCTTTATTTTCATTATCTACCTCAATCTGTTCTACCTGAACAACGGGGTCTTCAAAAGTTACCCTGAGTTTCAGGTTTTGGGAAGTCCTACGTTTAGAGGATGGGGATTTTAAAGCACTTTTTGGGCTTGTTGTCTTCTGTGCTGAGGAGCTGGTTGAAGAAGAAAGTGCAGATTCTGAAGACTGAAGTATGCTCCCTGATTGGTACTGAAGTTCATAATCTGGATCGCTGCTTTCTGATGTTGGAGATGGACTATGGCCATCCACAGACTTGGATTTGAGCCCCAAAACAAACCTCCGTCCTGCGGTGTTTGACTGTGTATGTTTTTTAATCATCATCTGAAGAGTTTCAGAGTTTTCCACACTTTCTACTATAGGCTGTGGCCTTGGTTTGTCAATTTTTCTAATTGGTGTAATCTTCGGATCCTCTGAGTTATTGGAGTCTGTGTCAGATTCACTGAGAGACCTCTGCATAATTTGCCTTAGGCGAGCCAACTTAAACTCTCTTTTCTCCAGTGGCATCC
>BLSH010389319.1:1651491-1678092 GCA_018402905.1 Glandirana rugosa
TTGGGGGGGGGGGGGGGGGGGACTGCATGCAGAAGCTTTTTATCCTAATGCATAGAATGCATTAACCGCTTGCCGACCGCTGATCGGCAATTGACGGCGACAAGGTGGCTCGTGAGCGCAAATCGCCGTCACACGACGGCGGCCGCGCTCACGAGCCTAGTGAGCGTGCGCGCCCGCCAGAGGCGCGCCCGCACGCTCACTGTGTTCGGGGAGGGCCAGGGAGCGGGTGCGGCGGCTTCGATTGCCGCCGACTACCCGCGATGGCCCCCCCGGAGCGAAGGACCGGAGGTCCGTGTATGTAAACACGGACCTCCGCTCTGTGTGAGGGGGAAGGGATGTGATCACACCCTTCCTGTATACGAAGGCTGTGACCACTTCCCTTCCCCAGCTAGGGCAGTCCCCCTACAGTTAGAACACGCCCAGGGAACACAGTTAACCCTTAGAGCGCCCCCTGCAGGTTAACCCCTTCACTGCCAATGACATTTACACAGTAATCAGTGCATTTTTATAGCACTGATCGCTGTATAAATGCCAATGGTCCCAAAAAAGTGTCAAAATAGTCCGACATGTCCGCTGAAATATCGCAGTACCGCTAAAAATTGCAGATCGCCGCCATTACTAGTAAAAAAAAAAAAAAAATAATAAAAACCCCAAAAATGAATTTTCATCATCCGTAAACGCGACCACTTTTGCGCAAACCAATCAATAAACGCCAATAAATACGTACAACATAAGTTGTACGTATTTATCTGCAGCTCTTTCTTCTCTACATCCATTCAAAGTGCCAAATGTTAACGCTTGCCAGAAAAAAGGGAGCGGAGAGCACAAGTTACACTCTGCAGAGCTCAGTGAGGAGAGCTCTGACAGCTGTGACACCCCCATCCACACAGCACACAGGAACAGAGCTGCAACTGTAAATCAGCTGGAGGTCCCTTCCTGTCACCATTTTTCTCTTTGTGTCCTGAAAACTTGTCAGAAGCGTCATGTGGCACCATCACAACGTTGGCAGTTTAAAGCTAGTACCACCTACCTTCTCTTAAAGCTGAATTGAAGCTATGATTTATATTGTATAGTTAGATTGGTCCAGCTTGGAACCAGTGTAAGTATGAAAATCTGAAATCTGAGTAATCACTGTAAAAGCTGACAAACTCTGTAGTAGTTGGCACTATTATATATATAGCAGCAGTCCTCAAGGCACAGTGCCAAGAGGATTCCCTTCTGCATAGTAAGCAGAGGGGGGTTGTTACATGGCACTGCTGCCATTTACAAAATTTATTGTATTTTTTTTTTAAATCAATGCAATGGTGTGGATTTAATAAAGGCAAATTGACTGTGCACGTTGCAAAGTGCAGTTGCACTCTGCAAGAGCAGTTGCTCCAGAGCTTAGTAAATGAGCAGAAGCTCTGTTAACCTCCATCATCCAATCATCTGCAAGCAAAAATTATTATTTTTTTTATTTTCCTTGCTCATGATTAGATATTCTTTGCAGAGCAAAGCTTTACCTCAATTACATTTTGCAAAGTGCACAGTCTTTTTGCTTTTAGTAAATCAACCTCAATGTGTTCACTGATTGGATGAGGTGGAGAGGTGGGACGGTGACGTCACAATTTTCACCTTACACAATCAGAGATTTTATTGCATTTATTGGAAGAAATGACAACTACTACAGTCTTTTGCAGCTTCCACAGTGATCGCTCAGGTATGAAATATGCATACTAACATTGGTACAAGCTTGACCAATGTAACTACACAATGAAAATCATACCTAGAGTTAAGCTTTAAATGTTACAGTATATACTACTTATACTGTTAAAACACTGTTTTACCTGTACTGATAATCTGACCAGGAATTTATCTATAAACTGGCCCTTCTTCCTAATCCCTGAGAGTTCTTCAAGTAGCTTTCCATAATGACTTTGGAGTAAATAAAAGCAGAGACATTCAATCTGTGGGGTAGTAAACCATGCCTCCCCTATTGACTGCCATTGGTAACTTAGTGACCATATTCTCCTGCAAAGTGGCCCTCCTAATGGAATACATTTAGGCAGTATAAAGTCGGTGCTACTCATCACACACTTTAGAAAGCCTCATTGTAATGCATCACACATAGAAAGTCTTCATTACCTTTATTGCCAATCCGGCAGGCGTCAGTTGCTCCTCATTCCTCTCACTTAAACAATCCTCCCCCATAAGTGATGTAAGGTGCTGCAGGCATTCGGCATGTCCCTGGGATGCTGCAATGTGCAGTAGATTGTTTCCATTTTCATCATGAATTTGGTCCAAATTATCTACAGCAATGTGAGGCTGGGGGGAAGAAAGGGAAAACATCATGAGCAGTCCAGCAATGAGTAAGTAACCCGTAAAATGGCAAAATTACCTTCAAAACAAGCCACATTACCATTGACAGAAACCTGTACTGAAAAAAATATGAAGGTTGCCATTACCGCCACACTTTTAGGAATGCTATTTGCTGGGATGTCCATGTCTTCAATACTTGCTGAGTCACCAACATGGATGAAAAAGTCAAAGTAATGAAGTCAGTGGTTCAACATGGCAGCTAGGTAAAATGCAATTACAACCATTCTATTCTCTCAGTGAAGGTTTCTGTAAGAATTGAGAGATAAGAAACTGTACCAAGTGACATTATACGTTAAGATAATTTAATATATAAGCAAAAAACAAAAATAAGGGGTTCTAAAAGAAACTTTTTTATAGTTTAGCACATTTCCAATTTGTTGTGTGATCGTGTGTTACTAATGAAAGATCACAAACAGCAAGGAATGCAGTTCTGTCATTTTAAAACCAACATCATATTTGTTTGATATGGATAAAGAGCATACACAACAATCCTAATGGCTGTCTTTTCATATGCTTCAACACAGGGCTTTTTTTCAGCAGGAACGTGGGGGAATGCATTCCGGCACCTCCAGCACTGAATGTATTTTATGGCAAGGAGTTCTGGGGTGTGCTGGATGGTCTATTAGTACTGGCAGCTGAGGGATCTATTGTTGCTGGTGGGGATCTATTTTTGTGTGGGGGTTTATTGTTGCTGGTGGGGGGGGGGCTTATGCTGCTGGGGGGTCAATTGTTGCTGGGAGGGAGATACTGTTGAGGGAGAAGTCTATTGCTGCTGGCTGCTGGAGGGTCTATTGGTGCTGCCTGTTGGGAGATCCATTGATGCTTCTGGGGGTCTATTGTTGTTGGGGTGGTATTTTGTTGCTTGTGGGTCTATTGTTGCTGGGGCAGGATCTAACAAATCCATACAAATTAGTAGCACAAATAGATACTTTGTTCTGTATTCTTTAAAAGGGGCAGTACAGGGAAGTGGGCAGCGGGTAGAACCAAGGAACGGTGCTCAGAGGTGGGTAGGGGGTGGTGACAAAGGATGACTCAGAAGAGGGGAGTTCTTGCACCTATTCTCAGACAAAAAAAGCCCAGCTTCAACATAAATGAAATATTGTAATGTAGTTCTCAAATTAATCTTAGTTGTGTAGCAGTCACAACCTCTGATTCCTCTGAAATGTTAGCTGATACATACTGCGTTTAAACCTATACAAATTGTTTCATCCCAGTCCCCATACCTATGCTGCTAACTGTCACTAGAGTAATTTTCAATGCGTCCCACCAATGTACTACCCTGTTCAATCCTGATTCCTGCCACTGCTCAATAAAAATCAAGGGAACATGCGAAACAGCACAATGTAGTCTGAGTGGATGAGTGTAGCAACCAACATTTCTTCCTCTATATAATAAGAATTATAATAGCAAAAGCAGGTCATACATGTGTCTTGTTATAGCCAAGTCACACTAAAAAGATGCTGGTTTAGCAGGCAGTAATGATGGTTGAAGGTGACCCTAGTCATTGAGACTTGTTTTTATCTGACCAGAGTCCTCATTTCTAAAGCTACCAAGCCCTGACCAAATGACCTTAAGGAAAATAGATACTGGCTGTGCTGGATAATCATGGCTAACTACTTAGATGTTCCCCAAAAAAAAATACTAAGATTGACACATCTCAGGTGTATAACAGCATCATACAATTAGCAGCCAATTACACTTAGGACAAACATTAATTACACAAGTTTGAAAACCTAGTCTGATCACTATTATGACCCCAAGGTGTCTCCACCCTGTTGCCTCTAACCTTCCTCATTTACAGCATAAAAATACAATACTTGGGTGTCCATGAAACCAACAACACGGTATTAGCTGAATCGCAGCTGTTTTTCTGTACAACACTTGCACTGCTCTTAGGAAATAACTTATGGTATCTGTGCATATCTTCAGTTTGGACATTTCTGGAAATTCTCAAGTCATTATTGCACAAAGGCATACAGTGCAGCACACTTTACTATTCATCTATATAAACACAGAAGAGCGATAACTGAACCTGAGATTATCCGGCACAATGTCCGACACTCACACTGAGATAGTACAATATCTGCCTGTGTGACAGGATATTGGCATTGAGCCACGTGGTGTCAAATACTTTTTTTTACAAGCAAAACTAATATGGAAGGTTCAAGAACAGCAACAGAACAATGTCTTATACAAGTAAAGTCATACGTTGCTTAGCTTCCTCATACCTTTATCACTTAATTGTCTTACCGAGCAAATAATTAATTTTTGTTAGTGTCAAAATTTATTTAAAATAAATAAAGTTGGACTTTCATATCATCCTGGAAAATCTGATACTAAAAAATATCATATATTTATACGGTATTTCTTAAGCACTCTATATTTACATTTATTAAATACAGTAGAATAAAATGAAAGATGATGTGCAACCAGATATATTTTAGTTTATCAAAGATTAGAGAATTATAACTTGAATATGACTAGTTGCTGTGGGCAAACCCTTTATTATTGCTTTCCGCCTGCCTTTGTTATCAATAGTCTTACTCAATAAAACGTTCCCATTGTTAGGTGCTAACTCTTTTGTGCAGTATCCAATTAGAATGCACATTTTACTTTTCTAAGTTTAGCTGAGTGAATTTTAACAGGCCATTTTGGGCTACTGTACATAAGAATTAACACTTAAGAATAAGACTTCTTTATTAAAAAGTTACATATATTACTGTGGACCTGGTGCCTCCACACTGAATCCCATTTGTGGACTAAAACAAATATCGTAGTTAGCAATATGGACAAACCCAACAATATCCCACTTATCCCTAGTTAATCTGTTGCCTGCATCTACATTCTTGGAATTTTTATTCAGCCCACTCAATAGGAGAACAAAGGGAACAGGGGAATATAGGGGCCAGGTGCACCTTTAATCCAAAACAAAAATTACACTTTACTCACAGTATGTTCATAACATTTCCATTAATCATCCTCTAGTTTAGGTGTTCATGCCGTATAGCGACTGCTGAGGTGTAAAAACTAGGATGGCTACATTATGAACTGGATGGTTGCATTGTATACATTTAATCTATGCTTATTTCTCTTTGCGTGTACACTTGGCATCTTGAAATTCGATGATTTTTAGAAGTAATGATTTATGTTTAGAGAACGTGTGGCAAGAAGTTCCCGAAAATGGTCTTCTGTGATTATTTTTAACAGACAGCATAAGGCCACAGGCATGAATATCCTCTTATGATAAAATTTTTATGAACTTATGATTACAAGACGTTTAACTCTTTGCTTTATGTAAAACTTATCATTCTTTGATTATATATTCCGATACAACCCAAATGACATACGTCTGTTTGTGTTTTTAACCTGAAAAACATGCCAAAATAAACAGAGCGACTTAGTCATCATTATTAAAGTAGAACTATAGGCAAATTTTTTTTCATTTTGGATAAAGCAAGGGAGGGTCATAACCCCTGTCAGTTTTTTTTTTTTTTATCATTACCTGTGTCCCATTGCAGAGATTTCCCTTCACTTCCTGTCCCATAGCCAAACAGGAGGTGAGAGGAAACTCCTGCAAATTAAGGGAATTCCTTGGGGACTCCCAGGTCACCAGAACTAGCATCCACATTGGAAGATTTCCCCCCTATTACTTTTATGGGGTCAACCCAACAGTTGGGATTTTCTTTTACTTTCACGTTCAATGATAATGGTAAACAGGACAAATAGAGAGGGTGAATCTCCTTAATGGGGACACTGATAGCAATAACAACTAAAAAAGCTTTCTAATACCTCTTCACTCTATTCAAAACGAAAAATTAAGTTTTGTCTTTCGTTATACTTAAGTCTGACTGAGCTCTATAAAGCTGTATAATATCATTTGAATTGGGTATCACTGGCTAACTGATGTGAGGTATCTGTTCTTGAATTGAAAAAGCCCACAACACTGCTTTTAAAGTTTAGCCTATCAAGTCATTTGTGAGGGGAAAGATTTTCTCTTAAAATGTCAAGCTTGTGTATGTGTAAGCATATGCTCTTCTAAGAGGAAATTCATACCCCTTGGGTGTAAGGGAACCAAATGATGGAAGTAAAGGGGTTGGATCTAAGAATTATTACAAAAATTGATGCAGGAACAAAATGCTTTAATTTCAACATTTCAGTTCCTAGATATCCATATGTAGGAAACCCAAGCTAGTGGCATCTTTTGAAGTCATACCAATTACTAATAGGACTGGCAATGATAATAATTTTTGCAAGTCTGGAGAATGGGATGGAAGAAACATCCGATCATTCTGATAACTGGATTGAATAACTGGCATAAGGGAGCACCTTTATTCTTTTATTTATGACATCTACGGTATATCTTGAGCCTGTGAGAATATCATTTTGAGACTTTAAACCTGGGACTGGGTTTCAGTATTAGATAGATTCAATAAGTCGAATCCAATGTTCTAATATTATTATTGTAAAAAGCTTATAAAAGACATTTTTTCATTTTTATCCTTGATTTTTTGTTATTAGAATTTCTGTCAATTGTGATTAAAAGGCACTTGTTCTTTGTTTTATAGTATGCCTCTAAATTTTACCCTCCAATGGGGAGAGAGCACTTTCAGGTGAACTTCTTTAAGGAAATACACTGATTATAAACAGCCCGTGTAGAAAAAAAGCACAAGCATGCAGAAAGTGAAGTCTAAACACACGGGGTGATGATGAAAAAACAGTAGCACCAGTTCCCATATTGCTAGCCTCACATACAGTATTCATCTTAAAAATTCCTGCGTTAACATACAAACTATATGCCAAGAACACCAATGCATTGTACAGTACAGGGATACTCACAGTGCACCACAACCCATATACTATGTTGTGGTGCTCTGCATTGATAAAAAAGGAGGAATGTGCATTTTTGATTCATATTGAATTTCATAATGAATAGGCTGCCTTAAAGCGAAGCTATACTGCATCCAAACACCACAAACCAAAAATGCTATTTAATTCATTTTTTGTATTTAAAGCAAACCCACCCATCCATCCAATGCCTCCATGCTTTATTTTGCTGAAAAAACGCCTCCTATCATTTCTGGCAGATGATTAATCTAGCATTTACTTCCATCCATTTGCCCTCAGCTCAGGCATACAGGTGGGAGGGCGTGCTTAGCTGTGAAAACCCCTCCTCCTGTCCTCCCCTCCTGAAGACGTCTGGGATCTATGACATAATTTGCCTAGGCCTTAGGCCCCTTTCACACGGGCGGATCATTCGGGTCCGCCTGTCAGTTTTTCAGGCGGACCCGAACAGACGATCCATTGCTCTCTATGGAGCGACGGATGTCAGCGGTGACATGTCCGCTAACACCCGATCCGCTCCGATCCGCCACACACAGACGGACGGAAACCCTATTTTCCATCCGCCTGGCGGATCGGATTGGATGAACACGGACAGACGGTCCGTGTTCATCTGATTCTCCATAGAAGAGAATGGAGCTCTGACAGGTCAGTCTCTGCACTTAGTGCAGAGACTGTCCTGTCGTCTGCCGGCTCAGCGGGGATAAACGGATGGATCCCTGCTGAGCAGCGGAGCCCGTCAAAACGGGCTCCGCTAGTGTGAAAGGGGCCTTAATACCAGGAAGCAACTGAAGAAATGTTAAAATAAGTTTAAAAGAAGTAAATATAATATATTTTACTATACATTTACTAATGTTAGTAGCATAAGGATTAAAAATAATTGAGAGAGTGACGTTCTGCTTTTATTCAGCACACATTTCTGTGCAAGGCAACACGGGTTAACATACTAAAGGGGTTGGAAAAGCGTGAATCCAGCCTGCGTTAGTGCAATCTGTGATGAATCGGTGTAAAAGTGAAATGCATTAACTTAATTGTCACTTATATGTTGAAATTCCTCTAATGACTGACATAATTGAATGTCAGTAATCAGAATTCCTAGCAGCATGTGGAAAACAAGGCCGAATATCCATTTTACAGGCACAAAACTGTGGGAAAAGTGGAAAAGAAATGTATCAAAGCCCAGATCTCATAAACATTAAAGTCTAGATATGTGAAACACCACAATGGTATCGCACATGAGGAATTATCGCTTCATGCTGTGCATTCATGGAAATGATTTAGTTTTGAAAAAATGTCCGAAATAAATCATGACTCTTGACAGCCCGTGATTAACAAAATAGGCATGATTAGTCTTTTCATTCAGGTCTACTGTGACATGGGGAGAATGTGCCTGAATGCCACACACTGTTTCATTTTTCCCAGCTCAGATTACTAAAGCATGGAGATACTGAAGGATTGTACATGGAGGTGTTTTATCAGTTATACCATTTGTAGAACTAGACATTCACACAAGGCCTCATGCATAAAACTGTCTGAGCTAATAACATACATTGTTCTCCTAGCAAGCAGAATCTCCAATTAGGGTTTTCATCATGGAGAATAAAAGGGAAATCTGATTGGTTACTATGGGCAACATGATCAGTTCTTCCTTCAGATACTTAGTCCTATAGTGATCAAGATATTATTATTATTATACAGGATTTATATAGCGTCAACAGTTTGCGCAGTGCTTTACAATATGAGGGCAGACAGTACAGTTACAATACAATACAGGAGGAATTGGAGGGCCCTGCTCGTTAGAGCTTACAATCTAGAAATACAAACCTAACGTGAACCTGGCTTCATTTTAAACCTTTAAAACAAACAGTCTTCCCTAAAAGCAAGCATATTAGGGTCCCTGCCATATCTTTATTAGTCAGAAAGGCTTTGTGATGGTGGGGTGGGCAGAAGAGAATACAGGTGGGGATCAAGAGTGGTTCTGGACCTTAGACCAAGGGGTTCTTTATTAAGGAGTTCAACAAGAAGAAGGTTCATCAAATGGATAGGTCTACAGGGTAGCAACACAGTACTCATAGGTGTGTGCAGCCTATCAGCCTATTGCATTAGGGTGTGCACCCCAAAGCTCAAACACGCGCGTGTGTGTGTCTGTATGTGATATATATATATATATATATATATACATACATACATATATATATATATATATATATATATGCACATATATATACACACACACACACACACACTCTAATAAATAATTGTAAAAAAACATTAGGGCAGTGAACGGTGTCAGCATATTTTTATTTTTATATTATTATTTACTATTTTATTTTTGTATTATGTTTTACAATTTTATTTTTATATTATAATTTACAATTTTATTTTTATTTTATTTTTTACAATTTTATTTTTGTATTATTTTTTACAATTTTATTGTTTATTTTTTAGGAGCCCCACTGGGGGGCTGTGGTGAAGTATCAGCAGGGGGAATCTGTGCTGTACGGGATGATAGCACACCCCCTGTACATGCCTATGACAGTACTGTAAAAGATAAGCCCAGGGTCACAGCGCAGCTAACTGGGTACAGCAAAAGTCAAGCAACAGGATCACAGGGCAGCAATATGGTCCAGCAATTGATATGTCTTAAGCCACAGTTCAGCAATCAAGGCACAGCTAGGACCAGGGACGTGCAGTCGGGGAAGGCAGGTAAAGCAAAACCTCACCTGCCATGAACATAAAAAAAATAAAAAAATTGATCAACATCGAGGGTCATAACTTGGCGAAATTTGGTAGGCAGTTAGCTGAAGTTCTACCCCACCACTGGTAAAAATGTGGGGCCCCTATCATCAATGGTTCCGGAGATACGGGGCTGCTTGTGCAGCCTGTCAGAAGCTACATACAGAGCGGCCAGTTTAAATACAAGCTGACACACTGCATTTGCAGCAGACAGAGGATGAGCTCACAGTGCCTATCCTCACTTCTTGTCAGAGGCACTGAGCTCAATGGACAGCTCGGAGTCTTGGACCAATGGTAACTGACACTTCTTTCCTACATATAAAATTAATCATTTTTTTTCTAGAAAATTATCAGAACCCCCAAAAATTATATATATTGTTTTAGCAGACACCCTAGGGAATAAAATGGTAGCCGTTGCAACTTTTTATGTTACACAGTATTTGTGCAGCAATTTTTCAAACGCGTTTTTTATGGAAGGAAACAGTTTCATGAATTACAAAAAAAAACAGTAAAGTTAGCCCCGATTTATTTGTATAATGTGAAAAGATGATGTTACGCCAAGTAAATAGATACCTAACATGTCACGCTTTAAAATTGCACACACTTGTGGGATGGCACTAAACTTCAGTACTTAAGAATCTCCATATACAACGCTTTAACATTTTTTAGAAGTTGCATGTTTAGAGTTACAGAGGAGGTCTAGTGCTAGAATTATTGCTCTCGTTTGCAGTGTATGTAACCTGTGTGTATCTGGCTCTGATACTAGCCAGTGCCTCACCAGCCACTCACCTCACCGCACGTCCCTGGCAAGGACAGCTAACAAGATTCCAGGACAGCAATATAGTACAGCAAAGATTATATAATATATAAATATAAAATATATACATATATTTTTTGTCTACAAACATAGACTCCATTCACCCTCTTGAAACCCAATCCCTTTAAACATCTTAAATTATATTATACAGGGTGGGCCATTTATATGGATACACCTTAATAAAATGGGAATGGTTGGTGATATTAACTTCCTGTTTGTGGCACATTAGTATATGTGAGGGGAGAAACTTTTCAAGATGGGTGGTGACCATGGCGGCCATTTTGAATCCAACTTTTATTTTTTCAATAGAAAGAGGGTCATGTGACACATCAAACTTATTGGGAATTTCACAAGAAAAACAATGGTGTGCTTGGTTTTAACGTAACTTTATTCTTTCATGAGTTATTTACAAGTTTCTGATCACTTATAAAATGTGTTCAATGTGCTGCCCATTGTGTTGGATTGTCAATGCTACCCTGTTCTCCCACTCTTCACACACTGATAGCAACACCGCAGGAGAAATGCTAGCACAGGCTTCTAGTATCCGTAGTTTCAGGTGCTGCACATCTCGTATCTTCACAGCATAGACAATTGCCTTCAGATGACCCCAAAGATAAAAGTCTAAGGGGGTCAGATCGGGAGACCTTGGGGGCCATTCAACTGGCCCACGACGACCAATCCACTTTCCAGGTAACTGTTCATCTAGGAATGCTCGGACCTGACACCCATAATGTGGTGGTGCACCATCTTGCTGGAACTATGAGGTCGGTGATAGGGAATTGCTGGCCATCAAGTTGGCTTTGGAGGAATGGCAGTACCTCCTGGAAGGAGCAGCTCACCCGGTATTGGTTTTTACTGACCATAAAAACCATAAAAAATCCATATGCTGTGAAAATACGAGATGTGCAGCACCTGAAACTATGGAAACTGGAAGCATGTGCTAGCATTTCTACTGCGGTGTTGCTATCAGTGTGTGAAGAGTGGGAGAATAGGGTTGCATTGACAATCCAACACAATGGGCAGCACATTGAACACATTTTATAAGTGGTCAGAAACTTGTAAATAACTCATGAAAGAATAAAGTTACGTTAAAACCAAGCACACCATTGTTTTTCTTGTGAAATTCCCAATAAGTTTGATGTGTCACATGACCCTCTTCCTATTGAAAAAACAAAAGTTGGATTCAAAATGGCCGACTTCAAAATGGCCACCATGGTCACCACCCATCTTGAAAAGTTTCCCCCCTCACATATACTAATGTGCCACAAACAGGAAGTTAATATCACCAACCATTCCCATTTTATTAAGGTGTATCCATATAAATGGCCCACCCTGTACACACCCCATAGTTAAAGTGGTAGTAAACCGCTGGATGGTTTTTTTTGTACCCTACAAAGTACATACTAGCACATTATGTTAAACTGACCCTAAAACGAAGCCCTTTCAGCGCCAAGATGTCATCACTGCAGTCGCTCCCATCTTCACCTCTCTTCCTTTCGGGTGCGGAACATGGCTGCATGTACAGTAAATATCTCCTACACGTTTAGGAGATATTTACACTACCTATAGGTAAGCCTTATTATAGGCTTACCTATAGGTAAAAGTCAAAGATGGGAGTTTACTCCCACTTTAAGTGGTTTTATCCATTATTTAAATACACCATTTATTTAAGACTCTCCAAATGTGAGATTCTCCACATTTTTCATAGAATTCCATTTACTTATTAATTAATTATTCAACTTTCCAAATGCAATATATCCTTTCACTCCTATTTATATCTGTGAGAACCCCATACTTTCCATCCATTAATTCCCACTATCTTTAACTACTCTCTAAACTACTAGTGCACTGCCCCCAATATTATCTACCAAAAAAAAAATACAACAAAACCAAAATACCCCTTTATGTGCGTCTCCCTAACAACCTGTCCCTAACGAATTGTACCAGAAAGAGTGAGTTCAATTTTCTTTCTATAAATAGCAGACGAAGGATCGCCATACAAATCTGAGGGGTATATACTTCCCTGTCCAGCTACCCCAATACACATTTTGGGTGACATTGGAATTTTAACACACGATTAATAGTATCCAATACACATGTCCAATATCTAACCAACTTAGGGCATCTCCACATCATATACACCACCGCCCCAACATCCCTTTCACATCGTTGACATAGAGGAATTTCCCTCTTATGCCACTTAAAACGTTTTTGGTGGGTGTAATATGTCCGATGAATAACAAGGGTAAGTCTCTGAGATGCAGAAAGGGATACCTGTTGTGTGCTATAAAGAATGTCAGACCACTCCTCATCATTCAGAGGGCCAATATCCATTTTCCAATAAGATCTGCAGAGAATTTGACTTTGACCTTTCTTCTAATTATGCATTATAAAGCTTTGTTATTTGTCCCCTCTTAGATGTCACTGCTAAAGTTTTTAAGATTATTCCAATTCATAAGAGTAGGGCTAGAAGTAAATATGGATTGAAAATGAATATGTGAATTTAAATATCGACCACAGATACTCCATAACACCGCAGCACCTTGACCCAGGGCATAAGCTCATAAACCCCCAATACAAACAAAATGCCATAATAATACAAAAGAAGTGGACATGACAGTACATTTGGGGGCCAGGGGGTAGGAGACATTCATTTGTAAATAATAAACTACACATACAGATCTGCACCAGTGGCGGCTGGTGTGTTTTTTTTTTTGGGGGGCAAACAATACACCCCCCGGTCGGATCATGGACGGCATCCACACCCCCTCGAGTCACGGGCAGCACCCCCCCGGTCAGTCAGTCAGTAGTTGGAGCCCCGCACTATCCAATCTCGCAGACAGCGATCCAGGCAGTGGCGGCTTCTTTCTGGGCTGCAGGTGGCTGCTTTCCTGTTAATCTGATCGGATTTCCTTTCGGTTAATCGAATGACGGGTCTCAAGACGCGCTTCCTGATTGGCCGAGAGGAGAATCAGTGTTACAATAGTGAATATTGGATGTACGCTGTGCCCCGAGCCCACCCTTTTTTGATGCCTATTAGAGCCTCTGACTGTAATCACGTGCTTAAAAAAAAAACCTAGATTGGAATCCATGCCTCCAGCGCCCTGCATGTAGATCTGGGGGCCAGACACATGGATGGGGGGGGGGGCAGCGCCCGTACGCCTAATGGTTGTGCCACCACTGAGCTGCACTTAATCCTAACTGTAACCTACAGTACACTAGAGCTGTTGTTCTTTATTACAAACAGATATACCATATGAAACATAATATCATGTTTTATTATATTAAGATAATATTTAATGAACCAACACAGCATCGGCAAATGAAAGACTCCAGCTAAAAAAAAACTATAAAGCTAGTAGTAAATACATATCCCATCATATTGACCTCTCTATTTTTGTTTCCATACTTTCTAATTAACATTGACTGATGACAGCCATGCATGCAGAGCAAATGGGCTCCACTGGTGATTTCTTTCTTCAACTGTTTCCAGTTATGTGACCGAATTCTACTATGGCAACAAACCACAGACATACCATCCAACTGGAGTCTGCATAAGGGACAAACCTGAATAACATTTCCAGCACAGACTGACTTTTTTCACTATGCTCTGGAGAAAAGATCTGCTCTAATCAAACGACTATATCAATAAAAAGTTCTCCGCCAAACAATTCCAAAACTAATGGAAAATGACTCAGGTTAGACAGGATCATGGCTCATTTGTAAAATATATAATACCATGTGTCTGACTTACTGCAGTTTCTACTTTATTGTACTTGAAAGAAAAACATACATGAACATAATAAATGGCATTTATTTCCAAAAAAGGAAGTAAAACATATTCTAAGTGTTTCTAGGGAAGCATATTTGCCCTAGGTTAGGTTGGCTATGGCTAGTAAAATCTCTATTAGCTTTGATAGCATCATTTCAGAACTGAACCTGCATACCATGGTTTCAGTAGTGCAAAATATTAGACAAATAAGGATAACAGTTAGAATGATATAATTGGTGTCTCACCTAGACTAACCTCCTTTCTTCTTATTTCCTCCAGCTTGATATGTACTCTGTATTCTCCCACTGTAACCCCATGCTATTCACTACAAACATAGGCAAACCAAACCAAAATAAATGCCTTACTGACTGTATGTGGTTTGATTAGGAACATATTTGGTCATCCATGTTGAAGATTAAACCTGCATGATATAACTATACTAGGTGGGTTCTTGTTGGCATATTTTCAGGATACAGTAGGAATGAGTTCCTTCTATATGTGCCAGAGCAGTGCTCAAATTCACCTTCCATGAAAATAAGTATTTAAGTGCCTGTTTTTGCCTTTAAAATAAGCAACAACCACAATACAGCCCAAAATTACTATAGGAATCCTAGAATGAACTGACTGTATATCTATACTGTATAGGGGAGATAAACTAATACTGGTGCACTCAGAATCTGGTGCAGCTGTACATGGTAGCCAATCGTCTTCTAACAGCTTGTTTAATTAAGCTTTAACAATAAACCTAGAAGCTGATTGGTTTCTGTGCAGAATTGCACCAGCTTTTGCACTCTCCAGTTTTAGTAAATCTCCCCCTATGTGTTTAGGTACATTACATGAAGTATCTATATTAGCTATATTAAATGTATTTAAAAGTAAAGATGGAAAACCTAAAGCTGAACTTTTTCAGACAAGGGGAGAGCAAGTTTCAGAAGGTACTTATTCCCACTTCTTCATTCCTTGCCTAGGTGGGGATGACATTGTGCTGCCCCCCCATGTGCAGCCCATTGGAATACATCTTATGCATCCCAGGAGCCTTCAAGACCATCTCCACCAGGTGGTGAATCGCATGCATGCACAGTAGGGGGCCACCTTTGTGTGGCAAGTTGGATGAAGTTCCTTAATAAGATCAATTTGACTGTTGTCACAATTGACATTGACAAGTGTCACAGAAAGAGATTGTTGAGGATCCTATCAAAATGTTGCTATGGGGCCCCATAAATTATAGCTATGCACCAATCTCTAGAGTGATTCCAGAAGCAAGATCTCTGTGCATAAGTGCCCAGGCTCGTCATCTGCTGCAACCGTGTACTGTAATGCGGTCTTAATCTAAAATAAGAATTTTTATGGCAGGAGAAGGCTTTGTGACTGTGGCGTGATGACACAACACTGGATACCAAAGATAGAATCTCAGAGTGTTATTGCAGGTTGAAAACAGATATACGTTCATTTAGTTCAAACAAAATAAATAAATAATTAGCCTCTCTATAAAGAACCCTAAACCCACTATCCAGAGAAAGGCAAAAAATCCTAGAAGACATGGTCCAAATTGCTCCAGTGGATCAACAATCTCTGATGTTATTAGCTAAATTTATTTAAAATTTTGTGCATTTAGGAATGCATCCAGCTGTTTTTTTAAAACAATTCACTGTACTGGCCATAGCTAGTTCCTGAGAGTCTATTACACATTTTCACAGCTCTTACTGTGAAGAAGCCTTTTCTAAGACTGATCTTTGGACACTATGCATACAGCCATTACAGAAAAATACCAATGTCCTATTGTCTTTGATTTGCATATAGATTTAGCTGTCTGTCTCTTTGGAATTACTGATCCTTTTCTTTCCAATGTTTTTATTAGGTATCTCACATAAAATGAAAAGAACAATGTGGACATTGTCCGCTGTACAATGAGTTATAATACAATAATCATGTAAAGAAATGTAAGTAACAGAACAGAAGTTACAAGTATCAATATGTCATAGGAACAATACTGAGTGCTTAGACTTAATGCATAATATGTATTCTCATTCCTCTCAGACACCCCAATTGGGAACAAACTGTGTCATGGAGGCGATACCACATTCTTGATCTTAAATTCTATATTAACGAGGATAGGGTTAACTTGGATAAAACAAACTGTTCAATTCCAGTATTCACAATTGCATTTAGAGGTAAACAAGAGTAATGATAACTTGATATCTGCTTGAGCTTGAGTTTTTGGATGGGATAGATCATACGTGATCTCCAGGATTCCCACATTGACCACTTTTTTAATGTTTGCTGTAGTTTTCCACTACTAGCCACCATCAGAATTTCGTAGGAGTAGTGGGTGTGAGTTACTTCTATGGTTTCCAACAGGGTAGGAGGTGTAGGGGATTTCCAGTTCCTAACAATGGTAAGTCTTGCAGCTAGGAGTACATTAATGGTTGTATGCGGAGTAGCGTGTGGAAAGGACTCTAGGTCTAGATTTAATAATGCCAGATTTACTGATCCTTTTGACATGCAGGTTTTACCAAAGGCAACTTCTGCTTACACATTTATCATATCCTCAATATGAATTGTACAGGTTGTGACTGGTTCACTTTAAGTGAATATCAGCCCAAAATGAATGGTAAGAGTGCCTCATATGCACTGTCCATGGTACTGATGGCAATGCAGAGGTTAAAGAAGCCCTATCAGTGGATTTGCAAATGCACAAATTATCAGGAAATAAAACCATTACCCAATTAGAATCTTTGAAGACTAGTGACTGAGGAATAGTTAGCCTCACTTCTTTCCATATACCTGGTCAAAATTCAGAAGCCTGGGCTGGGACAACAGCTAAATTTAAAAAATACATTTTCTACATTAAAAAAAAAAAGTACACTAATGCAAAGGAAAACACAAATTAGGTAGAGGGGTGGTGAGGTATCATAACAGGTAGACTTCTATACTTCACTTTGCGCTAAAGTTAAAATGAATGAAATGAAAAAAAAAATCATAATTTTGTCCTTGGTTTGACTTCAATGAACCTTAAAAGGTCTCTCTACCTGATGAAAGAAGCAATGTGACCTGAGACTGCTATCAATCTGCAGCTTGATCGGTCAGGTCCATCACTCCCAAAGACTAACGCCAGGTACACACTTTAAAGTGTCACTAAATCCAGGACACTGCATTCACTATATCTGGTCTCCCACAGTACACAGAACATGGAAATGCAATTATTTTAGTAAATGTAAACTGCTAAATACCTTTACCTTTTCTCATTAGCAGTATATGGCAGTCTTGTCATTTCTATCAGTTCCTGGTGAAGCTTGTAGGAGTTTTCATGCACTGAGCTGTCCTATGAGGCTGCAGGGCTCCTGACCCTCTGTCTGGACAGTGCTGATTGGCCCTGTGCTGATCACATGCACTCTCCCAAGAAAGAAAAACTCTCTAGCAATATACATCAAACTGAGCATGTGCAGCCTGACTCCAAAGGCTCTGCCTTATCCAGAATTGACCAGGGGGACAGTGTAGGAGCAACTATGCAATGTTTGTACAGCGATCTACCCACTGAGCTATTGTGTTCTGACAGGAGGACTGCCCCCTTGCCAAAACACACCAGTCAGCACTTGCAGCCAATGGCAAATCAGATGGCGTGCAGCTGCTGGACAAGTTGATGTACACACGCTGCCGAATATCAGACAGTTTCTGCTGAACTGATATTTGGACTGAGTGTACCAGGCTTAAAGTGATTCTAAGGGTTATAATTTTCTTTTAAAAAACTAACAAACATGTTATACTAACTTGCTCTGGTTTTGCACAGAGCAGTCCTGATGCTCTTCTTTTGGGTCCATTGCTAGCGGTTCTGGCTCCTCCCCTCAGCCAAGTGCCCCCATTATCCATTCACACACAGAGCGTGGCTCAACCCCACCTCCCGCTCTTTCTTCATCGGCTCACTGGCTGTGATCAACAGCAGCAGCAGCACTGTTGTGTGAACCAATGAGAAGAGAGAGATTCGGGAGAACTGCTGCTCTCATGGATCGAGATGGGGCTCGGGTACGTATAAGCAGGGCCGTCTTACTGAGCGGGCATCCCTGGGCACAGCCCAGGGGCCCCAGGTGAACACGGGGCCCCACCAGGGCTGGTTCTGATTGTGCTGCCACAATAAATTAGAACGACTGCAGTCTGGAATCTGAATTTGACTGCATGCATGACAGCTATCAGAGCTGGGCTTGGGAGTCGTGCGGCTGCGGGCGGCCGCTTCTGTTCTACTTCTGCTCCGCTTGCCAGCCGGCTGTCACTCCTCCTAACTCTCTCCTGTCTCCCCTCTCCTTCACTGTTCTCCTGACTCACGAGCTCTGCCTCCACGGTCTCCACCACTTGGGGAGCAGGTATGTTCTTTGACTGGACCTTCTTACATGGTAATCCTTCTCCTTCCTCGCTGAGCTCTCTCCACTGCCATCAACTCGCTCTCCCTCTCCCTCCTGCCGGGTCACTACAGCTTTCTTTGTGAGTTACTTTAATTTCCACACCACCGGTCATTTCTCCCTCTGCCTACACTTTCAGCATGCAGTGTCCTTTACTGCTCTCCCCTCCATAAATCTGCACTGCAAACATTGCTGCAGCCTCCCATCTCCACACATGTCTACACATTCACCTGCCTTGCACCCTTTCCAGCCCAGCTCACTTTTTATCTCTGCCAATTGTCCTGTAGCCCAGCAAGTTTTCTGCAACTCTTTTTTACCTTCAAAATGGCAATAGTTGTGGGATATTGAATGAGGCAGGACACTATAGAAATACACGAGTATATGAGGTTGTAAATTACATTTATTTCCATATACTGTGAACATTTCATAATCATAGAAATACATAATGGAATACATTCATATTGTTCTGATAGTGGTATATAGATAAAATAAAAATATTCAGTGTATATATATATAATGTATACTGTATACCACTCTGTATCTGAACAATATGAATGTATTCCATTATGCTTTCTATATGTCAGCTCTCTAATTGTATTACACTTGCCTTTATCACACTTGGAAATTGTCATTATGTATTTCTATGATTATGAAATGTTCACAATATATGGAAATAAATGTAATTTACAACCTCATATACTCATGTATTTCTATAGTGTCCTGCCTCATTCAATATCCCACAACTATTGTCATTTTGAAGGTAAACTCATGTCCTAACCGCCTGTGTTTTCCACAACCACACGTCTAAATAAGACAGGTAAAAGCAGGCAGTTGAACCATGGCTTTACCACCCTGACCACCCATTTCAGGACTGCACTCATGGCAAAAATGTAATAGCATTTCACTATGAACGCATGGTGTACTACACCATAACCACCCTGCAGTCATGTGCAATGCACATGGTTGTTGCACAGTAGGTCAGCATTAACACATGCATTGAGTGACATACCACTCCCTCACTGCCTGTTAAAACCAGCAATGCCAGCTGCACATCTCAGCAATCCCTTACAGCCCCCTTTAAGCCCACCTTCCTCTCTCAGAGCCCCCCTAGATCCCTTTAGTTCCATGCACCAACTCATTCCTAACTGGAGAATGTGTTTTCTAAGTCCCTTTCTCTGTCTCAAAAGTGAGACTTCAGGAGTCAGTTTAGACCCCTGATATCTCACCAAAGACCCCCTAACAACATTGTGAAAAACATGTAATGTGTTATTGTTAAAAAATTGCAAAAAAAAAAAAAAATCAGACTAAAAGTTCTAAACCCACTGTTATCCAAGGTCACCGTCTCCCTTATAGGGGCCCCAGTGCATTACTTTGCCCAGGGGCCCATGATGCTATTAAGATGGCACTGCGTATAAGGGGGGAGCTGCACCTTAATGCATAGAATGTTTTAAAGGGGTTGTAAAGCCTCACGGGGTTTTCACCTTAATGCATTCTATGCATTAAGGTGAAAAACCTTTTCTTTCGCAGCTTCCCCCCTAGACCCCCTGTTTACTTACCTGAGCCCGATTGTTCCCACCCCGGGGACAAGCCTAGCAGCTCAAGCCATGGGCTCCGGTCCTCATTGAATAGAATGATAGCAGGGGAGCCATTGGCTCCCGCTGCTGTTAATCAAGTCCAGTGACGCAGGAGCCGGGGAGCAGGGCCCAGTCCTGCTGTCTGTGTCAAGGGACGCGGAAGCAGGACTTGGGAGCATGCCCGCACGAGTGACCCCAGGGAAAGCGCTTCACTGACGGGGCACTCGAGAAGACGAGGAGCCAGGAGCGCCGCTGGGGGACCCCAGAAGAGGAGATTCGGGGCCACTCTGTGCAAAACCACTGCACAGAAGAAGGTAACTATGACATGTTTGTTATTTAAAAAAGAAAAAAAATCAAGCCTTTAGTATCACTTTAAGGTAAAAAAACTGCTGCCTTTAGAACCACTTTACGCTTAGATCCACAGAATTGGTTTTGCAAGTCCACACATGTCTATAGGATTTTAAAACCCTCTTGAAACAGATGAAATACAGGTAAAATGCACCTTTCAATGAATTCTGAAAGACCCCAAAATTATCTCATACTGATGTCAAACTAATGCCATTGACACAAGCCCAAAGCCTGTTGACACAGGCCCTTATACTCCACAAGTGAGTATATTGACAAAGCAAAACAAAATAAGGGTTACACTTCACAAATATCCAGCAGATCCCAATGTGCACACTAAACCCCCAACTAAAATTGTGTTTATGCAGGTGAAGTTTTTCCTTTAAATTCTTTCCCATCAGTTAAAAGAAAGTGTTCATAGCATATCATTTTTTGGCCAACGTCAAATTCATTCTGCAAAAGGATTTCACAACTTTCTGCTGAACATAAGAAACATACGTTGACTCTACTATAAATACCTCACTGGGTACTCGAAATTTTAGGTTTTACTGGACTTAAACAAATGTACGGTATTCCTGTAAAATAATCATCCAAGAAATGTTTCCCTGTAGGAAAACAGCATGTTACCATATGTTTCAACCCAAAACAGAGTATAAGCCAGAGTATAAGCAATAATAAACTAGACAAAACACTTATCAATGTTTTAATTACTGGAATCCAATTGGCAACATGTATACGCTGCATGTTAAAAATCCTAGCCCTCCTTTAATTGTGATAAATTGCTGGTGAGTCAAAGTCCGTACATTGCAGACTACACAATTGTTCCCAGTGCCTTTTATAGCTGACGCAGCTAAAATTAATAAAACATGCATATCCCTAGAAAATTACAAAGAAAACACGTATCGCTCATGTGAACAAAATCTAATTACACACGTTTTGTCGGCCTGTTCTTTCTCTAAAACTCTATTGGATTAACTTCTTCAGTGCTGACCAAAAGATTCATTCCCCATGCTGTGACTTGTAGTTCTTTATGTATAAAGGTGCCATATGCTGCTGAATAGTGATGGACGGACCCCCCCCCCCCCTCCGGTTCGGTTCGCACCACAATTCCCAAAAAGTTCAGACGCGCACCACGAACCCTATTAAAGTCTATGGGACCCAAACTTGAAAAGTCAAAAGTCCCCATTATAAAGGTTTATATGCAAGTTATTGGCCATTGAAAGGGGGCCCAGTTACTGCCTTTGGGGACATGCAACGATGCAAAAATTAAAAAAAATATATAATTTTTTAAAACAGCAGTGATTTTAATGATGCTGAAACTGCAACAATAAAAATGAAAAAATTATTTAAATAAAGTGCTTGGGGGTCCCCTTAGTCTGCCTGTAAAGTGGCACATCTGTACTATGTATAGGACCTGCTGCAGCAAAACTGACATATATAAAGAAAAAATGATGACGTTTAAATTGATTTTTCCGGCTGCAAGCTTTCTTGAAAAGAAAACCATTGCCGGCAATACAAAAATGTGAAAAAAGGGGAACCCCACGCCAAAATTTAAAAAAGGGCATGAATCCCCCCAAAATCTATACCAGACCCTTATCCGAGCATGCAGCCTGGCAGGCCAGGTAAAGGGGGGGGAGCAACCATACCAGGCACATGCCTTCGATGTGGGGGGTTGCTTTGTGGCAGTGGGGGCTTTACTCCCCCCAAAGAACTTTGTCCTCAACTTGTTGATGGGGACAAGGCCTCTTGCCCACAACCCTGCAACCAACCCTGCAACCCTGAGCGGTGGTTGTTTAGATCTGCGGGCAGGGGGCTTATCGGAATCTGGAAGCCCTCTTTAACAAGGGGGCCCCAGATCCCCCCCCCCCCCATTGTACCCCTACTCATTCACCAAAAAAGTGCCAAAAAGAAATAAAAACACAAACACAGTTTTTGACAATTCATTTACTAAAAATAAAAAAAAAATAAAAAATCTCCCGATGTAGATCCATCATCAATCAAACCAAAAAACAGAAAAAAAAGAACCTCAGCCGGCAACAAAGTCTAAATGCCAACTGCCTGCTCTGCCGTCTGACAGTTCCTAAATAGGTAAGGGGCGGGGCCACCTGGTGATGTCACCTGGTGGCACCGCCCCCTTGTGACATCACCAATCCATTATGCTCTGGTCAGTGATGTCACATACGAGAATTCCGCCGAGCGCCCTGCAAATTCGGTTGTTTGGTGAACACCCGAACGGACGCTGTTTGGGGCCAAGCCAATGCTAGGCCGGAACTATTTGCCCATCACTACTGCTGAGCACATAAAAAACAATCTTATGATGTTGATGGTAAAAGATAAAGTAGTTACAGCTAATCACACAATAGCTGGATACTTAACAGCTCTGGGGCTTTTTCCTTCTGATAAAGTTATTTTTATATTACAAAGCACTGATTATGAGAGGCTAAAGCTGGCCATACACTAGTGATTTAAAAAAAAAACGTTCCTACGAAAGTTCACAGTACATTCGATGACTTGACAAAGTTGTTCTAAAGTACTAAAAATTTTTAATTTCTTATAACGTTCGAATTTAGAGTTCATGGACTTTCCCAAACGAAAACACACACAATGTTAGAAGTTCATTCATTTAAGAAATTTCTATCCTGCTTCTTTAAATTTTCTTGTTACTGCAGTCAAAAATGAATGGCAATTTGACACGAGTAATGATTAGGAAATGGAACAAATGTTCTTGAAACAAAACATATTGAATGAAATTCTACTAGTGTATGGCTAACTTAAAGTGGAAGTAAAGCCTAATGCTAATTATTCCTAAAAACATTCTGAACCCCCTTCTCCTACCTATCCTGCATACCCCCCTAAAAATATCTGTGTCCCTATCTTTATTTAATTCAATCCAGTCTGATCACATGATCCTGCAGCTCCTGCTCTCCTGTATATGGGAGAGTTCAGCAAAGGCTATGAATTCTGGGAGCTGTGACATCACCCATAGGCTCCCATGGTCCAGCCATTGACAAAACTCCCTCCTCTCCCCTGCAGCAGGGGAGCCAGAACTACAGGATCACATGAGCAAAGTGTATTACAAAGAGGTAAGTACTCAGATCTATTTTACAAAGGGTAAGCAGGATAGGTAGGGGGAGGGGGACATATCATTTATATGAATCATTAGTGTTGGGCTTTTTTCCACATTAACTCATACAGACTACTACCGCCAAAATATCACAATTGCACATCACAACATTTGTTGGCAAATTATTTTTTTCTACAAACTATGGGATATATTTATGGACTTTTATTTTGTTATGGTTTTACTGGTAATGGCGGCGATCAGCGTTTTTTAGCGGGACTGCGACATTGCAGCAGACAAATCTGACCCCAAGTGACACTTTTTGGAGACCAGTGACATTATTACATTGATCAGTATAAAAATGCACTGATCAATGTATAAATGACACTAGCAGGGAAGGGGTTAACACTAGGGGGCGGTCAAGGGGTTAACGGCGTTCCCTGGGTGTGTTCTAACTGTAAGGGGGATGGGCTGCCTGGGACACCACAGAGATCGCTGTTCCCAATCACTGGGAACAGCAGATCTCCATGATGTCCCCTGTTTGAACGGGGATCCGCCTTGTTTACATAGGCAGATCCCCGTTCTGCTTCTGTATATCGCGATCACGGGTCGCCCACAGTATCATATGCACAGACCACGGGTACGCTGGTTTGTGCAATCGAGCCGACCTGCTGCCATATATGTACAGTGGCTGGTCTGCAAGTGGCTAAAGGAATTGCCTAGGGACCCTCAGGTCACAAGAGCTATCAGAAGATATCCATTGGAAGATTTCCCCTCTATTACTTCTCTGGGTATAACCCAAAATTTGGGATTTTCATTTACTTTCACTTTCAATAATAATGGTAAACAGGACAAATAGAGAGGAAAAATCTCCTTAATGGGGGGCACAGACAGCAATAAAAAATGAGAGGTGTTCTAATCCATCTCTACTCTATTCAAAACTAAAATAAAAGTTTTACCTTTAGTTATACTTTAAGACTATTGTTACAGACTATTGTTCCTTAGGCAGGCCATAGATGGTGCAAATTTCTTTCCTGCACCCACGATTCCCCCCATCAACACAGACAGTGCTGACAGGGGTATCCCTCTTGCTGAGACATTGGGGGGAGATTTACTGAAACTGGAGCACTCAGAATCTGGTGCAGTTGTGCATGGTAGCCAATAAGCTTCCAACTTCAGCTTTTTCAATTAAGCTTTGACAATAAAAACTGGAAGTCGATTGATTCTTATGCAAAGCTGCACTAGATTTTGTACTCCCCAGTTTTAGAAAACCCCCCTCTGTGTATTCTTCTGGCGGGGGGTTGGGGAAGCTGTGCCCGCCAGGAGAAGACAGTGATTTTTGCTAGCGAATATGTCAGGCTGGTTGTACCCAAGTTGTTCAATCGATCAACTTGGTAGATTGAACCTGCCCATACATGGTTCAAATCTCGGCCAGTTCCTGTCAAACCATCTATGGCCAGACTAAAGGGTTAATCATTTTTATAAACCAATAGTTGGTTTATTTTTTTCAAATTGCTAGAAAAAAAGCCCTGTTTATCTCATGCATACAATAGCAATGAAATTCAAAGTACAGAAATCCAGAGTGATAAATGAAAAAAAAAAACCTTTGACTGATCTGATGCCAGCAAACTGATACCCAGCTGGTCAGTATGGATAACTGTCCTTGACACAACGTATAGAATGAGTCTGTAGAGTGAGCACTGTACTGTCTGTAATAATAATAAATGTACATCACAGACTCACACACTGTTCTGAAGGAAGGCAGCAACCCAGCAGAACTAACCTGATTTTGTAATGGATGATCTAATCTTGCTCCTATTAAATTGCGTTTTTAGTGTTCTTGTTACTGCGGTAACACGCACTTGTGGAATCTAATCGCCAAAGTTGTTGCTAATGAAATACTTTGCATGGGTCGTGGGACATTTTAGGCTTTCTATTCCTGCTCCTGTCTGTGAATGGTAGCTACAAAGGGCTGGCACAGAGACCTTGTGAATACTAATGAAAGGACAACAGGCGGCCCGGTGTTCCCACGCTGAGCCAATGAAAGGGAGCTGCGACTGGGATGAAAACAAGCTGAAGAGCTGACAAACTGTAGCACTTCATGGAAATAAATGGATCCTCAATGCTGCAGAATGCGTTACTCCTTGCAATGATTAACGATGGTAAATAAGCGGGAACATACGCACCGCATTTTATAACAAAAGACTTTTTAACAGGTCCCACTGGCTTTCTATACAGAATTATATATGGTTTAAAATAATATTAAGCTGACTTCAAAGGAAACACTAGGTACCTACTGAAGACAAGCATTTGGACGTTACATGCCATTTATACAGGATTACATATGATAGGTGATTGGCTGATTTTCTATGTTCCAGTCTACATAAACCAGGCTGACATAATATACTGTTACTGTGAATGAACAGTCACCATTGCCAACTGTACAGCTGTGTCTTAAATAAAGCAGCTTGTTGATAACATAAAAGGAAAGTTAGATTATAGTCAGTAGTCTATGTACTTACCAGAAGAGATATTTGCCCTTCTTTAACAATATTTAAAATGCTCTTGATTTTCTTCATGTCTTCTCCTTCAGTGCAGTTCCAGTTCACATTGCCGTTTATGCCATCTAGTTGTGTGTCTGGTGCTGGCAGGTGGAATGGCCGAAGCTGGCAGTTAGGCATGCTTTTTTCAAGCTTCTGTGCATGAGA
>BLSH010389319.1:1698750-1709926 GCA_018402905.1 Glandirana rugosa
ATTTTGTCCTTGTTCTTCCTACTGAGTGATCAGCGTCCGCCCCCCCCCCCCATGGAGACTTATCTGTACATATATAGTTTGCCCGATCCAAGAATGCACACTTGGTATTTTGGACCTTACTGACATCACAAGCAACCTCCAGGTTTCATGGGGTCCGAGCCTTGTTTTTATGTAAGTACATTGGATGGCCTCTATCCCTATCCATATGTATAACGTATAAAGAAAAAAGGGGGGTGAGTACTAACATCATGAGCAACCTCCAGGCTATGGTTTCATGGCATCAGAGCCTTGTTTTTATGTAAGTACAGGTGGGGGTAGATGGTTGTCGCCCCCTACACATGCGACTAGTGAGTCATCCTTCTTGTTCCTGTTTTATGGGTTTATATTATTGATTGAACTATTGATGAATGTATATGGTTATGAATTTTTGAAGGATTTATGAGATTATGTTTATAAATTATGTGTTTTCTATGACATTATGAATTTTTTGCAAGGAACAAAGATCATGTGATGACTGCATCTCATTTAAAGTCCCAAACTCTCCCCTTTTTTCTTCCCTGAAGGTTTTTTACCTTCATGCATTCTATGCATGAAAGAAAAAACCTTCTGTGTGCAGCACCCCCCAATCCTTACCTGAGCCCGCTCCGATCCAGTGATGTTCACGATAGCCTTGATGTATTGGGACCCTCCCTCTTCATTGGCTGAGACAGCAGCAGGAGCCCATTAGCTCCCACTGCGGTCAATTACAGCCAATGAGCCAATAACAGACTACTGTAAGCAGGCCCCAAAGGCTGCAGGTTGGGCACCAGGGCAATATAGAGTCACTTAAGTGACAGCTCCGAATCTGCTGGAGCTTGTAACAACATATCCAACATGACGATTGCCAGCAGCAGTCTCAGGGATTTTGGATGTCTACACAAGGGAGGATTTTACAGGTAAATCACATGCCTACAATATGTTAAATGCACATAAAATTCCATAGGAATATTATTGTTGTAATGAATGCTTTTGAAGGAGTCTTTTTAAAACCAGCATTTTTGAATGGCAAGGTTGTATGTGCCATACATTTAATTAGGCACTACAGATTTTTTGTTAACTCACTGTACCGTTTCTTGCTTTGTAATCACCTATTTACAACCCCCTTCCCCACATATATAACCTACCTTTTACAACTCCCTTTTCCACCTCAGCCCTGTGATCAAATTATTAATATTTGGCCTGAAGCTTTTTTTTTCCACCTCTAGCAATTTGAGGAATAATGAAGAGTAATGACAGCTTTAATGATAATTTAGCAGTGCCAGATAGATAGATAGATAGAGAGATAGATATACACTGATTGATACCTAGATCATTTTCTATTAATCATACTAGGCATTTAAATAGGATAACTATTTCCCACATATTAAGAAATCACCCTACCTGTATTTTATTTAGTTTTTTTGTCTACAAATAACCCAGGACGCACTTGTACTGATATTGCCATTGACTCAGACACAAAAATCTTTACAGAAGACAGATGCACAATGTCTGGCCACATTCCAGACTGGCCTACATTTTCATTTGGCATTACAATTTTCATTTGGCATTACAATAAAAAAGATCTATAAAGAATAATTTTATATTTGGGAATGTAACTCAATTAAAACAATCAAATCCTGAGTTAGAATACGGCAGGCTGAAAGCGATAACTATTAAGCCTGCAATTCTATTACTTTTGGACAATGGAAAACGCAATAGCCTGCTACCCGCCACAGACACATCATTGTGCACATGCTTTTTTTATGCCTTCTATAAGATTCTGGGTTCAAGGGCTACACTTTTATGTTAGTTATATTTACATGTGAAATTTTTTCCACGTGATACAGGGAAATGTATCCCATATGCTCACCAGCTGTTTCGTTCTGACAGGAACCATTAAAGGCAGTGCATGGAAATGAATTCTGTCTAAGCCTTATGAAAACACTTCTTTCTGCACAATGGTCTGGCCAGCAGGGAAGAGTCGGCTACACTTTCAGCTTCTTGTCAATCTTGCAGACACAGATCCGCTGTTTTGGCTTATAACCTGAATATGAACTTAACCACCCCAGCTTTTTCTGCGCTACTGTTTATTTACTTCATTGTTTGTTTAGAAGGCTGAGATCTATCCAACCTACCGAACAGCGTGATCTCCTCATCCCAATCTGTCCCACAGTGAATTAACTAGTTTCTTCAATTTTGTTCCTGTTTTCCTTTCATTTTAGTCCAATGTGTTTCCTGCCTTTGTTGAATGTCGCATTTCTTGAAATAATGTCATTAAAATTTAGAACAAACCTAAATTACAGTATATGAAGAGCAGAAGTCTTGAGTCCCTGCCATAGCTTGCCTTGCCCTCTGATTTCATTACCCCTTAACCTAACTTCTTAGGGGCATGTGTATAAAGTAATGACATTCTTCAAACATTCAATGGCAGTGAATAATTTACTCTGCATTAAAATACAATGACCAAAAGGATTCACCTGCAGTGATTGTTTAGTAAATATCACCTTAAGGACCCACTTAAGCCTGTTAATGTCATTTTATGTCTTTTCATGCACAAATGGCAAACACAAGCATGCATATTTATGCCAAGATTATTCAATTAAAGATTGCTCAGAGGCTGTATCTTCTGAAGGTCATATATATAATCGATAGTAATTATGCGGCGCTCTGTAAGATAACTATTTTCTTATGTGGAACTAAATATGTGACATTAAACTCTATAGATATACAGTGGGGAAAATAATTATTTGACCCCCTGCAGATTTTGTAAGTTTAACCACTTACAAAGAAATTAGGGGTCTATAATTGTTATCATAGGTGTACTTTAAAGGATAGAGAAAGAATATCTACCAAAAATCCAGTAAAAAAACACATAATACAAATGTTATAAAGTGAGTTGCAGTTCAGTGAGTAAAATAAATATTTGATCCCCTACCAACCAACAATAATTCTGGCTCCCACAGACTGGCTACATTATGTGCTATGTGGTACACAGATTAGTCCAGTCAATTTAAGAAGGTGCGATTAACGAAAACTCATTATGTGTATAAAGGACACCTGCCCACAGATTCTCTTTCTTCCATTCAAACCTCCCCATCATGGGCAAGACCAAAGAGCTCTCAAAGGACATCAGGGACAAGATTGTAGACCTGCACAAGGCTGGAATGGGCTACAAGACCATCAGCAAGAAGCTTGTTGAGAAGGAGACAACTGTTGGAGCGATTATTTCCAAATGGAAGAAATACAAAATAACCATCAATCACTCTCGGTCTGGAGCTCGATGCCAGATTTCGCCTCATGGGGTAAGGATGATTATGAGAAAAGTGAGGGATCAGCCCAGAATTACACGAGCGGAGCTTGTGAGTGACCTCAAGGCAGTTGGGACCACAGTCACAACACAAATCATTGGTAACACAATACGCCTCCATGGATTGAAGTCCTGCAGCGCCCACAAGGTCCCCCTCCTCAAGAGGGCACATGTACAGGCCCATCTGAAGTTTGCCAATGAACATCTAAATGATTTAGAGAAAGATTTGGAGAATGCGCTGTGTTCCCTCAGGCAGAATGGGTCGTGGATGGGTCTTCCAGCATGACAATGATGACCAAGGCAACAAAGGAGTGGCTCAAGGAGAAGCCCATTAAGGTCATGGAGTGGTCTAGCCAGTCTCCAGACCTTAATCCTATAGAAAATGTATGGAATGAGCTGAAACTTTGAGTCCAAGAAACCTTATGGATTTATAGAAGATCTGAAAAGAAGAGTGGACCAAAATCCCTTCTGAGATGTGTGCAAACCTGGCAACCAACCACAAGAAGCATCTTACCTCTGTGCTTGCTAACCAGGTTTCTCCCCCAAGTACTAAGTCATGTTTTGCTTGGGGATCAAATAATGATTTTACCCACTGAACTGAAACTCAATTTATAACATTTGTATCATGTGTTTTTCTGGATTTTTGGTTTCTATTCTGTCTCTAGCGTTTAAAATACACCTATGATAAGAATTTTAGGCCCTTCATTTCTTTGTAAGTGGGCAAGCTTACAAAATCTGCAGGGGATTATATAATTATATTCCCCGTTGTATACTGTATAACATGTGGTTAAAACAAACATAAATCCAAACTACAAGATAAACAATCTAAAGCCAAACTGAGAATTGCAAGATAATCAATAAATATAATGCAAGTCTGTGAAGTAGTTGCTCTAGTCCCAATACAAAATATTCTTGTCCCAGAAGTGTGAGTATGGGGTCACATATTGAATTTCACATAAGAATAGTTCTCTTAAAGAGTACCGCATATTTATCATCGATTATATATACAGTGCCTTGATAAAGTATTTCTACC
Source organism: Glandirana rugosa (assembly GCA_018402905.1). Taxonomy (NCBI): domain Eukaryota; kingdom Metazoa; phylum Chordata; class Amphibia; order Anura; family Ranidae; genus Glandirana; species Glandirana rugosa. The sequence continues at coordinate 1,703,109 of BLSH010389319.1, forward strand.
CCTTGAAATTTTCCACATTCTGTCATGTATGTGATTGATTAACCAGCACAAAGTGGCACATAATTGTGAAGTGGAAGTAAAATGATAAATGGCTTTAAAAAATGTTTACAAATAAATATCGGAAAAGTGTGGAGTGCGTTTGTATTTAGCCCCCTTTATTCTGATAATCCTAACTAAAATCTAGTGGAACCAATTGCCTTCAGAAGTGACCTAATTAGTAAATAAGATTCCACGTGTGTAATTTAATCTCAGTATAAATACAGCTCTGTGATGCTGTGAAACAGCATCATGAAGGCCAAGGAACACACCAGACAGGTCAAGGATAAAGTGGTGGAGACGTTTAAAGCAGGGTTAGGTTATAAAAAAAATCCCAAGCTTTGAACATCTCACGGAGCACTGTTCAATCCATCATCTGAAAATGGAAAGAGTATGGCACAGCTGCAAACCTACCAAGTCTTGGCCATCCACCTAAACTGACAGGCCGGGCAAAGAGAGCATTAATCAGAGAAGCAGACAAGAGGCCCATGGTAACTCTAGAGGAGCCGAAGAGATCCACAGCTCAGGTGGGAGAATCTGTCCACAGGACAACTATTAGTTGTGCACTCCACAAATCTGGGCTTTATGGAAGAGTGGCAAGAAGAAAGCCATTGTTGTAAGAAAGCCATAAGAAGCCCTGTTTGCAGTTTGCGAGAAGCCATGTGGGGGTTCACAGCAAACATGTGGAAGAAGATGCTCTGGTCTGATGAGACCAAAATTGAACTGTTTGACCTAAAAGCAAAATGCTATGTGTGGCGGAAAACTAACACTGCACTTCACCCTGAATACACCATCCCCACTGTGAAACATGGTGATGGCAGGATCATGTTGTGGGGATGCTTTTCTTCAGCAGGGACAGGGAATCTAGTCATAGTTGATAGGGAGATGGATGGAGTCAAATAGGGCAATCTTAGAGGAAAACCTGTTAAGCATCTGCAAAAGACATGAGACTTGGGTGGAGGTTCACCTTTCGGCAGGACAACAACATACAGCGAGAGCTACAATGGAATGGTTTAGATCAAAGCATATTCATGTGTTAAAATGACTCAGTCAAGGTACTGACCTAAATCAAATTGAGAATTTGTGGCAAGACTTTAAAATTGCTGTGCACAGACGCTCTCCATACAATCTAAAAAAGCTTGAGCTAGTTTGCAAAGAAGCATGGGCAACAATTTCACTCTCTAGATGTGCAAATCTGGTAGAGACATAACCCAAAAGACTTGTAATTGCAGTGAAAGGTGGTTTCACAAAGTATTGACTCAGGGGGCGGAATACAAATGCATGCCACACTTTTCAGGTAATATATTTATAAAAAAAAAAAGAAAAATATTTATCATTTTCCTTCCACTTCACAATTATGTGCCACTTTGTGTTGGTCTATCACATAAAATCCCAATAAAATACATTTACATTTTTGGTTGTAACATGACAAAATGTGGAAAATTTCAAGGGGTATGAATACTTTTTCAAGGCACTGTATGACCTTGCCGGAGAGCATGTAGATGTGGGCAGCAGCCTTTGACATTTGCATAATTTAGGATGTCACAATCTATATAAATATTCACCAATAGGTAGTGCGGAAGTTCTCATGATTGTTCCATGCATCTTCTGAAGACCATCCTATGTCTATGAGTACTGGTTCAGGCGTTCATTGTTTTCCATGTTAATACCTATGTGAATGACTTTTTTTCTCCCTCAATCAAGCATGAAGTATCAAGTATAAATTACATTTTTAATTGTTCATTTTAACTTGTGTATCTGCCTATCACACTGACACTGACTTGTAAATTTTGTTAAAATTCTTACATAACTAGAAACAAAATACTCATATTAAAATAATCTCCTATCATAAACACACTTCCTTCTGTTTAACACTGAAATTATAAGTGTTCAGACTATCAGTGACATTGTTTACTTATATTACGTGTCAAGTTAAGCCACTGTCTCTTGCGGTGTAAAAGATCTGCTTAACTTAACTATATGATATTTAATCTGGTTCGGCACATGCTAGGTATCCACTGATCATTTCAAAACTGATTTTCACAGACGGGATTCGTTCAGCCTGTTGTATGTGTTAACTGCTGAAAAGTGTAACTAAATAGCAATCCCAAAATAGACTGCATGATTGCTATAAAAAAAGAGTATATGTATAAATAAGAAAATGAAAGAAGATTAAAAGAAGTCTGGCATTTGCCATAAACTTGTACAGTGCAGGCATTATTTCAGTATGTAATTGCTGAAAGCAAAAGGTATAACTTTATTGCTGGGTGAAAGCGCCTACTGTACATGCTCTCAGTCTCGTGCCGTCTGTTTTCAGGGTTTCTCAGATTTACAACTACTGATCTACCTCCTTGTGTTTCAGACTTACCATGGAAGTTTCTAAAGAGTCTTCTAACGTTTAGACCAGAGCTCACAAAACAATTATCTAGATTCTCACTAACGGAACTTTAGAATGCGGTATAAAAGGATCATGGGGGGAAAGTAAAAAGTGCACCACTATAAATGTTCATTTTTAAATGTTACCCTTACATCTTCATTAGGCATCAGTCATCTTTCCACACCACCTCAACATGACTTTTAACAATGTCATTTCTTCCCTGCTATAAACCTTTATCTGTAGTGCTCCTACTTAGCAAGCTTCCATCCCCCTTCTTAGAAAAGCTATATATAAAAACACTCTAGCGCTCAAGCAATAGCCCATCCAATGATGTCACCATAATGCTTTGTCCAATGCAGCCCTCCTCAGATTGGGAAACACACTGTAATACACACACAGGAAGGCACAAACACCTAGTGCATTACCTCCATTAAAATTTATTTTTAATAAAAATCGGTTAGTGTACTCACAAGGATAGTAAGAGACTATCTTTGTGGCAAGCTGAATTCATCATAGTGAGGGGGCATGACCCCCCGAAATGTGTTAGCCTTTCAACTGTGCCATGTCTGGATAGATGCCTTTGCCTTGCAGCTGGAGTTGTCATTTGATGGACTTGTCTCTTACTATCCTTGTGAGTACACTAACAGATTTTTATTTAATAAATGTTAATGGTGGTAATGCACTAGGCATTTGTGCCAACCAGTGTGTGTTTTTACATCTAGAAAAACTATGTTTCTTGCTTACCGATTCTTCAAGAACAATCTATCGTTTAGACACACCCCAGGGAAACCAAGCAGCTTTGCCAAATAAACCTCTTGCTTATGCCTTTTCTTTCCCTATACTTTGAGAGCGGCCATCAAAGGCCCAAGTGATTGTACAAAAATTGCATTGTTTATATCAGTGGTTCTCAACTCCTGTCCTCAGGACCCACTAACAGGCCAGGTTTGCAAGATAACTGAAATACATCACAGGTGATATAATTTGCTGCTCAGTGATTGCAGTATTCTAGTCTGCATCTCCCCAAGGTAATACTTAAAATCTGGCCTGTTAGGGGGTCCTGAGGACAGGAGTTGAGAACCACTGGTTTATATCCTTTTTGTTTCTGTGTGCAATAGAACTGCAGAAAAGAAATTACAACACAGAATCTGCTTTATGCAACTTTTTGGTTCAACATTTTGAAGAACTATAAAGATGTACAGTATATGCTGCAATGTAATCAGGGAAGATAAATTACTAGAGGCAGAAAGACCATTAAAGGAGAAGTACAGCCAAAGATCATTTGGCTGTACTTCTCCTGTGGATCTCCTGTGACGAGTTTTCAGCAGACAGTGGGCTGAAGCCCGCTGTCGGCTGACGTCACAGAGCCAGTTCAGGCTGGGACAAGAGCGCGACAATAATGTCGGGATCTGCCCACAACCCTGGACCGGCACCTGACTGAGCCAGTCACTCCCACCCCTCCACAGCCCAACGCACCAGTTTGCATGGGGGGACACAGAGCAGAGAGATGAGGACTGACGGTCATCAGCTATCTGCTCACAGAGCTCTAAAAACCGAGCGACCAGTGGTGTTTGATCGCTGGGTTCTCAGCCTTAGAGCCGGAGGGGGGCAGATGCAGCATCGGACTGATGCTGCATCCACCTGGGTAAGTATTGTTTTGAAAAAAAAAAAACTCAAACTCACTCAGAATCTGGTGCAGCTGTGCATGGTAGCCAATCAGCTAATAACCTCAGCTTGTTCAATTTAGCTTTGACAATAAAACCCATACGTTTCTATGCAGGGCTGCACCACATTTTGTACCATTAAGTTTTAGTAAATAACCCCTATTAGGTCACGTAGGTATATGTGGAAGATACATCCCTTGTTTTTACCCCTGTCTGTAGTTACAGTGTAGATGCAGACACGCTGAATTCATCAAAGCAATATTTACACTGGTTTGATGGCAGCTCTCACAGCAAAGGTAATTAAAAGGCAGAATAAATTATTGATTTCTTGGATTCCTAGAATAAAAGTTAATGTATTTGTTTCAAAAGTGCAGTTATCCTTTACATACTGTATTATTCCTTTTCTTCTTCTCTTGATAGGGACCCCAGTCTGACTAAGACCTGCAGAATCTTTGACCCACTTTAGAAATACCATTTGGATCAAGCTGCTATACAATGGGAAATTATGCTTTGCTTCACTAACTGGATGTCCTGTTATCAGAAGAGCAGATTGATATTAATGTACACAAAAGATGGAGCCCTTCTCCAAAGCTGCCAGGACAGATAATATATGATGGGATTACTTGTGTCTTGTGGCTTAATGAACAGATTGGGATAAGAAGAATTAGTATCAAGCTCATTCCAAATACTTGCGAAAGATAATGGGCGGTTTGTTTGTAGAGAAGCTCTCCAGCACATATTTATTACTAATTCATACATCACTCACAGTTCCAGTGTATACAAGTCAGAGATGTTTAATTACACTTTTGATCTTTGTGGATTAACTGAGGTCTGTCTCAAAAGGAAAATTAATTTTCCTGCTTGCGGGGTTTAGAAATGGAAAATAGGAGAATTATTTTTTTTAGCATGAATCAGTGGTGGAGATGGAGGGTTCACAGCAGCATATGTGATTGTGGCTGCAAGTAGCTTGAACTCTGACACTAGACACTGGGGAAGCAGTATGACCTCCAAACAAAACCCTAGAGAAGGGAATTTATTCTGATATTTTGTCAAAAACAGGTGTCCACACTTGGTGCAACATTTTCACTGTGGTTCATCCAGACATGACAGTTGTAACCAAAAGACCAGATATTGATTCTGAATTGCTGCTAATCTTGTACCGTACACAGGGGCCTTTTAGGGCAGGGTGGGGAATGCGTTCCACCCAGAGTACAGCCAACTGCAGGGTGCTGTGGAAATGTAGGCTCTGCCGAGTGGATTGACATCCAACCTGATAATGCCTAAAAAGTCCTGACATCACTTGGCAGAACAAGTGGCAATAGGGCAGCAGATATTCACCCTACAATTATCAATTTAAGTAACACTACTCTTAATGGCCATATGGTTTTGTTTCCACTGACTGAACTTCAGGTATTGTCACAGTGTTTACTGATTTTGTCATTACCATTGTGTTGACATGATTACCCATTTGTGCCTTCATATTGACATGATTACTAGTCTATTGCCAGTGTATTGTCATGATTGCCTATTTGTTGCCCACATATTGTTACTATTGCCAATTTGTTGCCTGCGTAGAGTAACAGCTGACTGTATGTTGCCTGTATATTATAACAAATGAGTCTTTGTTGCGTGTTTATTATAAATGATTGCCCATTTATAGCTCATTTGTTGTCAGGATTGCCATTTTTTACTTATGTGTTGTCAAGTCATCAATGTTTAAAGGACCATATTATAATTAATGCCCTGCAGGCCTCTAATAATCAAGCCATGGTGTTATTATCCTTATGTTTCAACACTATTTAAAACAAATATGTGCTTCTGGCTGCAAGTAGCTTGAACTCTGACACTAGACACTGGGGAAGCAGTATGACCTCCAAATAAAACCCTAGAGAAGGGAATTTATTCTGATATTTTGTCAAAAACAGGTGTCCACACTTGGTGCAACGTTTTCACTGTGGTTCATCCAGACATGACAGTTGTAACCAAAAGACCAGATATTGATTCTGAATTGCTGCTAATCTTGTACCGTACACAGGGGCATATTAGGGCAGGGTGGGTAGTGTGTCCCACCCAGAGTACAGCCAACTGCAGGGTGCTGTGGAAATGTAGGCACTGCCAAGTGGATTGACATCCTACCCGATAATGCCTAAAAAGTCCTGACATCACTTGGCAGAACAAGTGGCAATAGGGTAGCAGGTGTTCACCCTACGATCATCAATTTAAGTAACAATACTCTTAATGACCATATGGTTTTGTTTCCACTGACTGAAGTTCAGGTATTGTCACAGTGTTTACTGGTTTTGTCATTACCATTGTGTTGACATGATTACCCATTTGTGCCTACATATTGGCATGATTGCTAGTCTATTGCCAGTGTATTGTCATGATTGCCTATTTGTTGCCCACATATTGTTACTATTGCCAATTTGTTGCATGTGTAGAGTAACAGCTGACTGTATGTTGCCTGTATATTATAACAAATGAGTCTTTGTTGCCTGTGTATTATAAATGATTGCCCATTTATAGCTCATATGTTGCTAGGATTGCCATTTTTTACTTATGTGTTGTCAAGTCATCAATGTTTAAAGGACCATATTATAATTAATGCCCTGCAGGCCTCTAACAATCAAGCCACGGTGTTATTATCCTTATGTTTCAACACTATTGAAATTTTTTTTTTTTATTGTTTCAACACTATTAGTCCCTCAATTTTATATTGGATTTATTATATATACAATGTTCAG
>BLSH010389319.1:1713194-1723210 GCA_018402905.1 Glandirana rugosa
CAATAATCATGGTCTTCTCATTCCTTCCCCCCCCCCCCCCCACGGGACCCCCAGCCCACACTGGGAGAATACAATGGCTCGGGAGGAGGGATTCCCATGTCAACACTCTATGTTGATGGGGGAATTAAGAAAATTTCTTTCCTGCAACCAGTGGCTCGCAATCACAGTGGAAATCTGCTGTCAACTGGAATATATAAATGCAATGCATATCTCAGCAGAAGATAACGACACATTTCACAACCACAATTAGTGATAAGAAGAGTGATTTTGTCAAAATAATTTCATCACGAAATTACAGATCTAAATGTAAAAAATATAAAATAACTGAAAGGAGCCATTGAAAGTCGATTACACCCTTAAAGGGACACTTTTGTGCAAGATTAAGGAGGCAGCCATTGTTGAACTCTCCTTTTGAGAATGTTATTTCTGTGGCTGTCATGCTAAAGCTTTGGTTTCAATGCCATTTGAGCCCCTAACCCAGAACATGTATAGAGGGAAGGAGTCTAGTAAAGGCAGCCTCCATTCTTTTCTCATGACAGTGAGGATCACCAAAAACCACCTTAAAGTTGTTTTCTGTTTTAAATAATAAACATGTTATACTTACCTGATCTGTGCAGTGGTTTTGTACAGAGCAGCTCTGATTCTCTTCTTTTCGGGTTCCCCACCAGTGCTCCTAGCTCCTCTCCCTCTAACAGTGCCCTCAGAGAAAGCCGATTGCTCTGGGGGCACCGCTGCATGCTCGCATCTGAGCCACTGCTCTAGGCATTTAAAAGACAGAGCCGCAGCTCGGTCCTGCCCTTCATTCTCTCTCTTCATTGGCTCACTGACTGTGATTGACAGCACTGGGAGCCAATGGACCAATGAGGAGGGAGAGTCAGCTGAGGCTATCGTGAACATCGCTGGATCAGAGGGAGCTCAGGTAAGGATTGGGAGGGCTGGAGGGGGGCACTGCACACAGAAGGTTTTCTATCTTTATGCATAGAATGCATGAAGGTAAAAAAAACCTTCAGCCTTTAGAACCACTTAAATTTCACCTTATCAATTGGCTTCAATTCATTTTGACAAAATCCCCAGTTATTCTCTGAAATTTTGAACTCTATCAGTTTTGTTTATCCCTAGTCATGATTGAGTCATTTTAGTGGGAGATGCATCTGTTTCTTTCAGTTACTTACTACAAGCTGTAAAATGCTAATAAATTAACAATAATTGCTCCCATTAGCAGTAGATTTCTAAGATGAAAAAATGTTTTCTATACCAGAAATAAGTATCAAATACCCACCAGGTCTGTCTTCATTTTGTGCATCACATCTTCTGCATAGTTCAGGAATTGTTTTCAGGGATGTTATAGAATACTAGAAAGGAAAAGATGAAAAAATAGATATCATATGTATCAACATCAACTAATTCTATCTTCATGTTATATTTAACAACATTGCTCAGCATTACCTATGTATACAGGAAGAAAGGAAAGGTTTTAGCGCTTCCTGTACCATGCAATCAGATAAAAACCGCCATTATAAAATAAAACGATTCCCGAGTCCCATTGTATTTACAAGGCCAGCTGCATGGGTTCCGTAATATGGGTGGTAAATGGAAGCGCCAGCATTGTTTGGGAAAGCAGCGGCCATTCATACATTTGCACATTGTGTGAGCCATGCTAGTTAGGAAACTATGTAGCAGGAAGTCTCAGGAAGCAGAGGAACACTTTTTGTTAAACATAATTCAGTGCCTGGTTATTTTTGCTTGTAAAGTTTACATTAAGATACATGACACTGTATACACAAAATGCTATAATTTCACTGAATTAGGTTAGTTCAATAAAACTGTATCATCTAAACCACATGCATGGGCTTGCAATGCCTCTAACTCAGCAGTATTTCAATACAGCACAAATATAGCTTTCCAACTTTTTCAGTACAACATTTAATAGAATTTCCCACAGACATGATCCTTATTACAGACGTATAGCCTGAATAAGAAAAACAAACAAATTTAGTACACTACTTAAGAAAGCAGTAATGAGTGGACTGTTTTCTTAGTTTAGGCGGCATTTGTGTGCTCCCACCTTCCCACCATCACTTGCGATATTCACTTGCGATATATTAAAAAATGAGGAACATTTTTGTGTTTGTGTCTGTTATTAAATACACATTTAGAAAGACTAATTATTTAATGCTTTAAAAATGTAACGAAGGCTTCAATTACTCATGCTGAAGAGGCGTTTAACATTAAAATGGGAAAACTGATGTATTAGCTTCTAGCAGTTTTTGTGTTATTTATCGGGTTGATTTACTAAAGGCAAATAGACTGTGCACTTTGCAAAGAGCAGCTTCACTTTGCAAGTGCAGTTTAGTAAATGAGGTAAAGGTCCACTTTGCAAAGAATACCCAATCACATGCAATGAAGATTTAAAAAACTGCATTTTTGCTTGCGCGTGATTGGATGATGGAAGTCAGCAGAGCTTCTGCTCATTTACTGAGCTCTGGAGCAGCCACACTTGTAGAGTGCAACTGCATTTTGCAAAGTGCACAGTCTCTTTGTCTTTAGTAAATCAACCCCAATGTGTCTGACAACCTATAACTAGATATTGGAGGTGATGCTGAATTTATTGTGTTTGTAAAAATCTCATTGTATATAACTAACATTTGTTCTTTAACCCATGTATTTAAAGCAGAGCTTAACTGTATCGAAGCACCACAAACTGAATTTGCTATTCATTATACTTCATGTTTAATTTTTCACGCAAACTCCCCCATCCATCCATCCATGCCTCCATGCTTTATTTTGTTGAGAAATCAATTGAAACACACACTTCCGGAATTTCCGCTCGTGGCCAACTTGAGTAACGGCAGATGTAGAATTTACTTTCTAGAATCCATCTGCTCTCACTGTAAAGTTGTCCTTGAAAATCTCACGCATGCGCAGTACAATATACCCATGAGGACTTCTGGGATGTATGACTTCATTTTGGCATAGGCTAGAAACTAGGAAGCAACTGAAGAAATGTAAATAAAAAGTTTAAAATGAGTAACTATAATATACCTTCCTATCTATTTATTAAGGCTAACAGCATAAGGATTAAACATACCTAATAAAGTTCTGCTTTAAGTTGCATATACATTTTTTATATCATAAAACGATCCCCACAATCACCAAAATACCTATAAACATGTATGTCCTTACTCTATGAGCATTTTATGAGCACAGACCCCAGCACTGCCCTGGCTGAAAAAGTCAGTATGTCCAACAGCAAAAACTTTACTGAATGTGAATGCTCAGTGCTGTGGGAAAGCTCCATGATCACAGGATTATGATGAATTTCTATGTTTAGGTGATAATCTTTTAAAATCTATGGGATTCTATATAACTGGTCTCATGTATAAAGTGATTATACTGTGCATAGTAATAAACAACTGCCTAGAAACTATATCAAGTTTTTATGGAGAAGATCTCCAATTTACCTTGCCTCTGTTTATATAAAAAGCACAATGAAAGCATTAACGTTATAGCAATGTTTTAAAATACATATAATTAAATACACAAGGTCGAGGTGCTAAAATTGTAACCTCTAACGAGCAGGGCCCTCTGATTCCTCCTGTATTGATTTGAATTGTATTGATTTGTATTGTAATTGTATTGTCTGCCCCCATGTTGTAAAGTGCTGCACAATCTGTTGGCGCTATATAAATCCTGTATAATAATAAAATAGAAATAAAGCAAATGACATATGCTTTTTTTTTCAATCTTCTTTAGAGTTTCAATCAGCAGATAAAAAGGCAAGGGGATCAGGAAGTGGGTGGGGTAGGGGTAACTGTTCCTGAGCCCATGGTGGTGAACCACTGTAGAAAACCTGTACTAACAGATATTCACATTAAATAATGATATTATAAGATAATACTAAATAATATGTTTGCATTAGAAAGAACCTGTGTTAATGGACTTTTGTTCACAAGAATTGCTGCTCTCCACACACAAGTCGATGGAGCAGCTTGAAGCAAATTCATGCCTTTAAAATGCACCATAACTCTGAATGACATCAGAAGCATCTAAAGTGGATGTCAAGTACAATCGGAATGCACCTGAGGCAGGCTGAATTTTCTCATGAACACTAGCCCAAAACCCATTGACACAAGCACTTACTTGCTTAATTTTGATTTTACATATTGAATGTTTCTTCAGTAGCCAGAAGATCAGTATGACAGCCAGACAACTATCAGTCTCAGAAAGAGAACTTACTATGGTAGCCTTCATACTTCTTCCAGGAAATGCCATCTTTAGTGCTATCTCACTATCATTTGTGTGCTCATATTACATTTTATTTAGTAATAGGCAGTAGGCAGCCATTTTTTATACATTCCCTCCAATTTCTTGCTTCCATCTGCTGTTTAAGTCTCTAAAAAACTACAAGGACTAAAAAAAGGTGTATTTATCCACAATAATTACACATTAGCACATCATGGTCTGAATGGGTCAGCCTGCTAACTTTGGTTGATTCAGATCTTGCATCAAGGTTCTATGTCTTTAGCCACACCTCTCCTAAACAGTTTGTACTTGCGTACTGTAGCTACAGGATTAGAAGATACAGAAATATAATGGGCGCATGGCCTTGGAGGGGCTTTATTTCAGATCATAACTAAATATTGCCTGCATTTTTTCCAGCAAAAGCATCACTATGTGTGTGAATCAGCTTCTAATTGCTTTCTACCCTCCTAGTTGTGGGGAGCATCTGGTAGGTAGTTATAAAAAGGAGTTACTTTGGGACCCTGATAATAGTTTTGCTTTGGAGCCCATAAACGCTTAGCTACACCCCTGTCCATGAAACATGCTCATATTCTTTAAACTCTATTTTCCTGAAAGAATAAATAACATTGCAAAATCAAATTAGTTACTGAAACATGTGTTCAAGCTCCCTCTGGATCTAGGTTAATTTAAATCAGTACTTTGTAAATCTATACACATCATGACTTAATAGTATGTTCTGGTCTTTTCATGTTCGTAATATTGCCTAGTGTTATGTACAAACTTTCACCCTGAATTTTATGGGAACTGACAATCGGAATGGTATGTACTTCAATTTGAAGCAAAGGGTGCGTCTGTATAATTTAAGGAGCTTACATTGCTGTGGGGCAATAATTAAAAGCATACAATGCATTCATGAAGTTTACTTTAGGAATTTAAAATGTGGTAGTCAATCTAAAATGGTCAACAGACCCCACATCTCTGCAACTTCAGTTACATCATCTTATGTAAACATTAAGTAATACTCGACCCATTACGGACATTATTTAAAATTCCTAAACAACCACAGTATATGTAAGACAAAAATATAAAAAGGTCTCCTTTTTTCATTGTTCAAATGTCATCACGGAGAAAACAAATGTGAGATATACTAGAGAAATTCAAGCAATGCATTCAGTTTTACAAGTAGAAGAATATTTTTAGCATGTTGTGAAACAAGAAAAAAAAGAGAATAAAGCAGAGTAGAGTAACCACAGATGAAACCACATTAAATGAGATCCTATTTATATCTTCACTTGAGCTCCAGCGTGGATTAATAACTCTTTGTTCTCTGTTTCCCATTGGGAGAAGGATGTCCTTGATTGTAGTTTTTTGGCTCCCTTTTCCTCTATTTATTTGCATTTATGATTTTAAGTTTTAGTTCCATACAAGATTTATGAAGGTCTTAGTTGACTGATTTGTATGGTAATTTATTTTTGTTTTGTGGGTCTCCAGTCATTTTTTTTCTTTGTCAGCACTGGGGAGATTTCCCCCAAACCCTGTAACCACACAGAAAGCATGGTATTTTATTGGTGCCTATGCACTTTCTAGGGAGGTACTGTATAGTCAACTGAACAGGAAGTTACAGAAAAGCTCAATAATAGGGACACAGGTGCCAACTGAAATCTAACAGAACTTGCAATCCTTCTCCAATGTACTAAAAAAGTGTTTTTATTTCTGTGTCCCAATTGAAGATATCTCCCTTCCTTTTCTGTATCCTTGACCACAAGGTGAGGGTAAATCTCCACAACTGTGATACGGGCAGCAATGAAATCCTCATTGCAAAATGTTGTAGCTTGAGTCTTACTTCAAAGTTAATCTGTCATCCTTTATACTGTTGTCACTTGCACTGCGGCAGTGGGAGAGATTTCCTAGAAAATGTATGCCCGGGAAGGAAGACGGCTTCATTTAATTGGCAATAAAGAGTGGTACTCACCACTCAGGAAGTCAGAAAATCAGCTTACATTTACAGTGGGTACAGCAATCTAATAAGACAAGTAAAAGAGGAATATGACCAACCTAACAGATACACAATCTAGACATCAAAATGTCCATTGTCCACACAGAAATGTGTATTTGCATCAGCAAAGCTGACAGTTGCCATTTTGGGTGGGCAAGTACCTGAATGAATGGAATGTAAATACTGTTGCTGCTCCAGTTTTCTATCCCACACACTTATAGAGCCATCTTTATCTGTCCCCAAACTTTCTCTTCCATCCTCATCTCGCACAGCTGCCTTTATGAACCCTTCCTCTGCTAAACTGAGTCTCATGTGCACACTTGCTCTGCTACTTCAATCTCATGCTCTCCCATTCTCAGTCTACATGCCTTCCTTATTCTTACTGCCTATTGCTTTTTTACAATAAAACAGAGACTTTATACAGAAACGTAATTTACAAAATGAGAGTGAGTACATGATAGGGAAATTGCATATTTAATATTCCTTATTAAGGTTGGCATCACAAATATCTAATAATGCCTCTAATATCCTGGCTGAAGAGGAACTGCAGTCTGCTCACATAATTTGTGATGAAAACATATTTGCCTTTCTGAAGCTTCCCTCCAACCACGTTGCATATTATTTTATATATACTGTGATTCTGTGCTTGCCAAATATGCTGCAGAAATCACTGGTTTGGCAAGTCTGGCTGCAGCCATTTTAACTGTGGGCAGCTGAAGCTGCTGCCTGTTCACTTCCTGGATTTACACAGAGGCACACCTGCAGCCCTGCAGCTTTCATTGGCCCTCTTATGACTCATCCTCCCTCCCTTCCTGGCAAACTCTCACAAGAGTGAGAGAGAGAGAGAGCTGTGCATGATGTCATAAGCCTAGTCAAATGACCAGACAAGAAACAGGAAGTGGGCTGTATAAGGTATTTACTGGCAGAAAAATAATGCGTTGCTATCCAAAGTTAAAACAACAAGGGCAGAAGATTTAACAGATGGAAAGTTGAAAAAAATGACTGAAGGTCCACTTTAACCATTTGCCGACCAGCCGCCGTAGTTATATGGTGGCAGGTCGGCTCTCCTGCACGAACTGCCATAGGTGAATGTCGGTCCGTGCATGGGTGATAGTGGGAGCGCACCCATGGGAGCATGCCCGCGAGTCCGGCAGACTTGATGTCCACCGTTGACCTGGGATCGGTGTAAACAAGGCGGTTCCCCGTTCTGCAAGATGACATGTCAAAGATCTTCTGTTCCCAGTGATTAGGAACAGCGATCTCTGTCATGTCCCTGGCAGTCCACCCCCCTACAGTTAGAACACACCCAGGGAACACACTTAACCACTTGATAACCCCCTAGTGTTAACCCCTTTCCAGCCAGAGTCATTTATGCATTGGCCAGTGCATTTTTATAGCACTGATCAATGTAATAATGTCCCCAGAAAGTGTCATTTGGGGTCAGATTTGTCTGCTGCAATGTCGCAGTCCCGCTAAAAATCGCAGATCACCACCATTACCAGTAAAAATAATAAAAAATAAATAAAAGTGAATAAATCTATCTCATAGTTTGAAGACGCAATAAATAATGCGCAAACCAATCAATATACACCTATTGCGATTTTTTTTTTACCAAAAACATGCAGAAGAATATAAGTCAGCCTTAACTGCTGAATAAATTCATTTTTATATATTTTTTTTGGATATGTACTATAGCAGAAATGTTTTGTTTTTTTTAATTGTCACTCTTTTTTTGTTTATAGCACAAAAAAAAAAAACGCAGAGGTGATCAAATACCACCAAAAGAAAGCTCTTTTGGGGAAAAAAAGGATGCCAATTTAATTTGGGTACAACTTCGCACAACCGCACAATTGCCAGTTAAAGCAACAAAGTGCCGTATCACAAAAAAAGGCCTGGTCAGGAAGGGGGTAAATCCCTCTGGGGCTGAAGGGGTTAAGGAGACCATATAAGGACATAAGCATAGATTTACCAAATACCAAAGGAATGTAATTGTTAATTGACCAAGTCATTGAGGGGTCATATGGGGCAAAGGGAGTTGGCCAGAGGGTTGTCTGTTCCTTATACACTAAATTTCACAGCTCAAAATGGAATAAGTCATTCTCACACCACAGCTTGCAAATTATGCATGTGTCTGAACCTGGTCAGCCATGTTGCGTAACAGGGACTCCATGGCAGGAACAGCATCTTTAGTTAAGCATTCTTGTTATATTTTCTTTATCTTTATCTGTAATCATCTTTAATAAGTGTTATACTTGTAAGTATTTGTGTGATCTCTCTTTGCACATATCGAACACAACCCCAAAAGAGTGACAAAATAGTACAACCACCATTTTTCTGAATTCTTTTATTCAAGAAATGGATTTGAATTTCTTTTTAAAAATACATATATGAAACAACAGAGATGCCTGCAGTTGCATGTCTAAGATGCCTAACACATTTTGTATTTTGTAAAGACTGGTCTGCTTAAAGTGGTTGTCAACCCGTGACAACCACTTTAATCTACAGATAAGCCAATAATAAGGCTTACCTGTAGGTTCCCTGCATATCTCCCAAACCTGCATGGTTCAGGAGATAGATATTCAGTGTACTTGCATTGCCAACATCACCCGCCACATGTGCAGTGAAGAAACGGCCTGCTGTGCCATTTCTTCACTTCATGCGTTCCATAACTGGCGGCTCCCACGCTCATGCGTGGGAGTAACATCACGTGACTCTGGCCAGTCACAGAGCCGGAGTCGCGGCCCCGGAAGGAAGAGGGGCTGAAGATGGATGCTGCCTACACAGGAGACATCGCAGGCTTTGTTTGCAGGTAAGTGACACATAATGGGCTACTATTCAATGCATAGTAGCCCATTATACCTTTACTTTGCAGGGGAATATAGAGGAAGTAAACCCCATCAGGGTTTACTTCCTCTTTAAAACACTGCTAATATAAGTTTCTATAAGGATAAGACCCCTGTCAGGTTCTACTGCTATCTAGGGTTCCTTTAGAGAAAATGTAATATTTGACTGCCATTTGGGACTTTAGAGAGTTTCTATGTGCCCTTGATGTTGAGCCTGCATTGATCTATGGCTATGCAGATCAATGCAGTTCACATGGTGTGAACGACCCCTTATTTAAAATCTAACTTTATGTTTCCCATAAACCCTTGCATACTAGGAATGTAGTAATGCACAATATATAAACCACTGAAAACTGCAGGGTTATTGCTTAGCCAGGTGCTGTAGTACCAAACAATGAATCAATCCTGTGCTTTTTGATAACCTGAACACATATCAGAACGCCCAAGTGTGGGCAGCACTAGAGGAAATCTGGGTAGCAATCTCTGCAGAAAAAGAAAGAATTCAGCCCAAGATTACCAAAAATGAACATTTGTGTTAATATTTGAGCATAGGTGTGGCTTTATATTTTTGGTGTGGCTTTATACTCTATATATTATACTATTTATATTCTACTTTCCCCCGCCCCACTCAGCAAGTTTGATACTTACTTGTCCCTGATCCAGCAAGATATCCCCCACAAAACAACAAAGATGCATTGCAATATCTTGGGGCAGGCCTAAGTATGTGCAGCAAATATGCAGTTACTCCAATGGAGAGTTTGTAATCCATGTTCTAGCATAATATGAATTCTATATAGAATAGAAGGTTGTGACAAGTGATCTGGTGGCATTGTGATTGATATCCTGGATCAGGGACAGAGAAGTATGAGATTTTATGGGCGAGATGGGATTAAGGGACAGTAGAGTAGGGGTTTACCTGCACCAACACTGCAGTT
>BLSH010389319.1:1723220-1753152 GCA_018402905.1 Glandirana rugosa
AGACCCATGTCAAAGTGTTAAAGGACAACAAATCGACGAAGAGGAGAAGTCGTAGTAATGACTACTTTCATGATAAGATGGTACTATAGAAAATTGTAAGTAATCAGACGCGCGAGTTTTTTACTACGGTAGATCAGAGGACCACGACTAACATAATACACACCTAGAATGGATTCAAATTTTGACTCGAGTGTTACTGGTATTCAGTTTTGTAGTTGTAGTAGTTTTAAGGACTTTAATTCCTTTCAAAATAACCTAAGACTTTCTGAACATCAGTGAGTGAACATATAGCAAGTGCCCAAAGTTTTTTTTGTTAACCTGGACCTGCTGAACGATATACAAGTGAGTGACTACAAGTCTTTCAGAATCCAATAAAACTTTCCTTAATTTCAGGAATTTTGATGATGTTGATGTTTTGACTTATGGTCATTGTGAGCTCAGTTTTAAACTTAGGTAAGATCCACACATAATACAATCAGCACCAGGAGACTAGATGGCATCATTTTTTGAGCGCGCAGACTAATGAATGTTAAAAGATATCATGGTAGAATAGTACTTTCATCAGTAATGATGCTGAAGAGGAGAAGCAGCTAAACAACAGGAAATTGTGAAACTGTACCCAGAAGACAATTGAGCTGATTTGCTAAGCTCTAATGAGCAGGGCCCTCTGATTCCTCCTGTATGGCATTGTATTGTAACTGTACTGTTTACTCTAGCACTGCAAAAACTTAGCACTATATAAATCCTGTATAATATAATAACAATAATAATAAAGTCAAATAGGCAGTTCACTTTGCAAAGGAATTAAGAAGCTAAGCTAAGAAAAAATTCCCTTGCAAAGAGAACTGTCTTTTGGTAAATCAACCTGTTGTCTATTACAATCATGAGCTCCAAATACATTAGCTAAATCTGGCCATACACAGATGGAAATTCTGCTGGTTTAGCAGGGACCAGCCGAATTTCGGCCCATATATGGACAGGCTGGTTGTACAGAAGTCGATCTACATATCAACTTCTGTAGAACCAGCCTGCTAGATTTACACACCGTTTGAACAGCCCAATAGCCGATAGCACTAATCAATGTATTCTGATGGCAGGAAATTTTACCTGCTGTCAGAATACGAAGGCTCAGTGGTGAGAATTCCCCCATCCACACTGAGTGTGTAGATGGGGGAATCAAGTCATTTTTTTCATACACGGAGCAAAATTATAAACGCAACACTTTTGTGTTTGCCCCTATTTATCATGAGCTGGTTTCTGACAGTTTGTGCAGAAATTCTTCGGTTATGCAAACCGATTGTTGCAGCAGCTGTCTGGGTGGCTGATCTCAGACGATCTTGGAGGTGAAGATGCTGGATGTGGAGGTCCTGGGCTGGTGTGGTTACACGTGGTCTGCGGTTGAGGTCGGTTGGATGTACTTCCAAATTCTCTGAAACACCTTTGGAGATGGCTTATAGATAGTAGATATGGTAGAGAAATGAACATTCAATTCAAGGACAACAGCTCTGGTGGATATTCCTGCAGTCAGCATGCCAATTGCATGCTCCCTTAAAACTTGCGACATCTGTGGCATTGTACTGTGTGATAAAACTGCATATTTTTACTGTAGAGTGGCTTTTTACTGTGGCCAGCCTAAGGTACACCTGTGCAATAATCATGCTGTCTAATCAGCATCTTGATATGCCACACCTGTGAGGTGGATGAATTATCTCAGCAAAGGAGAAGTGCTCACTAACACAGATTTAGACAGATTTGTGAACAATATTTCAGAGAAATAGGCCTTGCACATAGAAAAGGTCATAGATCTTTGAGTTCAGCTCATGATAAATAGGGGCAAACACAAAAGTGTTGCGTTTATAATTTTGCTCAGTATATGTATGACCTGCTTTCATTTTTTTTTCAGACATTTAATAAAGATCTTGCTAAATAGTTGTGTAATGATGTAAAGGCTCCTTATATTCAGGTTATTTAGAAACTGATTTTAATTAGCTGTCATATTGTATTACATATTACCTAGTGATAATTTGAATGCCCCTTAAATTAAAAAAAAAAAAGAAATCTAATGGAAAACAATGGTTGAAAACATGCCATGATGTATACAGTGCATGCTTTGGCTGACTATTATTGGCACACAAACCCCGTACAGAACCCTGGACATTCGTACACTACTTGGGATGAACAATTATCTTGTTTTTATATTACTTTAGCAAACTTTCCAAAATATGTTTTTCTTTGCATAAAACTGTTTTGAATTTATGATGCCTTTCAAATGACCTGAAGATTTCATCTTTTTCAATCCAAAGTCAAGGAGAAATAAATAAATAAACAGGCCGTGAAATTTTTATGAAAACCGTAAGGCATATTTTTCAGGTTCAGCTAGGGAACTTCAAGATTTTGGTCTGGAACTGCTCCTATTCCTGGCTTGTCTGCCAGAAGCCGGTGATCTGATGATATCACTAACTGCTTGGATGTCTGTGCCGTAGCTAAGTAACTAAGCACTGACTAGAACATATTCCCAGCACTGCAAATTCCAATTTGCTAGCAACTTTCAGCAGCAAAAAAAAATTTTTTCTTCCTCAGTGACCTTAATTCATTCTTATACAGTATAATAATGCTGCAAACTGGAAGATGCTGTGTACAGCTGGCCAAGCACCAAACAGTATTTCTTGTTATAATCAAGTTAGCAGGCTAATAGTTCTTTCAAACAATGACATTTTGTAGCATCGGTAGAAGAAACTTTCCAGCACCCTACTAAAATGTTTTGTCATTTCAGGAGCAGAAGGCCAATGAAATGATTTCCATAAGTTATAGTCAAAAAGTCACTGAAATAGTTTGGTAGCAGAACGTGAAATACCTCAAAGCCTCATGTGAAGAAGCATATCCTTGCATAACCTCAACTTTATTCTAGATTTGTTTAAAGCGGAGTTCCACCCAGAATTTTTTTTTTTTACATCATTCATGTCCTTTGCCTATATAGACTTACCTTTGAAGGAAAAAAAAAATTATACTCACCCTAGGTAGCTTGTTGCTAGGTGGTTTTTGTAATCTGCCTCCTATTTGGTCCTAGGCACCTTTTTACTTCCTGCTTTCCCTGGCCTCCTGGGAGATGTGACTCATCATTTCCCAGGAGTCAGTGGGCTTCCCTGTCTGGTAAAATCATGTTATTTCCAGACAGGAAATGACACGATTTAAGGCAGACCGAGATCGAGGAGTGCGTGATGGTTACCCGGCATGCACTTCTTTCAGGAAGAGATGCCAGGAGACTATGGATGGGCTTCAGATGCCCTCACCTAAAATGGAAAAGTCCAGCAGTGAGAGAAACAAAATTGTGAGTAAAAAATACATGTAATTACTAGGCGGTTTGAAAGTAAGGAAACAAAAGGTTACATCTATATAGTATTAAGAGTGGATGCCAAAAAAAAGAAAATAAAAATTTCTGGGTGGAACTCCGCTTTAAGTCTGATAAGTCTCTAAAACTGAAAGAAAGTTTCCACTTTCAGTAAGCAACCTTTTAACCTTTTGCGCTGCCAGAGCCGCTTTTGCATTTTTTGCCCACATGAAATAAATAATTTTAGGCCTGAATATTACAGAAAACCCACAAAAAATATATATATTTTCTGAAAGCAGACACCTTAGAGAATAAAAAAGTGGTAGTTCCAATTTTTTATGTCAGGTGATATTATCGCAAGGGTCTAGGGAATGCAACATTTCAGTAAAAAACACACTAAAGTGAATCTTGGGGCAAACAATCACAATAAACTACCTACATTTTTGGTAAAATATAAATGTTCCACCTAATAAATAGATAACCAACATATCAAACCTTATATTTGTGTACGCCTGTGAAATGGCAACAAACGCCAGTACCCTATATTTTCTATAGGCGACACTTCAAAAGCCCCCTATAGGTCATCGATTTAGTGTTACAGAGGAGGTCTTGTGCTGGAATTATTGCTCTCACTCTAGCGTGGCTGTAGCTTTTTTTTTTTTTTTTTAAATGTTTTTTTGCTTAACTCTTTTATTCATCACATATTGGACAAAAAGTCCCCTATGTTATGATTTTTAGGTGACAGATTCTCTTTAACCACTTCCAGACCGTCCACCGCCATTATACGGCGGTACTTTGCCGTTGAATACCGTAGCAGATAGCTACCATAACCCCGGTATCGGTTTAAACAGCGGGCGGTCTGCTTTCAGATAAAAGTAGGCAGATTCGCCGTGAGATCACTTTTATTGGGGGTGGGAGAGGTGCCCCCCCTCCCGCCACTTTCTCGTCGTCTCTGCTGCTTTCTGGATCTGCCGGTAATGGCAAAGATGATCGGGTCTTCTCTCCTCAGAGTATGGATGCCAAGTGAGCGGAAGATGCCGCCCACTCGGCTCCATAGCATTGAAGGGCGGAAGCGACGCCAAATGTCACTTCTGCCCAAAGCTCTTAAAGGAGAAAAATTATTATTATTTTTTTTGCAAATGACATGTTTACATTCCTTGTAATAGGAAAAAAGTGACCCAATTTTTTTTTTTAATGGACGGTGTAAAAATAAAAAGTAAAAAAGTAAACTAAATAAGAAAAAATAATGAAAGCGCCCCCTCCGCCAAGCTTGCGCGTAGAAGCAAACACATACAGAAGCAAACGCATATGAAAACGGTGTTCAAACCACGCATGTGAGGTATCACCGCGATCATTAGAGCGAGAGCAATAATTCTAGCAATAGAACTCCTCTGTAGCTCTAAAATGGTAACCTGTAAAAATTTTTAAACACCACCAATGGAGATTTTTAAGGGCCAAAGTTTGTTGCCATTCCACGAGTGGGTGCAATTTTGAAGCATGACATGCTGGGTATCAATTTATTCAGCATAACATTATCTTTGACAATATAGAAAAAATGGGCTAACGTTACTGTTGTCTTATTTTTTAGCTCAAAAAAAGGCAATTTTTCCCCCAAAAACCACGCTTGTAAGACCACGGTGTAACATAAAGTATTGCAATGACCGCTATTTTATTCTCTAGGGTGTTAGAAAAAAAATACAATGTTTGGGGGTTCTAAGTAATTTTATAGCAAAAAAAATATTTTAACTTGTAAACACCGAATCTCAAAAAGAGGCTCGGCCTTAAGTGGTTAATGAGACATGCGGGAACTTTTTTTCTTCGTATAATTTCTAATTCTTTAGCCAGAGAGTGGAGTCAACTTGACCAAAGCTGTGTAGACAGGAACTTGAAGAAAATTCGCTTTTTTTAAAAAAAATACTTCAAAACAATAATGTATTTTGGCAATGCTGATACATTTCCTGTTGACTCACGTAAAGGGAGACCCATAATAGGACCAGTTTTATTTTGATGAGTTTCTCTAGGTTGAGCTAATTACACTACAAAGGAAGGCAGAATAGCTACTAGTCCACTGAAAGCCTCTATTGTCTTCTCATTGCCCTAAAGCAACTGTCATCCATCATTTCAAGCAGGACGAACACTCTACTGAAGTTGAGTCCATCAGCAGCTGATATATCAGTTGTAAGAGGCTACCAATGGGTAGAATCCCCTGCTGGATGTGCAGATTGCAGTGGTATTATTTCAATGAACATCGCACTTCTTTCCCTTGCAGCTAGATTGGCCATTTCTTTCCAATTTTTACATTATTAAGAATGGTCAGGAGAAGGTAGATACATAATAGCATTTATTTTAATAGCGGTGGCAATTGTGAACTGTACATTTTGTAGAGATATCTTGACACATAAATCCCAAGGTAGATGGGAAGCCATCATGCACAAGTGTATCATGGATACCAAAAAAAACTCACATTTTTGTTAGTGTTGTGAAAAGATCCCTATTATGTTAAAGTATAACTAAAGGCAACCATTTTGCTTGTTTCTAGTTTTGGATAGAGTGGAGATGGAGTTGAACACTTGTCAGCTTTTATTGTGGTCTGTTCCCCAATTAGAGAGATTCATCCTCTCTATTTGTCCTGTTTACCATTAGCATTAAAAGTGAAAGCAAAAGAAAAAATTCCACATTTTAGGTTGTCTCCAGAAAAGTAATAGAGGGGAAGTCTTCCAGCGGAAACACCAGTTTTGGTGGCCTGGGGGTCCCCAGGGGATTCCCTTAATTTACAGGGATTTCCTCTCACTTCCTGTATGGCTATTGGACAGGAAGTGAAGATAAATCTCCTCAATGGGGCACAGATGGCAAAAAAAATAAACCAACAGTGATTATAACTCTCCCTTACGCTATCCAAAATGAAAAAAAAAAATGTTGTCTATAGTTCTACTTTAAGTTGATGCACCTTGAAAAACTCTACAGCCTATGCATTTTTGCACCTATTTGCAGTTTGTATGCTTGTTAAACCAGACAGTTGCCAGTGTATCTGTAGCAGCTAGTCACTTTACTGGCAAAAAAATCAGACTTTACAAAGGACTATTAAATATGTGCATAGTGCTAAAAGCCACGGTGTCATGGCACCAAATAATTCAGCCAGTTCCTGTTGACGTGCTTGAAGTGTTTATCAAGAACTCACAGGGTTAACAGTTCCAACAGATGCATTGTACCAGATGCCAAAAGTGTTCCCTTTCCTATAGTGATCTGATTGTTAACAGGTCCAAGTGTGCTATTATAATGAGGAAAAAGCGAAAGCTGGGATTACGTGAGAATGTTATGAAGGTAATAACTTTATTTTACAAAGTGGTTTTCCCTATCTTGAATAATGTTACAGATCACTCTGCAGTCATATCCTTCTCCACACTGAACCAGCCTCCTTGCTGAGAACAATGACCACAATGTATTTGCAAAGGAAGTCATAGAAAGTGATGTGTCAATTGAAGGAAAAAGGAAACCATTCAGTACTTTAGAAAACAGTTTTCCTGACTACATTTTTGTGGGAAGCATTTAGTACTTAAGGTCAATACACCGCCAAAAAAACAAAACCTCTCCTAAAGTTAAGTCTAACATCTACTCACTGTATACAAACATACTATTACCCCCCCCCTTTCTTTTGCACCTGTTGGCTCTAGTTAACAGAGAAGTCCAAGCAATCACGAATGTCTGGTATCATGGAATTTCAATAAGAGTAATGGTGCGGGTCCCTAAGGAATGACCCCCTTTAGTGTTTTATGTTTTGGAAGGCAGATGGATTAACACATTTGCCTAAAGTGAACCTATGTTTTGCCATGAAATTACCAAGCACTAGAGTTGAGCGAACCCGGACTGTAACGTTCGGGTCCGTACCGAACTTTCGGTGTGTCCCTGTTCCGAACCCGGACATTTGAGAAAAAGTTCGGGTTCTGGGTTCTGGTATTTTATCACGCATGTTGAATAGCTGCAGGGCAGCCAATCAACAAGCGTTTCACTGGTTTTCCCTAGAAGCCATCACAGCCATGCCTACTGTGACCCAGCCTCTATATGAGGCTGGAGTCACAGTGCTGCATGTCACATGCTCTCAGGTTAGTGTAGGAAGAGGATGCTGCCGGCGCTGTGAGGGACAGATTGTGAGGGAACGATTGCAGATCTAATAACTAGGTAGAGATTACTACTACTGATGTGAGGGACAGATTGCAGTGATAATAACTAGGTAGAGATTACTACTACTGCTTTGAGGGGCAGATTGCAGATCTAATAACACTCATCCTGCATTATACAGGGTGGGCCATTTATATGGATACACCTTAATAAAATGGGAATGGTTGGTGATATTAACATCCTGTTTGTGGCACATTAGTATATGTGAGGGGGAAACTTTTCAAGATGGGTGGTGACCATGGTGGCCATTTTGAAGTCGGTCATTTTGAATCCAACTTTTGTTTTTTTCAATAGGAAGAGGGTCATGTGACACATCAAACTTATTGGGAATATCACAAGAAAAACAATGGTGTGCTTGGTTTTAACGTAACTTTATTCTTTCATGAGTTATTTACAAGTTTCTGACCACTTATAAAATGTGTTCAATGTGCTGCCCATTGTGTTGGATTGTCAATGCAACCCTCTTCTCCCACTCTTCACACACTGATAGCAACACCGCAGGAGAAATGCTAGCACAGGTTTCCAGTATCCGAAGTTTCAGGTGCTGCACACCTCGTATCTTCACAGCATAGACAATTGCCTTCAGATGACCCCAAAGATAAAAGTCTAAGGGGGTCAGATCGGGAGACCTTGGGGGCCATTCAACTGGCCCACGACGACCAATCCACTTTCCATGGTCACCACCCATCTTGAAAAGTTTCCCCCATCATATATACTAATGTGCCACAAACAGGTAGTTAAGATCACCAATCATTCCCATTTTATTAAGGTGTATCCATATAAATGGCCCACCCTGTAGAACGATCTGATTACAGAACGATCTCTCATCCTGCATTACAGAACGATCTGATTACAGAACGATCTGATACTGGACTAGGTAGAGATTACTACTGCTTTGAGGGACAGATTGCAGATCTAATAACATCTACCATTTTTCTTCCTTTTGCAGCTCTCTAGCACTTGCCAGGACTTTTTTACAGCCATTTTTGTGCCGAAAAGTTCGGGTCCCCATTGACTTCAAAGGGGTTCGGGGTCCGGGGTCAAGTTCGGGTAACGTTCGGTATTGAACCTGAACGTTTCCGCAAAGTTCGGCCGAACCCGCCGTACCCGAACATCCAGGTGTTCGCTCAACTCTACCAAGCACCAGCAATGTCAAATGAGGTAAATCACATGTTCCTCCATTCTCAGAAATAATGGGTACTTATGGCTCCCAGCTACTGAACTTAGGGTTGAAAAGCAAAGGAAAGGAAATGATGTGCTGCTGGGGGACTGGACATTAAAGCAGAGCTGTTGCCTTGCCCTGCATGGGCATATTCTGGCTATTATATTGGTGCCTCTTTAAATTCTACACTAGCACTGTGTATCTGGATGTCATTTCAGGCAGTAGAAGCAGAGGCCCAAGTGCTAATATTTGCAGCCACTACCCAACAATTAGCTATGGAGTGGTTATTTATAACATTTATGCTCCCAAAACCTACCTGTACAGGAAAAAAGACTATTTCCCCATGTGTGTTCAAAAAGAACTTTCCTACGATGTGCCTTTATTCTCCTTAAAGGGTTAGTTTACCTTTACCAATAAAATGACCTATGCAGGTAAGGGGCACCTGTAGATATGAACTGTGCTTTGACCAAAGTTGAATAATGTCCTTGCTATAGGCATGGGTCACTAATAAACCTTATGAAGCATGACTGGAAAACTTCTAGGACATAGCTAAGAGATGCTTATTACTGTTCACTTTCACCATCACAGAAGTGAGTTCTCAATCGCTGAGCCCAGAGCTGCTGTATCAGGAGAGAGAAATGCATGTCATGGGGCTTGAATCAGATCAAGAGCTGGTTCCTGTGATAGTGGTGGTGAAAAGTAACAGCTTGGTTTCTCTTAGCAACATCTTAGAAGTTTTTCAGTTAGGCTTCATGAGAAATGTAAACGGCCTACACCAATAGCCAGGGCATTAGTCTTAGCTTATTTTTATCTACAGCTCTCCTATATGTGAAAAGGCAGTTATTTGATAAAGGTGAGCTATGCCTTTAAGCTCACAGCCGAATCTCTAGAGGTAAATGGAACCTTGTTACACTTGCTGTAACATCACCCTGATGCAGATAGTGAGTCTTCACTTTCATATTTGGACTCACTGTATGGCATTTCTATATGTAAGAACACCACAGCCCATGACGCAATACTGCTTGACTTGCTTTTGGGTCCAAGCACAATTTTTTTACTAAGTAGACCTTTGCTAAATGATTAATAAATATATACCTGCCTGTTGTCATTAATTTTCTTGTACCGTTCTGGCAAAATTCCTCTTTATTTCTGCAAGGAATGAATCACAGATCAAAGCCGTGGATTTAGTAATTGCTAATTTGCCCTTTAATCCTTTATGCAGTAAGTTAGTTTAGCCTTGTCACACAGAGGCTATCAAAAGTAGGAGTCAGACAGCCTGTTGGAATCATGGAAACATCCCCCAGATCTTTCTTTAATACTTTCCCATCATTAACCACGAAATCAATCAGAATCTTTAATGATGCCACTTCTTCACATGAGGATTTGAAGAAATATGCAATTATATTGTATGATACTGTTTCTGGCCATAAGTAGAACTAATCAAAAACTATAACACCTACAGGATGAGTTAAAGTTATATCCAGCTGTAGCACAGGACATTAAAGAATCATTTTATGTTATGTTTCAAATCTCTTTTAGATCAAGTTTTCTGCCTGGGCTTATTTCAGTCCCTATGAAGTTATCTAGAGCTGCCTATTGGCTGTGTTTCAGGAAAGCACCAATAAAATAATTAAAGATTGCTGGAACAGGTAAATTGACCTGTGTGTTTACACTGGATTTCTGGTGATGTGTGGCAGACACATTTTGCAAAATGTGAGCACTTTGTACTAAACCCAGGCACTGGGGTGACTTACAGGTCATGATTTCTTGTGTAAGCATTAGCCACGAGTATCACTTGTGGGACAGGAACCAGGGAAGGAAAGAATGCAGCTGTTCTGAGAATTTTTTATTCCTTCACATTGATAATTTGAAATGAGGTCACATTGAAAAATGTAAATTTCCATTTCATTGGACCATATATGGGCAGAACCATCACTGACAACAATGCAAAATGATAGGTTCACCATCATCATTCTGCAGCCCAAACTCTACAACCCCAACCGGTCATATCTTTTTTTTTTTTTTTTTGCTACTGTAACCATATATTTACTGTGGTGCACATTTAGAGACGTTTCTGCATGTGGCAATGAGGTCAAGGGCCGTATTTAGACATCATACACCTGAAAAAGTGCTTCCTCTTGTGTCATTTGGTTGACTTGCTATTAACTACTGCTACAATGAGCTAATACAGGCAGCACAATACCAATCTCCTGAATCTTGTCTTATTTGGGTTATATAGCGTTGAAACCCTGAGAAAGCGCCTAGATCCCCAAAACATGTTTTATTCAATTCTCACAAGATTTAATTAAAATTCTTTCTGAACACTGCTACTGGCTATGAGTAGCCTGGTTTCCTCTGCTTCGACTGAGCATCTCTGAGCTTTTTGACCATATACATGTGAGTACTTGATATGGCATTCATAGATAGAAATTATAACCAAGTTATGTAAGTAATTTTGACCTATGTTTCAACACATGTAGTATATCCTGAAGAAGCCATTTTTGGCGAAACACAGAGATGAAGATTGGCATTTGGATTCTCCATACCATCTGGCCCAGTACAGTTTTGGAAACGTGTTACTTATTTTGCATGTACATATGTTGTATATATACTTTTTGTCTAGATGTGTATGGGTCAAGTGCATTGTTATCCCATTGGCAATATAGTTGACATTTACTTCAATTTCTTGAAGTTTTTATACTGATTTTAACGATTTTGGATTGAGAATAAACTTTGTATTTTTATATAAAATTCTAGTACTCCCATCCTTTATTTTGAGGTTATATGTGGTAACCTATTAAGTCAGTTAATTTTTTCCTGTTTGGTTTTGGAAACATTGGTGTTGGTGTAATATCAATCTGCCAGGGCTCTAGGTACCTTTGGTGGAATCCAAGGGTTAAACAAAAGCTTTGTTGAGCAAGACTGGCCCAATGGCCCATGATGAGCAAATAATGAAAATTCTCAATTTTTGAATATTTGAGTTAGGAGTTGGTTAAAAGTGATCCAAGTTACCACTTATCATTTTCGACCGAATGTAGAGGAAGCTTAAGCTACATCAAAGCACAGGCATCACAAACACTTGGTGACCTCACATCATTTGGCAGGATCCAATAAGGATTTTTCTTTTAGCACCAACAGGTGTCATGTGGCAAGAAGACAATGATGTTATGCGTTTATTACTTCAAGAACAGCACAGTAAAGCCCCATACACACCATCAGATTTTCTGTAGACTTTTGTCTTCAGATTTACCAAATCCATATAATATGAGGCCAAACCTTAGGAGTTTCAATTACCATGCAATCTGGCAGGCCCTTGCACTACATGGTTTTGGTAAATCTGAAGACAAAAATCTACAGAAAATCTGATGGTGTGTATGGGGCTTTAGGCTGGCCATATATTATGCAACTTTCTTGTACAATTTTGCTTTAGATTTACCAAAACATATATAATACAAGATCAAACCTAAACACTTTCAATTTGTATGCAGTCAGGCACTACATAATCAAAGGTAAATCTGAAGGTAAATTGAACAAGAAATCTGTAAAGCCAGCTTGAGTCCCTTGAATAAATAGCAATCAGAAAGAGAAGTGCAGGTACTCCTCCTGACACTCACAGTTTTGGCACCAACAGGATTATGTAAGAAGAAGAAATTGATCCCAAAACAATGAAAATTGTATTACTCGAATGCCCCTACAAACTTGTGTCAGTCGGATCAGCATGTGAAAAGACTGGTGCAAGACAGACAAACTCAACTTGTCAGGCTCCAGTAGACTTCAACACAATTGTCTGCACATAGACACCGACTCCCTGTTACATGAATTTAATGAGATGGGTAAAAGATGGCTTCATCTCCCGTTTTCCACATGTAGAGAACTCAGATGAGTTTCGCTCTTTTCGTGGTTTAAAGCGGAGTTCCACCCAAAATGGAACTTCTGCTTTAAGGGAAGGTGACCCCCTGACCCCCTGACATGCCACAATTGGAATGTCATTTTTTTTGGGGGGGGGGGGGGGGCGGGGACTCTGTTCTCACAGGGTCCCAGGTCCACTTCCTCTCCTAGAGCCGTGGCTCCGGAAGGAAGTTCACCTCCCCCCCCCCTCTTGGCGATCTTCTGGGACACGTCACAAGTCCCAGAAAATATGCCGGCCATTCACAAGGCGCAGCGCGACTCGCGCATGAGCAGTGCACTTTGAAGCCAAAGCCGGGTGCCCACACTTGTGATGCTGGTGCCGTCGAGGGGAGGGGGAGAAGACTGAGACCTCAGGCGACCGCATCGCAGGAGCGTGGGACAGGTGAGTGTCGACACTTTTTGTAGCTGCTGACTTTTAACTGGGTGGAACTCCGCTTTAATCTTAGAGGCCCAACACATCTGAGGCGTTCTCTACAGGTGGAGAACAGGAGCTGAAGCCATCTTTTACTCATCTCATTACATTTGATGAGTTGCTTTGAGAGATCTGTGGCATATGCAATGAACAAAAACAGAAGAAAATTATTTGAACTGTGATTCCAAATTCTAGGGTAAGGAATGAAAAACAGTGAAATACAATAAAGGTATGTATTTAGAATGGATACATCACACTACAGTATCTTTATTCAAGAAGATAAAGAGCTATGACCACATATAGTATGCTGCAGAAATAAATTTTTACTATAGTTAGGCCCATTAAAGGGAAACTGTAATTGTCAATTTTATTTTAGTATTTTGTTATATATATATTTTTTTACTATGTGTATACAATCTTTGTTTTACAAGTAAGCTTTATAAATGTGATTACAGATTCCCAGAGTACTCTGGGTTAGCTACATAGGCATGCACAGGGGGTGTGACAGGTGTGCCTGGGCACACCCTAATCACTCTGTGCTGTGTCGATTCCCCCTACTACCCAGGCTTTCCCCTGTGTTGCGCCCCACCGCAGTGCTGCTGGCTTCCCTCCTTCCCTTCCCTCTCCCCCTGGCTGCTGTGGAAAACAGCTAATTAGTATGTCATTTACATACTAATTAGCTTCCTTTTCTTTTCTAAAAAAGGAAGCTTCCCTTCCTTTTCTAAATGAACACAGTGTTTCTGTTTGTGAATGAACAGGAAGCCTCTCAGCACAGAGCACTTCCCATTCATGCACTGTCCAGTGCAGCTTAGGCTGCAGAGAAAGGCATGTGTGTTTGAACTTTGGGGTGCACACCCTAATGCAATAGGCGGTGCACACCTATGGTTAGCTAAATACATAACACAGCAGAAGTAGTTGCTTTTTATGCACAGTTGTCTCTCACTGAACCTGATCTGATAAAGGATCCGTCATTGGTCTGACTCATCAAAATTTGTGCATACATTTCACTTTTCTCTACTGATCTCTGAAAACTACAACATTTTCAACATGTAGTAGATGGAGAGAGCAATGAAAGGAGCGCCACCTGCTGGCTGAATAAAAGGCCGCATATTATTGACATGTTTTCAGAAGGAAAGTAAATATACACATTGCACAACATTGTTTTAGAACAGAGATAAGCAATTAGCGGACCTCCAGCTGTTGAAAAACTACAAGTCCCATCATGCTTCTGCCTCTGGGTGTCATGTTGTGGCTGTCAGAGTCTTGCTATGCCTCATGGGACTTGTAGTTCTGCAACAGCTGGAGGTCCGCTAATTGCATATCCCTGTTTTAGAAGATATTTTCTCAGTGTTTTTTCTCATAATCACTGCACTTAGAATTGTGCAGTCTGCAGGTGTAAGTTTTCAGTACATGAAAATAAAAACTTTACTGGTTATAAAGAGCAATCAGACCTATTGATTTGGAGAAGCCTATTTTATTTACTTACAGATATGTCATCACTGAAGTCGATCTCATCTAAATCGAGGTACTCTGGAGCTTCCATCATTCTTCAATGCTCATTTTCAGCTACAGACATCAGTTACCTAAACCTGGTAATAGGAAAAGACATTCATGAGACTCCACACTCTATACTTAAACTGAATACCCAGCAATAAGTGCGGCATGAATTTACAGCTTACTGAGTGTTAACAGTGGCATGAAAGGGAGAAGAAGGATCAATGTTTGCGTAGAAGCCAAATAGTTTCTTTTAAATGGTTGTTAAAAAACAAATTATGGTGTTACTTAATTGAGCATAACAGAGCTCAGATGTTGTTAGCCTAGATGAAAGACTTGCTAGGATGTTATTTGGTTTCAGAATATTTTCAGAATCTCTCCATCCAATTTACACCCAGAGTCTAGGCTAGTAACTTGATTTAATTGACTGTCAGAGGGTGAAGGATAGGAGAAATCCATACATGTTCCATAGGATTTTAATATTATACCTCACAATTTAAAATGCCAATCACATATTGTAAATAACATGGACTATATTATTTGCAATTTAAGTACGTTGAGGTTTTCATACCGGTGTAATTCAAAGCAGTGACTGTACAGCTTGTATAACAGTGTACATTTGCAGTCCCCTCAAAATAACTCAATACCCAGGCATTAATGTCTAAACCACTGGCAACAAAAGTGAGTACACCCCTAAGTGAAAATGCCCAAATTGGGCCCAATTAGCCATTTTCCCTCCCTGGTGTCATGTGACTCAGTGTTACACGGTCTCAGGTTTGAGGGGGGAACAGGTGTGTTTAATTTGCTCTCACTCTCTCATACTGGTCACTGGCTATAAGAAGATTGCCAAGACCCTGAAACTGAGCTGCAACATGTTGGCCAAGACCTTACAGCGGTTTAACAGGACAGGTTTCACTCACAACAGGTCTTGCCATGGTCGACCAAAGAAGTTGAGTGCACGTGCTCAGCGTCATATCCAGAGGTTGTCTTTGGGAAATAGACGTATGAGTGCTGTCAGCATTTCTGCAGAGGTTGTAGGGGTGGGGGGGTCAGCCTGTCAGTGCTCAGACCATACACTGCACACTGCATCAAATTGGTCTGCATGGCTGTCATCCCAGAAGGAAGCCTCTTCTAAAGATGATGTGCAAGAAAGCCCGCAAACAGTTTGTTGAAGACAAGCAGACTAAGGACATGGATTACTGGACTGGCCAAGCATGTCTCCAGACCTAAACCCTATTGACCATCTGTGGGACATCCTCAAATGGAAGGTGGAGGAGTGCAAGGTCTCTAACATACATCAGCTACGTGATGTAATCATGGAGGAGGGGAAGAGGACTCAAAAGGCAACTTGTGAAGCTCTGGTGTACTCCATGCCCAAGAGGGTTAAGGCAGTGCTGGAAAATAATGGTGGCCACACAAAATATTGACACTTTGGGCCCAATTTGGACATTTTCACTTAGGGGTGTACTCACTTTTGTTGTCAGCGGTTTAGACATTAATGGCTGTGTGTTGAGTTATTTTGAGGGGACAGCAAATTTACACTGTTATACAAGCTGTACACTCACTACTTTACATTGTAGCAAAGTGTAATTTCTTCAGTGTTGTTACATGAAAAGATATAATAAAATATTAACAAAAATGTGAAGGGTGTAAAGGGTGTACTCACTTTTGTGAGATATGGTATGCTCATTTAGAGGACAGTGAAATGGAGAGAAAAATGGTATACATTTTTAAATTGCTACACCTGTATAAAGAATGGCTGGTAATTTCTGAGAAAAAGTGAAAGCAGATATAAAGACCAATTAGTAATTAGTAATTAATAAAGTCAGTCTGTGTTTTGCCTATGCAGGGCAAAGAAAAAGGTTAACTTTAAAGGGAGCCTCAGCAAAATTGTATTATTACCTTCTTAATCATACCCATCCTTACCATCTTAATCTTACCATTAAAGTGTTACTAAACCTGCATTCACTATATCTGGTCTCACACAGTACACGGAAATGTAAATATTTTTAGTAAATACCTATTCTCATCAGCAGTTAGAGAAGTCTTGTGACTATCAGTGTCTGGTCAAAGTTCCGGTATTTCCCAACATTTCCAGCCTTTAAACATTTGTATGGACAAAGCACAGTTTTTCTTTAACTAGTTGCCTACCGTGGTTTGACAGCGGCAACTTGGCTCGTTGTCGCAAACCGCCGTCACCTGACAGCGGCTGCTAGATCATGCTCACTGTGTTCTGGGGGGGGGGCAGGGAACGGGTAGGGCGGACTCGATCTCCGCCGGCTACCCATAATCACCCCCCCAGAGTGACAGAACTGGAGTCCGTGTATGTAAACATGGATCTCTGTTCTGACAGAGGGGGAAGGGATGTGATTGCAGGCTTCCTGTATATGGGAGCCGTGGTCCCTCTCCTCCCCCAGCCAGCCCAGCCCCCATACAGTTAAAACACACTGAGGAAACACAGTTAACCCTTAGAGTGCCCCCTGCAGGTCAACCCCTTCACTGCCAATGACATTTACACAGTAATCAACGCATTTTCATTTGTATAAATGCCAATCGTCCCAAAAATATTGCAGTACCGCTAAAAATTGCAGATTGCCGCCATTACTAGTAAAAAAATAAAAAATATAAAAACCCCATAAATTAATTCTCATCATTTGTAAATGCAGCAACTTTTGTGGAAACCAGTCAATAAACGCTGATTGCGATTTTTTTTTACCAAAAATATGATGAAGAATATAAATCAGCCAAAACCGATGAAAAAAATTGTTTTTTTAATATATATATTTTTTTTGGGGTTATGTATTATAGCAAAAAGTAAGAAATTTTGTTTTTTTTTTGCAAAATTGTCACACTTCTTTTGTTTATAGTGGCGATCAGAAATGATGAAGAGGTGATCAAATACCACCAAAAGAAAGCTCAATTTGGGGGAAAAAAAGGACACAAATTTTGTTTGGGTACAACGTCGCACGACCGCACAATTGTCAGTTAAAACGACGCAGTGCCGAATCACAAAAAGTGCTCTGGCCCTAATGTGGGAAATCCTTCCGGGGCTGAAGTGGTTAAAAATACTAAGCCGTATACTAAGTAGTACCCCAGTCTGTCTCTGTATTCTCCTGTCCTTTAACATTTAGACTGGGAGATGGAGGGACAGCACTGTAAGCAAGTTAGGCTTTCATCCAAGGAACAGTGCTGTAAATCGAATGGAGATTGCTAATTGGAGGAGAGAGTACAGAGATGACTTTATCGGTGAGATTTGCCCCCTCACAACCAAGCTGTATTGCTTGCATTGTAGTGGAGAAATGGAGAAACGGTAATGACCTTGTATAGTGTGTAGAAGGCATAGACAACAGCTCTTTCTGCACAGAATTATTCTGTCTGCTGTGTGGTTATGGCACTAACTTTTCTTTCTGTTTCTATACTACAATGTTTTATGTGGATTGGTTTTCAAATAATCTGTAAAAAACATTGTGGGATAAAGAAGAACAGTTAGTCCCTAAAATAAGAGGCAGGCAGAAAGAGAAAAGCAGGTACACCAGAGGGAGAGATACTCCTCCTGACCTAAGAAGAGGAGGATCATGGCTGCTCTGTACAAAACCATTGCAAAGAGCAAGAAAGTATAACATGTTTGTTATTTTTTTTTAAATGACCTTTAATACCACTTTAAGCCACTCCCATTGTTTCAAGTGACTTAGGCACTCCTACAGTTTCTCTCCTAAATGTGCCTGGGGTCTTTCAGGTTCTGCAAACTGCCTTAAATACACATTTTTTGGCAGGCATGCAGTTGAATTACATGAGGTTTTAAATTGTACATTTAGCGATTTGCCTTCACTTATACTTTACAGTTCATAGAATAAGCCACTTACTGTAGCTAACATGTTCTCCTTATGTATCTTGAACTGATTTGCAGGGGAAAATCTGGGTATTTATGAAAAATGGCAGTAATAATGCACTTCAGTAAAAGTGGAGTAAAGCAGTACAATATCCCAGTAGTTACACGTTGTCTTACTTACACCATTGATCATTATATCAGCCATAAAAATGAATAAGAAGCATAGGACTCCTGAATCACCCAGACACCTTCCTTGGGAAATAATGAACTGTACCAGATCTGACTTTGTATTATAATAGCTGAAATATTTACAGAACTTCTGTGTTAAAAAAAAAAAAGCTAAAAAGAGAGGCCTTACAATTGAGGATACAGTCAAATACCAAATTTCCCTTTCGGAAAAAGGAACCCATGGTGCTCATAGTAGGGATCAGTCCACCTAAAAAAAGAGGACACTTGCTAGTTTTTTTCTAAAGTCTGCCAAGCACCCCTCAAAGGAAATTAATGATAGGAGAAGCTCTTTTGGCCAAACTTCCCTTGGGGGTCACAGGAGTGCACTTAGTTCTGCACTGCTGGGATCCAGATTCAGCCCACAGTGGGCTAAAGTGGCTGAAGCCTGCTGTCAGCTGGCATCACAGAGCTGGTCCAGGCTCTGCAAGAATCCTGACAGCGTACCGCGGAGAGCCAGCCGATCCCATCACCACATTCATTAAGCTCCAAGAAAGTTCCCTTGCAAAGCACAACTTCCATTGCCAAGTGAACAGCCTATTTGCTTTTAGTAAATCCTCATGACTTCAATACATTCTGGGTCATCTGCACTGAACTTTACAAGCTATATTATATCTCCCATTCAGTGACTCAGGATATATTGAACCCAGAGACAGCCATGAAGCAAGCATTTTCAAAAGGAGTTCAGCAAGGACTTGACAGTTTTTCTTTAATATATACAAGTGCTAGTGCATAAAAAAATAAAAAATCAGGCCCCTGATGAATAATGTCAAACTTTGCTAGTATGCACCACATACTAGCACATTATGACAAACGTACCTGTCATAATGCGCTGTCGCAGCCGCTTGGCTTCTATCTTCACCTGGCCTTCCTTCCGGGTGCGTAGTTTCTGGCAGTTTGAATGGCTGAGAACAGTGACGTCACTCCTGTCTCATGTGTACAGAAATCATGGCACAGCTCCCTTAATGAAAGGCTAGCTGTCCATTCAGAGTGCAGTGTGCATGCTCCGGTGACCTCACCATCTGCAACTAAAGCAAATATCTCCTACACGGTGCACATTTAGGATATATTGAATGTACCTACAGGTAAGCCTTATTATAGGCTTAACTGTAGGTATAACTTAAAAACTATATTTTACCACCACTTTAAGTCCTTGAATGCTAATGAATAAATGAAAAGCAGGAGGATAATATTTGGTTATTATAAAAATGAAAAAAGAATATATTTTATTTATTCTTTGATATATGCCGATTAGCCATACATTTAGGACCAGCACCTAATATTGAGTAGGTCCACCTTTTGCCTGCCAAAACAGCCTGTTTAGCTGACAGATCAGCCGTGATCCATCGAGGCATGGACACCACTAGAGCTCTGAGGATATGCTGTGGTATCTGGCACCAAGCCGTCAGTTGCAGGTTTTTTTAAGTCCTGTAGTTTTTAAGGTTGGGCTTCCGTGGATTGGATTTGTTTTTCCAGCACATACCACAGATGCTAAATTGGATTGAGATCTGGAGAATTTGGAGGCCAAGTCAACACTTGAAACTAGTTGTGTTCCGCAAACCATTCCTGAACAATTTTTGCAGTATGACAGGGCACATTATCCTGCTGAAAGTGGTCACTGCCATCAGGGAATATAGTTTCCATGAAGTAGGGTTACTTGGTCAGCAACAATGTTTAGGAAGGTGGTACGTGTGAAGTAACATCCATATGAATGGCAGAACCCAAGGTTTCCCAGCAGAACATTGCCCAAAGCATCACACTGCCTACACCAGCTTACCTTTTTACCATAGTGCATCCTGGTGGCAGCCCCATACACAACAAACTGGAATGCCCATTTATTTTTGCTCTCAACTTTAGGGGCAACAACTTTACTTGTATCCCACTGACTTTCAGAAGCCATTGTAATAAGATAATCAATGTTATTTACTTAAAGGATAAGTTCACCTTTTCAAATAAATATATAAATAACTAAATGCACATCTTTTTGCAGGTAAAAAAATGTGCATTTATTATTTTTTTATTGGTAGCCAAAACATTGCAGCTGTGATTGGCAGATTGCAGGTTCAATGCACGGCTCTTGCAGACCCTGTGTAGAAGCTGTCTGCTCTTACCTCATACAAGCAGTCAGTTACACTCTGACAGGAAGCCTCAATTAACTACCTAGAGCAGTCAATAGTGCCCTGGTAGTTCATTGAGAACAACAGCTGCAAAGGCTGTCGGTACCTGCAATTTCTCCTTCACAGAACTCTGCATGAATGACACGACAGGGTGGCAGAGGCCCTCATGGCCGTGTCTTTTTCAAGCTGTGACAGCAGGCACATGTAGAAGATCCCCGACCTGCAGTCACAGTGGGGACTCGGGTCGGGGTTGGGGGGTACTTTGGCAGCTGCAGCAGCAACATGTTACACCCTGAATATGGGCATAACATGTTATGAAAGGTGAACTTTTCCTTTAGCTCGGGCTCACATATGTACGATATCAGAGATTGCATGTGATTCACACCCGCACCACAGGTGTCGATCGCATGCGATCTCTGAGCAGTGTGAGTTCAGCCATACAGCTGCATGGCTGAACTCGCATTAGATTCGCACAAAAAAGTGCAGGGACCTTCTTTTCCCGCAGTGGAATCACATTGCATGCGTGTTCTCACCCATGCGATCCGATTCATGTGCAAGTTCACAGTTCGCACTGCAATCTGTGAACAAAACTGGGGGTGTCATTAACTTTGTAATGGCACCCACAGTGGTTCGCAGAGTGCAGTGTGAACTGCCTGCGGGAGTGATGCAATGCGGGAACAGACTCTGTAATTGCGCCGGTTCATACATCGCACTAGTGTAAACCTGGGCTAAAGCTGTCATTGCTCATAAACTTATGGCTGATCAGCACTCACAGCGGTACAGAGAAGAAACTGTATATTACAGCCCATACAAAGCAAGCAGTATGAAATACTCACGGTTTTCCCCTCTTCCTGCCCCTGCGCTTCACGCTTCAGCATCAAGATAAGAAGCTAGAGTTAGTTAGATAGATAGCTAGAAAAGTCCTTTGCTGTGCAACCTTAGTGCTGCTGTGGCGGGCAGTCAGTGGGGCTCTCTCCCTGGCATAGACAGTCCTAGCCTAGCAGGAAAGAGGCCAGGGCCCAACCATGGGTTGCAGCCCAATGGTAGAAAACACACACAAGTACTTAGAGGAATGATTCCTATACCATAGCTCCCAACTGTCCCTCATTTGGAACAAAAATCCCTCTGTCGCTCTTTCCTCCTCATTTGTCCCTCATTTTGGTCTAATCTATATAGTTGTATATAAAATGCACTACTTATCTATCAAAAAGTGTATCCCAGTGCTAAACCTTTCATCCAATTTCTAAATTTCTGCATTTGTAAATTTCAAAAGCCAGTATAGAGGAATAGTAGTCATAAAAAAGCACCTGTGGGTTTAACCAATCATTTTTTTGTACAATTCTCCTTTACGAGGGTTGTGGCAAGGGGTGCGTCCTATGCCTACATACTTTTGCTTATAGGTGTTCTTCATTCCCATCTCAGAAAGTTGGGAGGTATGCTATACATCTCATAAAAGAAAAATGAATAACAAATGAATTCTATTGCTTGATTTTGTAACATGGGCTGAAGAATTAAAGCTAACCTCTTTACGTTTTTGGTAGCCCTGTTACCTCTTGAAATTTAGATTTAGTTGATATCCTTACAATTACTTTTTCCCCTTGTTTATTTAAAATGGTTCCTACAAAACTGCTTTTTCTTGGCTCCTAGTACTACATTGGCAGATGCAAGTCAGAAGAAGGCTTAGGTGTAGTCAGCCTTTCTGTGTACACATGTGTTCCAAGCAAGAAAAAAAATCTTCTCAAAACAACAGTTGTAATGAGCCAAATAACAAGGAAGCAATCGCTCATACCAAGCTCGTCAATGTGTCACGAGCAATCTTTAAAAACAGTTCATTTACACAAACGTGCAGATGGAGCGATTTGACGAAAAGATCAGTTTGCATTTCCAGTTCCAGTGCAGCACTGAAATGTTCTCAGCGGATGATAGTAATGGATATATCAGGTTAGGTAAGAGGTGGAAATACAAACTGTGTTGCTGTACATACCCTTTCTTCTTCATTGTAGTGAAATTGGAATAAGCTGCCGCAGCTGGGCACACGTCCTATCGAATGTCAGTGAGAGCCCAGACACGTGGTTCCTGAGGAGCTGTGCTCTGATTTTGACAGCTAGGAGCTACGGGTAGTGGAAGAAGGCCTCATGAATTAAGGATAGGACGTTAGGCGATTCCTAGTTCAGGATATGGAAATGTTATAGATCACTTCAGGAGGCAGCCTTGTGGACAGCAGCTGATGTGTGACAGATAAGAATTTTTAGAAATTGGGCACAAAATGGGAGGCGATTTATAAAAAAAAACAAATGGCAGCTCAGTAACCAGCTCATTTGTATGACTTCAAATATCGGTTTGTAAGTTTTGACTGCTAACATTTTGTGAGTGCAGGCAAATCCTCACAAAATACTCCCCCAACTCTTCTGGATTCCACGGAACTGCCTGAGAATTTCAACAAAAGGCTGTGTTTTGGAGCGAAGTGCTGAAGCAACGCCCCACTCCAGATCTATCAGACCTGATCTATGTGCGAATCAATGATCTCCTGCCCAACCAAGTCTGCACAGTTCTGCACCGAGAGGAGGAGACAGCAGCACAGGGCATAAAGGAAAGTGTGTTTTCCACTGACACCAATGTTCACATCCCACACTGGTCACTATTGTTCCTCCAACTCCCAGCTGGACACACTGGGGTTGGTTAACTGAAGACAAATAGACTGTGCACTTTGTGAGTGCAGCTGCACTCTTCAAGGACATTTGCTTCAGAGCTTAGTAAATGAGGTGACTGCAAAGAATACCCAATCACCTGCAAGAAAATTTAGTTACATTTAATGAATTACATTTAAAAAAAAAAAAAAACGCATTTTTGATTGCATATGATTGGATAATGGAAGTCAACTTTGCCTTATTTACTAAGCTCTAGAGCAGGGATGTGCAATTAGGGGACCCCCAGTTGTTGCAAAACTACAAGTCCCATCATTCCTCTGCCTCTGGGTGTCATGCTTGTGGCTGTCAAGAGTCTTGCTATGCCTAGGTCCGCTAACTGCACATCCTTGCTCTAGGGCAACTGTACTAGCAACTGTACTAGCAAAGCACACACTCTATTTGCCTTTAGTAAATCAACCCCTATTTCTACTAAAAAAACTAGAGAATTCAGGACTTTAACTGTACCGAATAAAAGTAGACTAAAATCTCAAATTTTTTTTTTACAAATATTAAAACAATATTGTATTTATAATGTATTTAA
Source organism: Glandirana rugosa (assembly GCA_018402905.1). Taxonomy (NCBI): domain Eukaryota; kingdom Metazoa; phylum Chordata; class Amphibia; order Anura; family Ranidae; genus Glandirana; species Glandirana rugosa. The sequence continues at coordinate 1,747,101 of BLSH010389319.1, forward strand.
TAATAATGTATTTAAATATGGCATGGATGATGAGGAATGCAAACTATGTACATGTTATCATGTTTTGTATTATTCCAGACTTTTAATACTATTACGTTGTTTTAATATTTGTAAAATTAAAATTTGAGATTTTATTCTACTTGTTTTTGGTACTGTTATTCCCAAATTCTCTAGTTAGGTTTTCTTTTGTATATATTCCCATATAGGATGTGGTACCAGACATGATTAGTGTCTAAAATACTGCAGGTTCCCATTAGGGACTCCTTCCTCCCACCTATTTAATATTGACCCTATTTCTACTCCTCATCTATATCTGGGCATTATTAGTCCACCCCCTGGGCTTTACTAATCCATTCCCCTCCATCCCCTGCTGGACAATATTGTTCCTTCATATTTCCGCTGGACACTATTGTCCTCCTCCACCCCTGACACAAATACATCTGTTCCTTTTTTTTACCCACGGACCCCCTATCCCACCCCGAGGACACTAGCACTGGACATTTTTTTCCTCCCGACTGATTACTAATTCTGCACATTTTTTTCATACCCCAGAAAACCAATTCCAGCCATTTTTTCCTCTTATTGACCACCGGCACTGGGCATCTTTTCCTCTCTTTAGACCAGGCATTTTTTTCTATCCTTGGCCAGAAACATTGGGCATTTTTTTATCCCACTGAGTCCAGGGCACTTTGTTCTTCCTAGGGATTTCTGACTCCAGGGTAGTCCCCCCATCCCCCCCCCCATCCATTCCCATGATACATACTCCTTACTGCTGGACTCTGTACAGAGAGATATATATATATATAAAACATTATTATGTCCATCCCTTAAACATTTTTTTATGCTGCTTTTATTTCTGTTTTGACACATTTTATAAGTGAAATATTTAGGTGAAAGAAACAACCTGCACCACTCCTAGTCATCTTTGCATCGCTTCAAAACACAAACACACATTTTAATACAAAGTAATAAAAGTAGTCTGCATCAGGAAAAAAACAAACAAATTAAAGTCTTTGCTGGTTACCTGGCTGTCATGCTTATGCTCCTGCTTCATGACAGTTAAGTAGCTGACAAAGACAAGCGTGAAGATAAAGGGTGCTTTCACACGGCTCCGTTGCAGAAAATGCTGTAAAAATGAATATGCGTTTTTGCTGCTTTTTTACTGCATTTTCTGGGTGCTTGACTCCCAGCATGCACCTGTGAAACATGGACATGTGACTCAAAAAATGCACCAAATACGCAACTGTGGTGCATTTGTGACACTTTTCCATTCATTTTGTTAGGGAGCTGCGTTTTTGGCGCGGTTTTGAAAAGCACACCAAAGATGCAACATGCAGAACTTTTCAAACCACACTGCATCCACAGCTCAGTGATGTGAAGAGTCCACTAAGACTTAAAGAGAAATATTTTTTTGATTTGAAGGTAAAAACACAGCAAAAACGCATGAGTGTGAAAGCAGCTAAAGACTTCAGCCTGGGTCACTATAAGGATGCGAGAACCAGCGAGATTCCAGTGCTGGTTCCCGCATCGCATCTCTTCCACAGGCAGTTCACACTGCCCTCTGTGAACCGCTACGGGTATCAATACAATGTTAATGACAACCCCAGATCAGTTCACAGATTGTAGTGTAAACTGTGGATTCGGACAGGAATCAGATCTCATGGGTATGAATACCTATGCAATCCGATTCCAGTGCAGGAAAAAAAGTCCCTGCACCTTTTTTGTGCGAATCCAATGTGAGTTCAGCCATACAAACTGTATGGCTGAACTCGCATTGCACAGACATCGCATTTGATCGGCACAGCAATGTGTGTGCAAATCACATGCAATGTCTGTGTTTGCATATGTGTGAACCCGGGCTCAAACATTTCTCTGATTTTCCTGATCTTCAGGTCAGCTATTAGAGAGTACTCAAGCCAGGTGGTCAGTATAGCAGCCAAGCAACTGAAATTTTAGAAGGAGGCAATAATGGCAGTTACCGTACTTTATTTCTTTTATGACAAATAAAACTAAAAGAAAAGAAGATGCAAAGCTAAAACATACTTATTTTACATATTTTACACATTGGACATCAGACATAAAATAAACTTACTTCTTTGTTGGATAAGGGGATTTGGGTCCAACAGAGGGACAGGGGGAGCAATGTTAATGGCACATTAGATGCCTGATGTTCAGTATGGACAATATTCATCTGTCCATGGAGTAATTTGTTATAAACAACCAGAACATTTGTAGGATACTGAAGGTCTATTGACAGCTTCTGGGGCTGAAATTCTTAAATGGTTCTCCATTGTATTGTATTGTTTGCAGAGATCACTCCTTTAACAAGTTATATTGAAACCAATATAAAGTATTTATGTTTTTTTAGACAGGTAAGGTTTTCAGTGCCTATTTTTCCAATGCATGTGATAGGTAAATCAATTTTAAGATCTTCTTATGAAAAAACAAATATTTGCACACATGCATTCATACAAAAATTAGCATTTCTTAAATCCAGAAATATAAACTTACATGGAGTTTTCAAAAGAAGCAATCCTCTGTAATATAGTCCACACTGTCCAAATAAAAGCAAGCACTCACAGCTTGCATTGTCAGAGGAACAAATGACAGACTATTTTCAATGCTATGTACCATGTCCTGGAGGTGCCTGTACTCATTATTAGAATTCCACACATCAGAGAAATGTTAAATATACCTTCTATGTAAATTACTGTCCACACCCTGTGCAAAGATACAATTTTCTGAAAAATGTACTCATCCAACCTTTACACACAAGAATTTGAGAAAGTCTTAAAATTAGTATGATATTTTAAGCTTTTAATATGTGAACTGAGAATATGTGAGTTAAGTGAGAAAGTGATTTGACCTCTAGGTCTTGAGCCTCCCACAAACAGGCACACCCTGATGGTCTCCTAGATCAGTGGTTCTCAACCTCAGTCCTCAAGAACTCCCAACGGTCCATGTTTTCAGGTTTTCCTTTACTGTGCACAACTGCTTTAAATTAATATCAATGACATGGTATTGATAAGAGCTATTTTATCCAAGGGAAGTTCCCAAAACATGGGGTACTTGAGATGGTACTAGATGGCAGCATTCATCGTGAAGGGTAAAAGGCCTTACCCTTGCGCTACATGCATTTTAAAAACCTGGGGTGAGGGCGCATATTTTTGGATGTACACAGTTTTAAAAATCACATACTATAAGAGGGACAGATTAGCTCTCCATGCACAGACTTTTTTTTGTACCTCTAAATACTCCAGGACTGTCCCACACATGTGAATGTAAAAATAACATTTTTTAGCAGTTGCCAGCACCAACAACAGCTCTCCCTGCAAACACTCTGTGATCTATCCATAACTAATCTATGTGTCCTCAACACACACTGACAAAAGACTGTTGGGAACCCATGACTTTTATAGGGAGGAGGTTGGCACATAAGAAAACATGTAACTGATATCCATAACAGTTAGGATCAGTGGCAGTCCGTCCACACGGGGTGCAGGGGCACCACCCTCCTAATCCATGCGTCTGGCCCCTAATCTACATGCAGGGCACCAGAAGCATGGAGTCCAATGGGGATTGGGTGGGCTCGGTGTCGTGAGACCCAATTGGCTGAGGGAGGGAGGAGGGAAGCCGGCGAGGAGGAAGCTGCCATGAAGCCCGAGACGCAGGGTGAAGCCGCCGAGGAGGAGGAGACGCAGGAAGGAGCCAAAGCTGCCTGCAACCTAGATGGGGTAAGTGCAGGGCCGACCGACCGGGGGGTGTAAGTGCGGGGCCGACTGACCAACCACTGAGGGGAGGTGACGGTTTTGGGGTGTCTTGTTTGCCGCCCCCTTCAAAAAATATACAGCACCAGCCACCACTGCGTAGGATCCTTATATATATACTGTGATTCACATTTGTACATAAGTTTTAGCTGAACTGTGTCATACATATTTAATGAGTTAGAAAGTTTAAAGAGAATGTGTCAGTGTTAGAATACAGGTCCTGCCACTGTTGTATTTCCATGCTCGGGGCTGTAATCAAAAACCCTTCCCTCCTTTAAAATGCAATGCATTTACATACATTTAGGCAATATAACACAACTGCATTGTGAATTCTGTGTTACATTTGCATACAGGTAAATACCTTTAGATCTGAGTCAAAAACATGAACACAATTTCCTAAATGCACATAAATGCAACAATCTGTGTAATAGATGACTTCCATACCAGCCCATACAGGAATGGGAACACTTTGTAAGCAGCAAGAAAGATGCCTTTGTGCAGAAGTTCTAATGAAGGCAGAGCAGCTAAGCAATAACACTAGGACTTACGAATGTTTTTCATTTACTTTGGGGCTATAGCAGGATGTGAGAACAGCATAAGGAAAACCAATATCCTTCAATAGATAAATTGCAAGCAGGTGCAAAACTGGACATTGGGTTCAAACAACCATCTTGAAACACCACAGTATCTTCATACATATGCAGTTGAAATTAACTGACCCATCTGTTATTCTACTACTTTCTATAATTTACTAGTTTGTGGTTTCCATTTAACAATTTGATTACTAAAGTACTTGCAAACAATAAAAAAAAAAAGAGAAAATGGACATTGTTTTTAAAAATCCATCCACCCAAAACTAGTAAGCGAAAACCTTTAGTGGAATAAGGCTGCTTTCACACTGAGACGTTTTACAGACGATATTTAGCTAAAAATAACGTATGTAAAGCGCCTCAAAAGTCCCCCCCAATCCACCTCAATGTGAAAGCCCTGAGTGCTTTCACACTGGGGCGGTGCGCTGGCAGGACGTTACAAAAAGCTCTGCAAGCAGCATCTTTGGGGCGGTGAGGGGAGCAGTAATATACTGCTCCTCTACCGCCCTTGCCATTGAAATGAATGGCAAGGGCTTCCAAAGCGGCTGCACACCGCCTCGGTAGCGCTGAGCGCCAGCACTTTTAACCCCTTTTTAACCCCTTGTGGGGGGTTAAAAGCGTGGCGCTCCCGCCCGCATAGCGGAGCAATATCGCTGGTAAAACTCTGCTAAAACTAACAGGGTTTTACCGTGACCGCGGGTACCGCTCCAGTGTGAAAGTAGCCTGAGGGAAGATGGAAGTTTCTAATCAGTAAGTAGACTCCTTGGTTTTCAACTAGATCTTGGGTTTACTCTCTTAAAGGCAAATCATTTATTATACTAAATGCAGTGGCCAGGTCTTAATAATTCTATTATACAGGAGCTTGTGGGTGCTAGTTTAACATTACCACAGTTTTACCTGCTTGCTCACCAGTTCCACTCTCAACTCACCCCTGTAGCAATGTTGTCCAGTTTCTGCAGGAGTCTAGGAGATCTCGTATAAGCAGCCAAGCATTCTTTTATGCATTACAGATTTACATTAAAGGCCCATTCAGACTTGTTCATTTTCGTGGGTTGCTTTAATGTACACTGTGTTATGTCTTAACAGGGATTGTATGAGAGTAGCCTATTCATTTTGAACAGGCTGCCAGTGTCCAAAAAATGGACATGCACACTTTTTCTGATGTACCACACAACAATTCACTGTGGTGTTACTGTGCGTTATGCTGCACTGCAACACATGTGGAGAGCAGCATTGTCTTAATGCGTGTGGGTGCCATTTAAAATTAATAGTACACTATAGCACATAACATGATGTGCTACCACAGCAAACGCATCCCAAAGATGTGTTTTGGCTCTAAATGTTTGCAGAGAGATTAGATGAGATTGCCTTCTAAATTGGGCAGTTTTAGTCAGTTTGGGCAAAAATCTAATCTTAAAGTGACACTAAACGAATGGTCTCAAAAAATATAATCAAGTATGTATTCTAAACTAAAGAAGTACCTTCTATTGCTCTCAGTCTTCTCCAAATTTCTTTTTTTTTTGCTGCTGTGATCCAACATCCTGTTAGAGGGTGACTATATTCAATTCTCTTGCACATTCACGAGATGTACTTTAGATTACAGGCTATGGGATTTGTGGTGAGCATAGTGCAGTGCACATGACAGCAACTAACGTGCACCACTTATTCCAAACAATTGTTACAAGGAAGGAGGCA
>BLSH010389319.1:1753162-1768497 GCA_018402905.1 Glandirana rugosa
ACAAATAACCAAACATTAGAGGGAATCGTCTAATATATCTCAAAAAAGTATTCTTCTAGAATTTTAACTAAATGGATAGTGTACGTAACCTTTTTATCCGTGACTTTTGGAATGGACAGATTTTTTTGTATTTATGAAATATAACCAAAGTCATATTGAACAATTTCCTCACTAGAAACGTTTGTTATGTTATGTTACCTCTTGGTAAATTTTTAAAGTTGGGGTCTTCGACAGTTATCTGGCAGTCATAAGATGTTTACAAGACCAACAAACATTGTTTAATGAGATAAGGGGATTTGGGTCCAACAGAGGGACAGGGGGAGCAATGTTAATGGCACATTAGATGCCTGATGTTCAGTATGGACAATATTCATCTGTCCATGGAGTAATTTGTTACAAACAACCAGAACATTTGTAGAATACTGACGGTCTATTGACAGCTTCTGGGGTTGAAATTTTTAAATGGTTCTCCATTGTATTGTATTGTTTGCAAAGATCACTCCTTTAACAAGTTATACTGAAACCAATATAAAGTATTTATGTTTTTTTAGACAGGTAAGGTTTTCAGTGCCTATTTTTCCAATGCATGTGATAGGTAAATCAATTTTAAGATCTTCTTATGAAAAAACTCTATATAATCTGCTAAGGGAGATTACAAACCAATAAACAAATATTTGCACACATGCATTCATACAAAAATTAGCATTTCTTAAATCCAGAAATATAAACTTACATGGAGTTTTCAAAAGAAGCAATTCTCTGTAATAGAGTCCACACTGTCCAAATAAAAGCAAGCACTCACAGCTTGCATTGTCAGAGGAACAAATGACAGACTATTTTCAATGCTATGTACTATGTCCTGGAGGTGCCTGTACTCATAATTAGAATTCCATACATCAGAGAAATGTTAAATATACCTTCTATGTAAATTACTGTCCACACCCTGCGCAAAGATACAATTTTCTGAAAAATGTACTCATCCAACCTTTACACACAAGAATTTGAGAAAGAGTCTTAAAATGAGTATGATATTTTAAGCTTTTAATATGTGAACTGAGAATATGTGAGTTAAGTGAGAAAGTGATTCGACCTCTAGGTCTTGAGCCTCCCACAAACAGGCACACCCTGATGGTCTCCTAGATTAGTGGTTCTCAACCTTAGCCCTCAAGAACTCCCAACGGTCCATGTTTTCAGGTTTTCCTTTACTTTGCACAGCTGCTTTAAATTATTATCAATGACATGGTATTGATAAGAGCTATTTTATCCAAGGGAAGTTCCCAAAACATGGGGTACTTGAGATGGTACTAGATGGTGGCATTCATCGTGAAGGGGAAAAGGCCTTACCCTTGCACTACATGCATTTTAAAAACCTGGGGTGAGGGTGCATGATTTTTGGATGTACACTGTTTTACAAATCACATACTATAAGAGGGACAGATCAGCTCTCCATGCACAGACTTTTTTTGTACCTCTAAATACTCCAGGACTGTCCCACACATGTGAATGTAAAAAGAACAGTTTTTACCAGTTGCCAGCACCAACAACAGCTCTCCCTGCAAACACTCTGTGATCTATCCATACATAATCCATGTGTCCTCCAACACACACTGACAAAAGATTGTTGGGAACCCATGACTTTTATAGGGAGGAGGTTGGCACATAATAAAACATGTAACTGATATCCATAACAGTTAGGATCAGTGGCGGTCCGTCCACACGGGGTGCAGGGGCACCACCCCCCTAATCCATGCGCCTGGCCCCTAATCTGCATGCAGGGCACCAGAAGCATGGATTCCAATGGGGATTGGGTGGGCTTGGGGTCCTGAGACCCAATTGGCTGAGGGAGGGAGGAGGGAAGCTGGCGAGGAGGAAGCTGCCATGAAGCCCGGGATGCAGGGTGAAGCTGCCGAGGAGGAGGAGACGCAGGAAGCTACCCACAATCTAGATGGGGTAAGTTCGGGGCCGACTGACCGACCACCGAGGGGGGGGGGGTGACGGTTTCGGGGTGTCTTGTTTGCCGCCCCCCTTCAAAAAATATACAGCACCAGCCAGTAGGAAGCTTATATATATACTGTGATTCACATTTGTACATAAGTTTTAGCTGAACTGTGTCATACATATTTAATGAGATAGAGAGTTTAAAGAGAAACTGTCAGTGTTAAAATACAGGACCTGCCACTGTTGTATTTCCATGCTCGGGGCTGTAATCAAAAACCCTTCCCTCCTTTAAAATGAAATGCATTTACATATATTTAGGCAATATAACACAACTGCATTATGAATTCTGTGTTGCATTTGCATACAGGTAAATACCTTTTTACATCAAAAACATGAACAAAATCTCCTAAATGCACATAAATGCAACAATCTGTGTAATAGATGACTTCCATACCAGCCCATACAGGAATGGGAACACTTTGTAAGCAGCAAGAAAGATGCCTTTGTGCACAAGTTCTAATGAAGGCAGAGCAGCTAAGCAATAACACTAGGACTTATGAATGTTTTTCATTTACTTTGGGACTATAGCAGGATGTGAGAGCAGCATAAGGAAAAGCAATATCCTTCAACAGATAAATTGCAAGCAGGTGCAAAACTGGACATTGGGTTCAAACAACCATCTCGAAACACCACAGTATCTTCATACATATGCAGTTGAAATTAACTGACTCATCTGTTATTCTACTACTTTCTATAATTTACTAGTTTGTGGTTTCCATTTAACAATTTGATTACTAAAGTACTTGCAAACAATAAAAAAAAAGAGAAAATGAACATTGTTTTTAAAAATCCATCCACCCAAAATTAGTAAGCTAAAACCTTTAGTGGACTAAAGCTGCTTTCACACTGAGGCGTTTTACAGACGATATTTAGCTAAAAATAATGTCTGTAAAGCGCCTCAAAAGTCCCCCCCAATCCACCTCAATGTGAAAGACCTGAGTGCTTTCACACTGGGGCGGTGCGCTAGCAGGACGTTACAAAAAGCTCTGCAAGCAGCATCTTTGGGGCGGTGCGGTGAGCGGTAATATACTGCTCCTCTACCGCCCTTGCCATTGAAATGAATGGCAAGGGCTTCCAAAGCGGCTGCACACCGCCTCGGTAGCGCTGAGAGCCAGCACTTTTAACCCCTTGTGGGGGGTTAAAAGCGTGGCGCTCCCGCCCGCATAGCGGAGCCCTATCGCTGGTAAAACTAGCAGGGTTTTATCGTGACCGCGGCTACCGCTCCAGTGTGAAAGTAGCCTGAGGGAAGATGGAAGTTTCTAATCAGTAAGTAGACTCCTTGGTTTTCAACTAGATCTTGGGTTTACTCTATTAAAGGCAAATCATTTATTATACTAAATGCAGTGGCCAGGTCTTAATAATTCTATTATACAGGAGCCTGTGGGTGCTAGTTTAACATTACCACAGTTTTACCTGCTTGCTCACCAGTTCCACTCTCAACTCACCCCTGTAGCAATGTTGTCCAGTTTCTGCAGGAGTCTAGGAGATCTCGTATAAGCAGCCAAGCATTCTTTTATGCATTACAGATTTACATTAAAGGCGCATTCAGACTTGTTCATTTTCGTGGGTTGCTTTAATGCACACGGTGTTATGTCTTAACAGGGATTGTATGAGAGTAGCCTATTCATTTTGAACAGGCTACCAGTGTCCAAAAAATGGACATGCACACTTTTTCTGATGTACCACACAATAATTCACTGTGGTGTGTTACTGTGCGTTATGCTGCACTGCAACACATGTGGAGAGCAGCATTGTCTTAATGCGTTTGGGTGCCATTTAAAATTAATAGTATGCAAGTGCTATAGCACATAACATGATGTGCTACCACAGCACACGCATCCCAAAGATGTGTTTTGGCTCTAAATGTTTGCAGAGAGATTAGATGAGATTGCCTTCTAAATCAGGCAGTTTTAGTCAGTTTGGGCAAAAATCAAATCTTAAAGTGACACTAAACGAATGGTCTCAAAAAATATAATCAAGTATGTATTCTAAACTAAAGAAGTACCTTCTATTGCTCTCAGTCTTCTCCAAATTTCTTTTTTTTTTGCTGCTGTGATCCAACATCCTGTTAGAGGGTGACTATATTCAATTCTCTTGCACATTCACGAGATGTACTTTAGATTACAGGCTATGGGATTTGTGGTGAGCATAGTGCAGTGCACATGACAGCAACTAACGTGCACCACTTATTCCAAACAATTGTTACAAGGAAGGAGGCATAAAATACAATAAGAAACAACTTCATGAAAAATAGATTATAGGTCCATTAAGTAGTGGATGTGCATGGATTATTTTTGGAGATTAAGAATATTGTTTAGTGTCACTTTAATGCTTCACTTACTGAATTGGAGGCTCATGCTTAGCAAGCAGCAATTGGAAAGGTTGGCAAACATTTCCTGATCACACTTGTTTTTGCTCTAATATGCTGGAGTCAGAGGTAACGTTGGTTCACTTTTCTGCCCACAACTCACACCACTAGCCTAAAAAAAAAAAAGATCATGCAGGGCACCTGTATGTGTTTGAGGTATGTGCTTGCTGACATAGATGCCAGAGGGTAGATTGTACCTGCACGCTTTACCACAATATAGTGTCCACAAAGCTAATAGAACAGTATTTTCTTTGTGCTGGCACAATGGCTGACTAAGGCCGGCCATACACAGTTCGAATCCTTGAACCGCTAATGGACAGGCTAAAGGTGCCAAGTTGATTAATCAATCAACTTGGGTACAACCAGCCTGCCAGATTCCCTTACAATTATCTCTAGTGGCTGCTATAGCCGCTAGCGATACTCACTGTCTTCTCCAGGTGGGGACTGCTTCCCCCTAATCATCCTCCCCGTTGGGAGCAGACAATAGCTTGGCAGGAGGGATTCCCCTGTCAGCACTGACTGTGTTGATGGCGGAATTGTGCATACCCGTGTATGGTCTGCCTTAGTGTAGAATATGTCAGGTTGGTTGGCAATCCAAGCTTCATTGAACATTTTCTTCTAATAATACTTTTAAGTCTCAATACCATAGATATTTTCAGGTAGCACAGTCCTAGTCAATTTTGGATCTAGTGTTGAGCTATTATATATTACAGGTACTTATATAGGGTTGTCAATTTACACAGCACTTTCAGTAGAATACACATTCATACACACATGTGAACTACACATTCACATCAGTAGAATATTTAGTCACTGATATTTAATAGAAAAATCCTCAACAGATCAAATATCCATTTATAAGGTAAGTGAGTGTCCTGCAGCAGGACAACTTACCTGATAAAGTATGTCAGGTTGTGGTTCAGTATTATTGTGGTGGGGTTTGGATTTGGGGGGTACATGTGCCAAAGGCTTGCATGGGCAGAGTGACAGCCAATTTCTCTATATACAGGAGTTGTAACTTGGCAGTCTCTCCCTGAAAATAGCCAGCCTTATTTTGTAAGTGTGCAGTCTTCACAACCTCTCTGAACTTGGCCAGCAGCCTGTAAGTAGCATAGAAGACGCTGTATCATTGCAGTTGCATCGGTTGGTTTCCAATAAGGGAGGATACACACTCTGTTGGTTATTATTGACTATCGGTCTGGTGCGGGTCTAAAGACCCTGCGTCTGTAGGGTATTTTTAAAGGGAAAATATATTATTTATTGCAATCCTTGCAATAATAATAGCATTTTTCCATATGACTCATCCAGGTGATGTGGAGTAAGCTCCAGCTGCAAAGGAAAGAAAGCAAAATGGCAAGGTCAAGTTTCTGCAAGGAAGGAAGAAGAACTGTTTGTGGCTGAAATGGAGAAGTCTAACCTTGCCTGGAGTATGTGCTTTGGATCTTTAATTCCATTTCAGATTAGGCAAACTCTAAGATTTAAATTGGTCAGGAAACAGAAGAAACAGTCATCAGCTATAACAAGGATGAAGAATTATTAAAAATGAAATAAAGCTGAATTAAGTGGACATCCAGAAGCACAGTGAAACAGTCATCCATTGTCAGCAGACTGGGGTGAAAGTTAAATCATTTGAAAAATGTATATATATATTATGGAGCACCAATGATTGTCTAGTTCCCAGGGATAAAATAAATTACCCTAAAATGGAAAGCCATGTGTGTAATCACAATCAGTAGAGACTTAATACTATCATAAGCTATGGGCCATTGTGTATGACTTATCTGATCATCTGTTAAAACAGTCAGAACTTACTAATATCTATTTTGGTTCACTGAGTTTTCAGTGAAAATGTTTTATCGATGCATGTAACGTTTGTCCTGCTTCTGCTAGAGGCAAGTTGTAAGGGAGAATATATTCTTAAATTAACCGCAATAAAGAAAAATTTGCAAGTCACTTTTTTAGGTCTGCTCTAGTGCTCCGGTACTTATAGCATTTGCTTGAATGGGAATCAATGTTAAAGAGACCCTATCACGAGACCATTTATTTCAACAACAATCTTCCTATAATATTATATAAGCATTTAAATATGTTAAGCATTGTATTTACATGTAAAAACCTCTCTTATGTAGATATACAAAGAAAAACCCTGATACTGCTGCTGAGTGCTGCCATCTTGGATGTGATATCAGCAGTCACAGAGATGCCATTCAAGTGACATTCTATAGCACATATGTCAAACACAAGGCCCGCGGGCCGAATGCGGCCCTCCAGGCCTTGTCATGTGGCCCTCGCACCCAGTTTTTCAGCCGGAATGTGTCAGAACTCCATTTTGCCACCTCCAACTTTCACCCTCTGCTTTCGCTCCCTGCAAGGTGAGACAAAGCCGCCTACAAAGGGAGGTAGTAGAGCCAGGGAAGGTAGGAGAGATGCAAGGATGCTTTGGTGAGCAGGTTGGTGTTGCGCATTGTGCATTGTGCCTTATACCCTGCATTCTGTACACTGCACACCCCTGAACTTTGTATGTAACGCATTCCTGAACCCTGTACACAGCATAAACCTCAGTTCTGCACTCTGTACATAACGTACTCTTGAACCCAGCACTTTTTACGTATCGCACCCAAGATACAACCGGCCCTTTTAGGGAAACCATAGGGCTAATGCGGCCCTCGATGAAATGGGGTTTGACACCCCTGTTCTATAGTGTTCTCCTTCACTCTTACCCCAGCTGCTACATGCATAGCTCCCAACTGTCCCTGATTTTGAGGGCTGTCCCTGACAGTGTTAATTTTGTTAATAAAAAGATTTTCGTCAAAATTTTGGTCAGCTGCCTTTTTACAGTAACGAAAAGGAAATGGAAAGTGCACCACGTTTTTGTCCACTGACGAAAACTATTACGAAAATTATTTCTGTTTTCGTTAATAAACAAAAATGAAACAAAAATGTGATGAAGGGACTGTGCATTACAGACCTCCCCAACAAGGATTCTGACTCATGACCATCCAGAGCAGAGCACTGTGAGTGTGTACATTACATGCCTCCCCTCAGACCACTGTCCAGAGCACTGTGTGCATTACAGGCCTTCTCTTACCACCGGCTTCCAGAGCACTGTGCAATACAGGCCTTCCTTCAGACCACCATCCAGCACTGTGCAGCATTACAGGCCTCTCAGACCACCGTCTCAGAGCACTGTGCATTACAGGCATCCCCTCAGACCACCATTTAGAGAACTGAGCAGCATTACAGGCCTCCCCTCAGACCACCATCCAGAGCACTGTGCAGCATTACAGACCTCTCATACTACCATGCAGAGCACTGTGCATTACAAGTCTCCTGAGACCACTGTCCAGAGCACTGTGCAACATTACAGCCCTCTCATACCACCGTCCAAAGTACTGTGCATTACAGGCCTCCTCAGACCACCATCCAGAGCACTGTGTGCATTACAAGCCTCCTCAGACCACCATCCAAAGCACTGTGCAGCATTACAGGCCTCCTCAGACCACCATCCAGAGCACTGTGTGCATTACAAGCCTCCTTAGACCACCGTCCAAAGCACTGTGCAGCATTACAGGCCTCCTCAGACCATCCAGAGAGTCTAAATCAGTATCTATGAGTTTGTTCAAACCTTAATATCATAAATAAAAACATATTAGAGTTATTTTAATTGACTAAAATGATTTTAGTCTACTAAAATGTAGGGCATTTTAGTTGACTAAAATGTACTGCAGAATTAGTCAACTAAATATGACCAAAACTAAAACAATTGCAGAAGACTAAAATGGGACTAAAAATAAACTGGCATTTTAGTTAAAAGACTATGACTAAAACTAAATTGAAAATTGCTGCCACAATAACACTGGTCCCTGATTTGGAACAAAGTCCCTCTGTCCCGCTTTCCTCCTCATTTTTTCCTCATATTGGTCTGATCTACATACTGTATTTTTCTATGTATGAGACAGTACTTTTGTCTGAAAACATTAGACTAAAAATTGAGGGTCGTCTTATACATGGAAGTAAGCCGAGGAGAGAACCACGCGGTTGCAAAACTGCCCATACCTTGTCTCTGTAAACAGGCTTCTTACAATCACTAGCCTCCAATAACGAGCAAAACTGCTGATAGCTTGTCTCTGAAAACAGGCTTCTTCCAATCATGAGTCTTATGTAACTGACATCAGCTAATGCTGAATAAACCAATTGGAATACATCCTGTTGGAGGTGGAGAGCGTGTAGGCAGTGCGCAGATGCGACAGGGACCTGTAATGTTGGAGCGTTCTGAGCCCATAAAGTTCATAAGTGTTATGCATAATATCATAGTAGAAACTCAAATGAATAAAAGCCTGAATTTTGCTCTTTGCATGCACTTGTGTACTAAAATTACAAAAAGTTTATTGTTATCAAAAAATAACACATGAAAAGTCAAATCATATCATTAAAAACAAAACAGACATCCAACATACATGTAATAACCTCCCCCCCACCCACACATTGGAAGACCATCTTACTCAAATGTGTGGGACCTCAGCTGGATAAAGCTAATGTACGCTTCTTGGTTCTGATAGTGAGGCACTATCCTAGGGAAAGGTAGTAATGGTGTATAGATCCATATCCGTAAACTGCAGCACCCAAGGAGAAGTAATGATAAGTCCCAGGAAGTATATAAACACCAATAGGTGGGGACAAACATCTGACCCAGTATGTACGGGCTGTGTAGTAGTTCAGAGGGGGTGTGTAGTAAAACTCCAATGACTTGAGTCAGTATTAAAGAGGAACGTCCCCGGTTATTGGACTCCAAAGCCTCTTAAGCAGCTGCCTTTGGACTGGCAAAACCGGTCAGGCTTTTTCAACCCCCCCGATCCATCTCTCGCTCAGGACTGCAGGACGATTCCGCATTCACTCTCCGGTTTTGATGGCAACTCACAGGGAAGGAACTAACTTATTTCACATGGTCTACTAAGGGATGGCTGCAACTTTCCTAGGAGGATTTGATAAGTATCATTTACTTTACATGTCTCATAAAGATGGATTGTTACACAGCTTTTTCCTTGGAATACAAATGGTCCATATAGGACCGAGACATTGACACTTTGGGCTATTCCATGGTTAGTGTGAGGAAGGCTGTGTACTTAGAACTGGACATTCCTGTTTAATACTGACTCAAGTCATTGGAGTCATTCTAATTTACTACACACCCCCCTCTGGACCACTACACAGCCCATACCTACTGGGTCAGACGTTTGTCCCCACTTGGTGTTTATATCCATCCCGGGACTTATCATTACTTCTCATTGGGCATTGCAGTTTACAGATATGGATCTATAAACCATGACTACCTTTCCCTAGGATAGTGCCTCACTGTCAGTACCAGGAAGCATACATTAGCTTTATCCAGCTGAGGTCCCACACATTTCAGTGAGATGGTCTTCCAATGTGTGTGTGTGTGTGTGTGTGTGTGGGTGGGGGGGGAGATTTTATTACATGTATCTCGGACGTCTGTTTTGTTTTTAATGATATGTTTTGACTTTTCATGTGTTATTTTTTGCTAACATGCATGCAGTGACTTGGTACACTTTTTATCGGTTGTAGATTGAGCAAAATTCAGGCTTTTATTCATTTGAGTTTCTATCCATAGCATATACTGAATAGCTCCCTCCCATTTCATCTTTCAACTCCCTACCACAACCTCATTTGTCTATATATATATTTACTGATTGACTGTTGATTGATTACAATAGGCAGCATATGGAGGTATCTTTTTTGTTAATACGTATAATATCATAGTACTGGTGTGTAAATATTACCTAATTACTAAATAAAAATGTGTTCTGTTTTAGGTTTAAAATATTGATTTCTTCATTTTGGGTTGGAAAAGTGGGGGTCGTCTTATACACTTATATATATATTTTCAAAAAGTTTCACAGTGCTAAACCTTTCATCTAATTTTTAAATTGCTGCACTGGTAAATTTCAAAGTCAGTATAAAGGAATAGTAGTGGTAAAAAAAAAGCACTCGTGGGTTTAACTAATTTTTTTCTTATAATCCTCCTTTAAGGGGGCGTGTCAGGGGGTGTGTCCTATGTCTTCATACCTTTGCTAATAAGTGTCCCTCGTTCCTATCGCAAAAAGTTGAGAGGTATGTACATGAAAGGTAATGTAGTGAGGTGAATGGAGGGATGGAGGACCTGGGCCAGCACAGTATCATACTGTACACTCCCTGAAGAGGACAGAGTCATGATGTGGAAGGAGAAGTTAAGTCCATCAAAAAAATATTATTGTATTATTGGAATGGAATAACACCACAAGTAAACATTTAAAATATTTGATTTTTCTGTGCTTTTACAGCATTTTATAATGTAGCAGGAAATACATTCGGAGGTGTGCCTGCTTTCAATATGAAACCAAAATCAAGAACACGGGGACATGACCTCAAACTAACTGGGGGGAAGTTCAAAACTAATCTTAGAAAGTATTATTTTACTGAAAGGGTGGTTGATGATTGGAATAAACTACCAACAGAGGTTGTGAGACAGTCAACAGTAAATGGCTTTAAACATACTTGGGATAAACATAAATCCATAGTCAAACAACAAGGTTAATGTAAAAAAAAATATATATAAAAAAAAAAATAAAAAAAAAATAAAAAGGGGCAGACTCGATGGACTACTCAGTCTTTTTCTGCTGTCACTTTTCTATGTTTCTAACTTCTTACAATTTATTGTCTATTTAAAGCAAAAAAAATGATAGTAGAGGTCCTTATAAACCAAGCTGGCACAGAATATTCTTATCTGTTGGCAGTTTTTCTTTTTACTTCTCGAAAACAGGAAGAACCTATAAAAAAGTAACTGGTACCCGAATTACATCTCCTGAACCTCCCACACAACCAATTTGTGATACTTCCAGAAGGACACAGATATTAATCTATAAGTTATAAACAGTCTATATTTTAGACACATGAAGACAAAATATTAGTTCAGGAAATTTCGGCTTCATTTTTTATACCAAAGTTATGTGAAATATGCAGAAATTCAATACAGACTCTATATTTGCACAGCCTGTTTGATCTAATTGTGCTTCAGTCTGGATCATGTGGTACAATTTAAGACTGGCAAACGTTCTACAGAAACTAATTTTTTGCGTGATGACATTTCTAAAATAATTGTTACCATTTCTGCTTTTCTGTTCAAGTCACATATTTCATATTAAAGAACTACCCCCTAGGCTTTTGGATTGAGTGGCACTTCTAGAAATGCAATGTTTTGCAAGTATTCAACCCCTTTGACTTTTCCTTGTTTTGAAATATTACATCCTGGAATTAAAATGTATTTAAAGTGATTCTAAAGGTTGTATTTTTTTAAAAGAACAAATATGTTATATTTACCTGCTCTGAGCAATGGTTTTGCACAGAGCAGCCCTGATCCTGTTCTTTTGGGGCCCCCGCCATCGGTCTTGGCTCCTCCTGCTTCTTGCTATGGGGCAATTTTTATCCCTGTATGGTTTCTTGGGTGATCTTCACCAATTTCTTACCTAGTTGTGTTAAACTAAGGGAATCACCCCTAATGTTTGGGGGTTAAGTCAGTTTATGGTCCGCAGGACAGCCTGACGGAGTGTACACACATATATACATAAGGAGGTCACTCTATCCTTCATGGCCTCGGTGTATATATTATTACATGTGTATACATACATTCATACACAGTTTTTGATACCGCTACAGGTGTTTTTTATTCCCCTCATTTTTCTGTTTATGGCGGCACTTGAGCAGGTCCGCTCACAAGCCGTGCTCCTTTGAATGGATTATGTCCATTCACACACAGACTGCAGCTCTACCAAGTCGCATGCTCTCTCCTCATTGGCTTACTGGCTGTGATTGGCAGCAGTGGGAGCCAATAGCTCCTGCTGCTGTGTGAGCCAATGAGGAGAGAGACCTGGGAGAGCCACTGCTCTCATGTACAATGCTGGATCGAGATGGGACTCAGGTAAGTATAACAGGAGCTGGGGGGGGGGGGGAGCTGCACCCAGAAGGTTTTTAAACTTAGTACATAGGATGCATTAAGGTAAAAAACCTTATGCCTTTAGAACCACTTTAACTGGTATTTTACATCATGGATCTGTACAGAAATAGTCCAATAGTAAAAGGGTAACCAACTGAGTTTTTAATTGAAAAAAAAAAACCCTGAAAAGTTTTATTATTCACCCCTTTACTGTGAAGAAGCTAAAAAAAACTCTCTGGTGTATCTTCAGAAGTCATGTAATTAGTTAAATGTAGACCAACTGTGAGCAACTGAAGTCTCACATTGAATACTTCTATTTCTGGAAGGCCCCAAAGTCTGTTATAGAATATATCTTAACAAAAAGTACCAAGAAGACCACAACTAATCCACAATAACTTTCTGGAAAAGCATTAGTCATGCTTGGGTTATAAAAAAAACTCAAACTTTGAACATCCCCAAAAGCCCATTAAAAAAAAACTAAAAGAATAGGGAACAATCTTGACTACATACAGATGTCCATCAAAACTCAATGAATGGGTAATGATGGGAGGGCTTTAAAAAAACATTGAGTATGTCTTATTATATTGACTTATTTTCATTTTTTATTTCACAGCAATCCTTTTTCTTTTCTCGCGCTATGGGTGTCAAGCTACAAATTCACATGGACTGGCAGAGAAAAAGAATACAATTGTAATGCCACAATGTTTTCAGTCTGAAGGTTTTAAAGCGGAAGCCAATGAGACAGTAAAACCTTACAGGTTATGCTGAGAAGGGACTAAATTAAAATGTGCTCACTTTAATCAGTGCGCAGTACAGTAAAGTCTTTTTAAAACAGGAGGTAACCACATGTCTCATTCCATTCCATATCCTGAAAATAAGAGGATTATTCCTCATTTGAGGACTGTGGGTAGAGCCATGTAAATCATTGATTTACACCCAACTGGTCAGATGCACATCCAGAACTGCTGGAGTATAGTATAAATATTACACGTTTTTGGCTATTTTGGCCATCATTCATGCAGTTTATGGAAACCATATCTTCTGTAGACTAGGGTTTGGGATCCAATGAGACAATATAATCATACAGGTTATGCATATAAAATGTGAATCTACACAAAATTGGCGATTGAATGGGAAAGCACGCTCATAAAAACATGAAAAACTCTTGACAGGGGCCTAAATTAGGACAGAAATTGTACATACTACTATTATTTTAATTGAAGTTATTATATCGGTCAAGGAAGTCTGTTTTCTTTCGAGCCTCTGATCAAAGGTAAATGGGCATTCCAATAAAACTTTCACACTCACAGGCTCACAATGAGGTGGAAAGGGTGCCTGGACTTTTTATCTCTAAAGTGTCCGTTCCCTGATGACAATTTTAAGCCCTGATCTTTATCTATATAGCCTACAATTTTACAACAGCCATTACCATACATGGTGCTTGTAGAGAAAACTGTTATATTTCGCTTTATTACTTTGTTACTAAAGGATATAAAAAAAATATATTGTATTAGGCCCAATATTTTATGCCTAAATAAAAATGCTTTCATAGTAATAACCTAAAGAGTCCCTGACACGAGTTCACAATTGATAATTAGAAGTTTTTTTAATTAAGAAAAAAATATAAATGCACATGTTTTGACTTTCAATTTGCGGTCTCTGTGTGGTTTATTTACTAAAGGCAAGTAGCTGTTCACTTTGTAATGGAAGTTGCACTTTGGGAGTCTTCCCTAGTAAATTTGGTGAAATATCACTTTGCAATGCATACCTAATCACATACAAGAAAAAAAAAAAGCATTTTGCTTGCACTTGATTGGATAATGGAAGTCAGCAGAGCTTCACCTCAAGCTTCACAAAGCTCTAGGGATAATTCCTATTATAATAGGTACTTACATAGAGCCGTCAATTTTCACAGCATTTCACATATTTTTATACATTCACACCAGTACCAGCCCTCAAGGAGCTTACAATCTAAGGCCCCTAACGCACATTCATACATACACATATTAGGTCCAATTTAGACAGGAGCCAGTTAACCTACCAGTTAACCTACCAGCGTGTCTTTGGAGTGTGGGAGGAAACCCACACAGGCACAAGGAGAACATACAAAATCTGTCCAGGTAGTGCCATGGTTGAAATTCAAACCTACGACCCTAGTGCTGCCATGCAAAAGCGCTAACCACTGTGCTCAGTTACAAAGTGAACAGTCTCTTTGCCTTTAGTGAAACAACTCCTATATGTAGATACAAGCCCTACAAAATTATTTCCCTGGAGTGTTGAGTCCTACTATCTGTAGACCCTCCTCCCTCCTTCTATATTGTGTTGGGACTTCCAGTAAAGCCGTCATGAAGTGGTTTTGACCCCAGACCAGATTTCAAGATACTGTCTAGTAATACTGTCTACACAGTTAAAAACCATGAAAGGACATATGTTTATCACCACATACTCGCTGGCAAAAAATATGTTGCTGTAAATGCTGAGTGGGTTATAGGGGCTGGTATACCACCCTGGCATAGACATAAATGCTGAAGTCAATCTATGATCCTTTTTTATACTTTATTGGTTAAAAGGCAAGTTATCCGGAATATCCACAAGATCCAAGAGACTGCTGTCCCACGGGCCACAGAAGTATGGAGGTTGAGGTAAAGTTAATACGTTTTAGCACTCTTAGTATCAGCAGGTGGCTTTGCTCCAGAGCTGTCAGGAGTCACTAGTCATTGTGTACTTGGTGGAAACACTTTTGTGAGTGAGTCAGTGACAGATTGGTTGGAAATAAGAGACAAACAGGTAAATACAGATGGCGCAGGTGAATTCATGGAGATGGGAAGGGGTCAGAGGTTTGTGAGTTTTGGCCACTGCTTCTTAAATACATTGGGCCATCCACCAAGGGTGGAGCAGATATTAGTTTCAGGGTTCTGGAGAGTGGCAGGAGGACATATTCATTGATAACAGTGCTTTCTGTGTCACATGATATAAGTGAAG
>BLSH010389319.1:1786643-1800573 GCA_018402905.1 Glandirana rugosa
TTGAAAAAAAAAAAATTAAAACCTATTTCGTTCCCTCCCAATATTGGGGACAGTCAAAAAAAAAAATAAAAACAGTAGACACAGGGTAACGTCTCTAAAGGGAAATGAAGGACAGGGT
Organism: Glandirana rugosa; assembly: GCA_018402905.1. NCBI lineage: Eukaryota > Metazoa > Chordata > Amphibia > Anura > Ranidae > Glandirana > Glandirana rugosa. The sequence continues at coordinate 1,786,762 of BLSH010389319.1, forward strand.
ATCGGTTTGTCCTTCACTTTCTTTTAGGGACGTTTGATTCCCTTAAAGAACCCTTGGGGGTCCAGTGGTCTTGATCACTGACGTAACCTTCTAAAGGGGAGATAATGAAAAGACCCCCGTTGGGTTTTATACCCAAAAGAAAATGAAAGTGGATTATACTATTACTATTTGTCCTGTTAATCTCACCTATTAGAGGACTTGCCCCCGTGTCTGTTGTTATTTTTAACTGTCCATTAGATTAGGGAAAGGTGGGATAGGTTTTAAATTCTTTTGTAAAAACGGAAATCAATATGAAATTGGAGGGACCGCAATACTAAGACAGACCTAAGAATTGCAGGCCTATAATACATAACACCACATTTCCTTACAAAACAATTGCAACGCTTTTGGTACAAAATTCCAGACAGAATCATAACGCCAGGGAGGTTAAAGTATAACTAAAGGCAAAAATGTTTTCTTAAATTTTGGATAGGGTGGAAAGGGATTAGATTACCTGTCAATTTTTATTGTTGTCTGTGCCCCCGTTCAGGAGATTATCCACTCTAATTGTCCTGTTTATCATTATCATATTAGGTGAAAGTAAAAGAAAACCCATATTTTGGGTTGCCCCCAGAAAAGTAATAGAGGGGAAATCTTCCAATGCAGTCACTAGTTCTGGTGACCTGGGGGTTCCCAAGAAATTCCCTTAGTTTGCAGGGATTTTCTTTCACTTCCTGTTTGGCTATGGGACAGGAAGTAAAGGGAAATCTCTGCAATGGGACACAGATGACAAAAATAAAAAAAAAAACTGACAGGGGTTATAACCCTCCCTTGCTTTATCCAAAATTAAAAAAAAAAAAGTTTTGCCTATAGTTCTACTTTAACCACCTGCCGACCGTATTGCGTGGATATACGGCGGCAAATCGCAGTCTATAAACAGTGATCTGCTCAGCCGCAGTTGCGTGCGGGCGTGTAGCACTAGCGGCACTCTCACATTCCCGCTGCATGCTCTCCATGTCTGCCGGCTAACGACTACTACAGAGGAAGAAAGGGGAACCGGCGATGTAAACACAGTGGTTCTACGTTCTGACAGGCGATATGGCAGTGATCTACTGATCCCTGTAATCGGGATCAGTTAGATCTGTCATGCCCCTGCTAGCCCAGCCCCCACACAGTTAGAACACACATAGGGAACACAGTTAACCCCTTGATCGCCCTCTACAGGTTAACCCCTTCCCTGCCAATGACATTTATACAGTAATCAGTGGCTATTTTTAGCTCTGATCACTGTATATATGTCAATGGTCCCAAAAAAGTGACAAAAATGTCTGATCTGTCCGCGGCAATATCGCAGTCCTGATAAAACATGCAGATCGCCGCCATTACTAGTAAAAAAAAAAAATAGTAAAAATGTCATAAATTAATTCTCATTGTTTGTGGTCAGGAAGGGGGTAAATCCTTCCGGGGCTGAAGTGGTTAAGAAGGACCTGAATTGTAAAAGATTGCTCAAAAAAGGGCAAGTAAAAAATAAATGACTAGTCACCTCACCAGTATTGCCTCTGGATTTCCTTATGACTTTTACCTATAGATAAGCCTATAATAAGGCTTACCTATAGGTACTGTTAATGTCTCCTAAACGGTGCACCATTTAGGAGATATTTACTGTACATGCAGCAAGTAACGTCACCGGTGCATGTGCTTTGAAGGAACAGCCACCAGGGCCGGCCCTTCGGAATCCTGTGCCATAAGTGGCAGCTCCCATGCGCATGCGCGGCAGTGACATCATCACAGTTCTGGTCACTCACACAGTCGGAGTCCACAAACCCTGAAGGAAGATCAGGTGAAGATGGAAGCCCTCTCAGCAATGACAGCACGGCGCTGGATGGCTTTGTTTTCAGGTAAGTTTCACATAATATGCTAGTATGCAACCTTGCAGGTTACAAAAAACACAAACACAGCGGTTTGCTACCGATATTTTCCCCATTACAGGCACACTATACCTTGTTCTGCACTGTGCTTCTGTGTGAAGTAAATTTGGTAGAGGATGAGGGCTTGGCTACCCCATGCTTCAGAGCTGCCCCTGATAGGGTATTCATGAAGTTTCGAGAAAGACAGAGAAATCACAGATCCACAATATCCATTTTAGGTCTGAACAGTATAATGTCTTATTGAGACTACATTAGAATCTTGTCTATGCCCTTGAAGTTATGCTGGTTCTCGGACACGTATCAGCTTCTGAAATTTCTAGGGCGGGGGCTGTTACTCACTGCATGACCAGCGCATGATGGAAAAGGTACCAAGTTGTGTTTTATTGTTTAATGCAGGGTTTCTCAACCTTTTCAAAACAGGGGAACCCTTGAAATAACTTTTTGGTTTCGGGGAACCCCTGCTAAGAATGACTATATCTACAACTCATGATACATTAGTGTGATATTCAGTGGGAAAAACCCCCTTACAGATAGATAAAAAGATCAACTGTGTCAGAGGGAACTTAATTGAGAGGCAGAGATTGCTCGTTGCTCAAGGAACCCCTAGCAACCTCTGGAGGAACCCAAGGGCTCCATGGAACCCTGGTTTAATGATTCACGCCTGCATTAACTAACCCCGCCTTCCTTTTTGTAATAAAAGAGCCATGCTAATTTTTAATAAATGGACATCTTTTGAACACGTACCTTGTTTGTTTCCTGTGTCTCAACAGGTGTCCCCAGATCTGAGGATTCTATTGGTCTACCTGAGGCTAACCTGGTGATTGTCCTGAGTCTAAATTCCTTTCAGACGTAGGGAGATCCTTGGACTGCAGCTTCTCTCCAGCAAGGACAGCAGTAAAATAACAGTAGTTGCATAACTAAATCTCACCTTTAAATCATGTGAAAATAGCAATGAAAGTTACTGTACTTTCAATAAATTATCTCATACAGCAGATAAACTGCCAGGAGACAGAAAGTACACCACTATTTTTAAGGTGGGATTAAAGCCAAAAGATTTTGCAGGTTATTGCTTGGGCACAATTTTAGATGTTCCCTTTAGCATAGTAAATCAGGTCCACATTAAAAATGCATTACATGAACTTATATTCGGAATTCAGTTAAACCTGCCTTGTCTGTAAAAGTAGCCATCTCTATATTATAGGCATGATCTAAAAGCATTGCTAATAAAAAAACGTAGTCCTTTAACTGGCTAAGATATCTTTTGGCTCTCAGAATGTAACTGAACAGCATGCTGTCAGATGCTGTGCACAGCTGTATAACCACTGGTTATCTGATCATGTCCTATAAGCTACTACCTGTGCAATTTGGAGTCTTGTGCTTGCATCAAATTACACCCGTCTTTACAGTTCAGGCTTGACTATGATGACCCCACTGCTGCTGAACTTACTGAGCAGAGTATCCATGTGTTATGAGTTACTCTATCCCAGTGTGTAACTTTGGACTGTGTCTACAATTGAAAGACCACATAAGATTTTTATAAAAATCAGGCCTTTGTGGTTTCCAAGGTTCTAAGAAAAACACCAACTTGCGTCCAGTAAAAGTTATCGCGGGCTATAAAGAATCCCTCTTTTTACTAAGACAATTAAGGCTAACAAGCAAAATTCTACAGAAGCAAATGTGAAGGGAAAATATAAAAATATGCCAAAATAATAAAATAAGGTTTTATAATATATTACGTGCCTTTTGTGCCTTGGTAATCATCCTGCTCAGATTGTAATGTGCAACAAATTTACAGTATACATTTGCTATTTTTTTAGTACAAAGAATTTGGTCCAAAGTGGGTTTCAGAAGCGTTATAAAATCTGCTGCCTAGGTATCCAGGGGTCTCCCCAAAGGCAGGGAATCACAAACTTTTCTCCACTGGGTTGAAGTTCTGTAACCTCAAAACTAAAAATAGTCCTAAGCTGAACTGTAAAATAAGGGTTATTTGCAATTGTTTGGTAGCAGCAAATCTGTACGCTGTTGCGGTTTATGCAAAAGCAACTTTCCTTACCCTCAACTGAGCAGCAATTAATTTTCAAACAATTATCCCAGCCCTATACTGAACCCTTGAGCATACCTCACAATTGTCACCCTAGAATATTATCCTCCCCATCCTACAGCAACACCATAATAAACACTATCTTGGCAAAATAAATTACAAGAAGCTCAACACTATATTAGTGTATATGATACAGCACAAAACTTGCCTTGCATGTCCAGCTGCTACTGGTGGTAAAGCTACATGTCTGGAAGTCCAGGAAATGTCTTTCTCACTTACGCTTCAGCTGGATAGTACTTGAAGAAGGACTTGTGATATTGCATGCTGATGTAGCGGGGCGTGCACCCTCCTACATCACATGATACCTCTACCACCTGCCTGGTACAGGTAAAGTACAGATGTGCATGACTACACATTAATGGCAGCTGCAGACCCAATACCTAGGACATGCATCTGGAAACCCGGGGCAGCTAGACAAAGTACTCAGGCCCTAGCCATCACCTACCTGTGCCACTAGTTTAGACACATAGATGAGACAGGAAGCAAAGGCATCGGAGGCAGGAGAACAAATAACTAAAAGAAATGTGGATTATTTTATTTTCTATGTTTTCTGAGCAAATTATGAAAGAGCAATATCACCTAAACTTAAAAGATATGTAAGAGTTTTATGAAAAAACACATATTTGCTGTAACAGACATCCTATAGCTCAGCCTTTCTCAGCCTTTTTACCCTATAAAAACCTTGAAATAAGTTTCAGGCTTTAGGGAACACCTGTTAAATCCAATTCATTGGATGTCAGTGGAAAAAAAATGCTTCTTTCATTGGGGGTAAGTAGTAAAAAATCCCCTTACATTGGTGATTAGTGAGAGTAATGCCCTATTACAATGGTGGTCAGAATGTCCCTATTACAGACAGCTAAAAATATCATTGTACAATGTTGAACAGTGTTATGCTGCAGGCTCTGCCAAGTGGCATTGGGCGCAAAAATTAAAGCTCCATCAGATGGGAGGTCTATCGATCACAACTCATGGAACACCCAACAACCCCTGGAAGGACCCTGGATGAGATTGGCTGTTATAGCTGTTGTATTCCATAATCCATTAGGCCATAGGACTTTTAGCTATATGTCAGTGAGTATAAGCATGTGAATGTTACACAATGAAACGGACATGGCACAAGATACTTGCTAACCGTAATAAGCATTACTCAATTTACATTATAAAATGGGTTTACAGTACTACTTTTTATCATAAACAGATTAAGCACACATTATCCTGAATCTAGTTAGAATATCTACTTAGACCCCATACACACTATTAGATTTTCTGCATATTTGTGTCCTCAGATTTACCAAAACCATATAATATAAGGTCAAACCTTAGTTTTAATTTGTATGCAATCAGGCAGGCAGTTGCACTACATGGCTTTGGTAAATCTGAAGACAAAAATCTGCAGAAAATCTAATAGTGTGCATCTAACTAGGTTCTTATGACAGAACTGTTAATAGAGGTTGTCTGTGAGCTTAAGTAATGTGATTGCATCTTTGAGCAGGTGATATTAATTATTAAAGGAGTGCGGGAAGTAAAAAAAACCAAAAAACATACATATCGGTCCCATGCTGATGCTGTGAACAGAGAACCCAGCACTGGGCAGAAGAAGGGTCGAAAGCGACTGACCCAGGCTTTCAGCGTGCGCTGGGAGGCTGAACCAGCTGCTGGTCAGGAATCTGAGTGGATCCCAAAATTATTATCGGTATCCTCCTAGAGACTGGAGTGGGTCTGTGACATCAGCCAACAACAGTCCTTAGCCTGCTGTTGGCTAATTCTGGGTCACAGGAATGCAAATCCAAAATGCACTACAGTGACCCACGTGAGAAGCATGGCCAAGCCAATATGCCACCTTGAAAGGTGTAGTCGCTTAATTTCAATTTACTTCAAACAAAACCTAAAAGGATAACTGGATATTTTGCGATGATGTGCGCATCTTTTTTTTACAGGTAACTAGCACCAGTATAACTAGGTATGTACAAAAAAGTAACTGTAACACTGAGAAAACAAACCTTTTAATGCACTAAATATAGACATTGTAACACTAAGGAAAACTCTTTACATTAGTAAACAAATTGGCTCCTCCAGTACATGTAAATCACCCCGGCTTAATTTATCTCTTGGAGTTTCTGGCTCACCATCAGTGGCAAGTCACCAAAGGGTCCCTGTGCAAGAACAATTTCTGGGCCCCCAGTCATCTTATTGGCCAAGTAAAATCTTGTATTGACTGTTTATCAATTGGCAGATAGAAGTGAGCTGTGTTCAGGTCTATGTGACTGTAGGAGAGGTCTCAGCACCCATCTGACCCACGGCTATTAAAATGGCTCCTAAATCCTAGAGGGCCCCTGTGCAGTGATGCGGTCTACACAAATGGTACACCACAAACTCCCATGTACACTTACTTGTCGTATCTATAATAAACTAATTTATATTTTGGGGGGAAATTTTGAACTTTTTCTGTAGGTGCTGGGGATGTTTTAGGGGCTTCACTGTTGGAACCTGGAAAATCTCAGGATTCCAAATATCAGTAGAAAATGCTCCACTACTCATCAGTGGTGCATTCTTAAAATTTTGTGATCCACAACATTCCCAGGACCCTGTAAGAAGGTCATATTTTTATTTTGATCAATTTTGTATATTAATAAATATTAGTGGATGTGCCTTTTGTGGTGCCTGTTATCACCAGTTTTTTTTTCTTTGGTTTAGTTTGCAGCTGCAATATAAGATCTTGAATTTTCATCCCCTATACCAGGGATATGCAATTAGTGGACCTCCAGCTGTTGCAGAAGTACAAATCCCATGAGGCATAGCAAGACTCTGACAGCCACAAGTATGACACCCAGAGGCAGAGGCATGATGAGAGTTGTAGTTTTGCTACAGCTGGAGGTCTGCTAATTGCATATCCCTGCCCTATACATTCAGCTTACTATGCTACTGTTTACTGATAGCTTTGATATGTAGTCCTCATTGGTAAAGTAATCTCTGATTTTGCTCACCATATGCTCAGTTTAATTTCCCCCTGGTCTATGACAGATTTCCTCTTAATTATAGTACTATAACAAGGAAAGATCAGTTCCTTAAAAACAAAACATTCGCACGGAACAGCAAAACTTACTTTTAAAAGCGTAAAAGGAGAATTTGCCACAAGTGAGGGAAAATCCCAAATTTTAGAGTTGTCACCCAAGCAAGAGGTGAGAGAAAATCATCCAATGAGGACACCTGTTCTAGTGACAGACGTCTTAAGTAGGAATTCCCTTCATTTTGTGGAGATTTCCTCTCATTTCCTGTTGTGCCCCCAGAATAAGAGTCGGAGACAAATCTTCCCAGGAGGGCATAACCGTAAAAAAACAAAAATAATTATAATCTTTCCTATTTTACACAAAATGTTTTTTTAAAAAAACCATAACTATGCATACATTTAAATATGCATTAGTAGATGATAAAACACACTAAATTCAATCTTTTTCGGCACAAAAAAAATATTTTACAAATATGTCCATTGATTAAAAAGTCAAAAAATTTGCTAGCCAAATGGCTAATTTATTATTAGGCATTGTCAAAAACCCCTAAGAATGAAATGGTTAAATTATTTAAAATTTTTCAGAAGTGAATACCCACTATAGAAAAATATATTATAAAACTTATTAAAACATATTTTAGCTGTTAAGCATATACAGTAAACTATGATCACCCATGTAGTCTATGTACAGTAGATTTTTGGAATACAAACAGTCAGTTTCTTTGAAAAGATACAATAATGGCTGTGATACATTAACTAACCAAGAAAAACTGATCATATGTCAATCGTAATAAAATTAATACCACACTATATATGATCAATCTTCAGCAGGGGAACTGTCAGGTATAGATTTTTGACCACCACTGGATGATTTGTTTGTGTTAGTGTTATTACAGCAAAAGGAGCTCAGTGACCTGATCTGTAAACTGATTCTGTAATTAATTAGCATCAGTAAGTAGGGGCTGATGCTAGCATATCCAGAAAATAGGACAACAAGCAAAGTTGACCTCCAATACCACACATTTATATCCTTTATGGTCATAACAATGACAAAATGGGCCACCCACAATGCTGTGACAATGTGCATTAAAAGTACTATGACTTTGGAAGCTCGCAGAACCTCAGTCTCCGAAGCATCATGCCCAATCCATATATTGCCATAAGTTGCCCGACTCTGCTCATGGAAAAGCAGCATTATGCGACCACAAACAAAGAATAAAACCACAATAGGAAGTAAATCAGTAACAACCATAAATATTTGATGGTAATAGAGGTCTGTTACGGCATCTGTGAACCGAACATCACAATCATCATAGAGAAAGCTATGATGAACAGGATAAGTATCATTATCTGAGGTCAAACTTTGCAGGTCATGTACAAACACCAAGTAAGGACAACAAATGGAGATCCCTATGACCCACAAGGCAAACACAGCGATCAGGTGATGCTTGCGCCATTTGCCATTAGGAGGTGCCCTCAGAGGATGGATGACCCGTTTGAGCTTAACACAGTAGAAGATAGCCATGTAAAGAGTAAACCAGATCTCCAGTTTGGTTGTCGCTGATGCAGTAAATACTCTAATTTTACAAATTAGAGGATTAGGGGGAAATCCAGCACTAAAAATGATGTTTATAGCATTGACAACAATATTCTTCAAAACATGGGCAAAGGCAAGGCTGAAGATGAGAACAAAAGATGTAGGCAGTCGTCTTGTAATGCATCTCAATGTGCAATAAATCAGAATGGCGTTTCCCAGTAAGCTGATGAAGATTAAAATGCAGCAGGCAATTATTTCGGTGTTATTTGATGAAAGCTCCATCTTGATCATCAGTGGGATATCCAAACAGATTGTGTCACTTGTTTAGTGCTAATTGCCACATAAAAGAAACTTCACTTGCGCTGATCATGATCATGAGGAAATTCGCAGCTGAGATATAAGGAGATAATCCTTTGTGCTAAGGAAAAGCCGTATACTATGAAATGCAGCTATGTACAGATACACTGGGACAAGATGCCGTTATCATGGGACTGAGTGATGGAAGAGAAAAACAGATGTATACCTATTAATTAAAACTCACACAAGCCTGGTAACTGTATAATAATATATTATAACTTCTCCAGGGAATTCTGCTGCAATACTCTAAAGACAGGAGAAAGACAGACATCGTCTTATTCAGTCATAAGAAAGAAGAACTAAAGAGCCATGGAAAAGAAACAAGTGGTTGTATTGCACATAACAAGCAGACCTTGCCTGAGGCGCATGCCTCAGACCAGCAAGGGCAGCTGGTTAACAATGTGAAAAATACAAAAAATTGGTATTACTGCACCTGCACGCAACAATTGAGTATTTGGCCTATGGAAAGAGTAGTACCCTTAGTTTGGTATTTCATAATGCTTTACAAGAAACTTTCTGCAATTTGCATAGACTCTGGGCACATAAAATTTTGTTCAAACTGAGCTCTGGGAAAAGATTTATCCTTGCAGTGGGCCCACCTCCTCACTACAAGGGATAAATACTTGTTTTGCCTAGGGTTTGATGAATAAGGTGTTTTACTTACTTTATTCCTCGCTCCAGCAAGCTTCCAGCCCTTCATGCAACTGGTCTCCGTGTCTGTCCAGTACAGCTCTCTGACATTGTCCTGTAAAATGGGGGACTGTTGGAAAACATTGAGGACCTGCCCACATTCCAGAGCTTTGAAAAGCAGAGGAAAGTGCTTGCTGTCAAGGAAGATCCTGTGTGATATCATTGACCAAATATGATCATAAACCGATAAGATCATTTAGCTGCAGTAGTACAGCAAGGAAACAACATTAGGCAGGATTGATGAAGGATCTACATCGCTGGATGATGTGATTACATCCATGGGCATAATTTATCTTTCTCTTTTTGCATTGTAAGGGTCCTTTCACATGCACCGACCGTTCAAGTCCGCCTGTCAGTTTTTTAGGTGGACCCGAACGGACGACGCTCCATTCTCCTCTATGGAGTGACAGATGTCAGCGGTGACATGTCCGCTGACATCCAATCTGCTCCAATCCGCTAAACACAGACAGATGGAAACCCTATTTTCCATCCGTCTGGCGGATCGGATCGGATGAACATGGACAGAAGGTCCTTGTTCATCCGATCCCCCATGGAGGAGAGCGGAGCTCTGACAGATCCATTTCTTCACAGAGTGCAGAGACAGTCCTCTCATTTGCCGACTCAGTGGGATCAACGGATGGATGATAAGGGACTTTCTGAAGGTGTGGATGTCTCAATTTGCTAATGTACCCTTAATTGGGCATCAGGGAGCACCAATCTGAAAGTATTTCATGCTTTCCACTTCGTCCAGAGAATGCTTTGCATTCATTCAGAATATACAAAGCATTCTCTCAATGGGGCCCATGCTGAGCGGTCAACCTACTGTGTTCCCAATTCAACAGGCCACTACTCAGCATGAAATCCGGAAGCAAGTGGTGAAGCATTATCTACCTCAGTGATTTTCAGTTTCCAAGAGCATTGGCCAGGTAGGTTATATACAAAGTTACATCGGTCCAAGTTGGACCAATGTAACTGTAAAAACATTCTATGCTTGGAATTATTCTTTTAGTACCAGAGGCTAAAGCAGATGGGGCAGAAACAGGTAAATCTGGAGTTCTGATGGTACAAGAGCAAAATCATATTGCAATGTTCCTTCTAGCAACCATGATCAGCTTTCATTTTTCCACTGGGGGTTAAAACTTTAATTTATCATGTAATGGTACTGTGCAAAGTTTGGTAACCCATACCAATCAAATTTTAGTTTAATTTAACCAGATTAGTAGGCCTGTGATTTGCTTTATTGCTTATGTCCATTTGCATTATCACCCATGAGAAGTGACTAAGCAAGGTGCTATGGCAGATTCCACAGTCTTTGATTAAAATTAAATAGAATATTGCCCTGATATTTGTAAAGCAAAAAAACACAATTAAAGAAAACTCACATGATGAAAGCATTATAATTCAGGCAGAAAAGCTAAATTTGCTCACAGACATATTGGCTTCTGGTTTTCACGTCAAGTGACATTTCCTGAAAATGATAATTATAATTGCTCACAAAGGTTTTGGGTTAGGGAAAGAACAAAGGAAAACAGAAAAAATTCAAGCACTGTTATTTTATTCATAGCCTTTCCAGCTCATGACACATTTGATTTATGTTAGTGAGAGGGTACGTTCCAAGCTAAGGATCACCTTATCCCTACCAAGGTTTATTCAGAGTGTTCCCTTCTTTGGAAAGTTCAACAGTTCAAACAAGTCATTTTTAAGAGGTTCGCTTCAGAAGACAGGCTAGTTTGCAAAGCTTTTTCATCTGTTTGCAAGGATAACGACTGTGCCATGACAAATCTTACTTGACAGCCTATTCTGGAAACTAGAAAAAAAAATACTAAGTGAGCTTCCTACAGTATGGCTCCTCTCACAGCTGAAGTTTAAAAGTTCTCTCTTAGCAAGAGCATCAGATTGCAAGACTTTTGGAATCTACAGTTTTCTCTTAGTCCCCCTGCAAAGTCCCACAAATACCTGCTGAGCATGCTAATGAATTTCATCTAATGTAACTTATTGTAATATGTGGCACCGATACAAGCGATACAAATAAAGGTGAATGTGGTTGAGTCAGAAAAGGTAAAGGTAGGTTTTTCTTTACTTTATGAGGCTTATGCATTACATAGTATCCAGAACTGGGACTTGTTTAGGCTGTCAACCAAAAGCCTTTAGTTGTACTTTAACATGCTGAAAGTGCTAGTGCTCCATTTCCAAATGTTGAGTCAGATTTGCTTTACCGCTGATCCTATACTATATCCAGGGCAGGACTTTTAATTTCCTGCCTTTCAAACCAATTGTCTTTTGCTGCCTTTCGACTTCTTCAACTGACTGACTAGGCTTAGCATCACACTAATAAGGTGGTGTCACACAAAGAATCCTTGGGAGTTGGAAGTGGATAGGAGAAAATAGGTGGTTGGCTCTCTTTGTGCCAGTGAAAAAAGAGAAGTAAAGATCCTGTGACATTATTGAGCAGATACAGTATGGTCATGTTCATAAATGGCTAATGTAGTCACCCTGGAGACCCCCCAACCTTTGTTTTTAACAGCTGTCGTCCGCTGGACCTGTTTTTCGGTAGCAGTGAATCGACTGGAACAGACTACTTTTTTTTTTTGTCTTTCAGCAGCTTGGCGGGAGTCGGGCATCATAATTGATGTGGATCAACATCACTAAATTATGTGATTGACCATGGATGTACATTTTATATTAATCACTTCATGACCGGACACTTCCACCTCCTTTCTTTCCTGCCCAGACCATTTTTCATTTTTCAGTGCTGTCACACTTTGAATGACAACTATTAAGTAATGCAAAACCGTACCCAAAAATCATTTTTATCTTTTTTTTGAGACAGATAGAGCTTTATTTTGACCATATTTAATCATCACTGGGTTTTCAATTTTTTGCTGTATAAAAAGAAAAAGACGGACCATTTTGAAAAAAAAAGTTTTTCTTAGTTTCTGTTATAAAATTTTGCAAATAATTAATATTTTTTTATTAATTAGGGCAAAAATGTATTCTACTACATTTCTTTAGTAAAAATAAGCCTAATCAGCATATATTATTAAATCTGTTGCAAAGTTATAGAGTCTACATGCTACGGTATATACTGTATATTTCAAAAATGATCAGTCCTGATGTTCTGGCTGCTAATCTCACTTCTTGAGGCCCTAAAATGCCATGACGAAACGAATACACCCAAAATTACCTATTTTTGGGACAGTAGGTAGTCCAATTATTAGGTAAGAAGCATTGTAAATGCAGAACCCTCTACAAAAGGTAGGTGGTAGAGTGGTAGGATTTTTGGTAGCACAGGTAAATTTAAGCAGGTCTAGCTGGAAGCTGGGCCTGTTTGCTTTGATTTGTGTGGACTGGGTGGCCTAGAGTAGCAGCTGGTGACTCACAGGTAGCATCACTGAGACCTCCCCTTTCTTTCCAGAGGCTTCTGGAGTGTTCTAGAAGGAGAAAGGAAGGGAGGAGAGGTGGCGCTTGCCTGGGATGTTTCGGGAGCCCTGACCAATCCCCAACCTGGAGTGGCAGGGGACAGGCCTCCTTAAATGCCTAGGGTCAGCCCAGCTGTGGAGAAGTTGTTCAGGTGGAAGAGATAGAGATGGAGTAGTGAGGCTGTCGGGGCCTTTGAGGGAGCTCCCCAGTCTAGGAGGCCAGGGGCTCGGGTGCATCCAGGAGGAGTGAAGAGATCCTGGAACAGAGGCACCGGAGAGAGCAAGGAAGGACAGTGGGAGAGAGTACTGCTGGGCAAGTCTCCAGGAGAGGAACAGCTGGTCACAGCCAGGAGGGCTAGTGAGTGACATGCACAGTTAGCGAGAGGACTGGAGAGGCACGCCTAGAAGGACTGGGAGTTTGCAGTCTGGAATGGGTGCAGAGTCAAAGGAGTGGACTGTGGTGTCATGGGCAGTGGAACGAGGCAGTTGCAACCAGGAGGGCTGCCAGGGTCTAAAGAGGGCTTACTGGGAGCATTAGACAAGCCGACAGCTAGCACTAGAACTGTTCTATATTGTTGCTACACTATAGGGACCCGAGGTCCCTGCCCGCAAAAGGCATTTGCTTTAGGCCTGGTGGAGTTAGTGCCAGACCCATCAACCATATAGTGCTAGCTGGTCCAGGAGAGGAACCAAGAGTTGTGCTGGAGGAGTAACAGTCTGCAGTAAGTAGTGTGCAGGAGGTGAAGAGAGAAACAGTCAGCAAGCAAGTATTCTGCTGGAGGAGATTGAGGAAG
>BLSH010389319.1:1803103-1817773 GCA_018402905.1 Glandirana rugosa
TTTTTCAGAATATTTACATCATAGGGGTATGAGTCCTCCTCATCATTTTACACAACACCATATTAAGATTCATACGGATACGATACACAATCTTTATAAAATAATGAAATGTTGAAACACATTTTTTTTTTAATGTAAAAGTATAAGAATGACGTAAAAGGTTTTCGAAAACGGTTTTTTACTGGGACTCCACAAACAAAACGTTTTACACCATTAAAACACCCACAAAGGTCACAGGACCACGTCACGAGGTCCCGGCAATTTTTACACTATCCGTAAGTTATTTAATCTACACATCAATTACGGGGATCTTTTTCACAGTCTAACTGCATAGAGGGACCCAAAAAGGACCACCCTCAGGCTTTCTAGGGGCATTAACTACACATCTAATTTATTGAATGCCTATCACATTTTTAACGGCCCTGGAGCACTGCACCAGGACACTGGAAACACCCACAAAATTACCACATTTTGCAAAACAAACACCTCAGGGTCATTTTTTGGCAAAAGCTTTTGGAAAATGCAGTAAGAATATGAAAATGTAATTTTTTTTTTACACAAAGTTGTAAAGTAATAAAATATTTCTAACACATAGCATAGGCATACTTAGAATTATACCACAACACATTTTACTACTCCTCCTGAGTATGGGGATACTACATTTATAAGACTTTTTCACAGTCTAGCCACAGAGAGAGGCTTTGGAAAGCAAAAACTCCAAAGCAGTGGCGGCTGGGAAAGTTTTAAAATGGTGAAGCACCAGTCCCTGCCCTTCCTTTTTCACCCCTCCGAATTCTCAGAACCACCACCCTTTTAGACTCCAATTGCCCCCCCCTGTATTCCAATTGCTTCCACCCATAGTGTATAGTATAGTGTAATACTATACTATATACACTATACACTATACTATACACGCTACACTATATGCACTATACTCTATACACTATACAATATACACTATACATGCTATACTATATACACTAAACATTATACTATGCTATACATGCTATACTATATACACTATACTATATACACTATACACCAGTGTTTCTCAATCTTTTATGGCAAGTCTACAAAAAAATTCCTAAGTACCCATGTCTCGATAAAGTGATGGGCACTGATAGGCAGCACTGATAGGAGGTACTGATAGGAGGTACTGATAGGTGGCACTGATAGTAGGCACTGATAGGACGTACTGATGGCTGGGCATGCTGGCATGTGTAGTTCCTGAGCAGGCAGTGTGACAAAACGTGGGTATCAGATCGCTGTCCTCCTCACCGACGGGTGGCCGAGGACCCCTTGATCTAACACCGCGCTTGTCAGGAATGTAACAATGCCACTCTCAGCTGCTTTCAGCACAAAGATTTCCCAGTTTGCGGGACCACCATCTAAATGCCAGCCGCCTGAGAGTGATGGTTACCGGGCTAATTCAAACAATTAACCCTTTCTCTGCCACCACCTCTATTGGAGCCAGAGAAGCTCGGAATTTTAGCAATACCAATATTTGAGAATAACCACCTGTAACACACGCTGTCACTGCAGACAGGTATATTCAGATGCGTTATTCTAAAAACAGTAGCGCTCTTCAAAGGAACAGATTAGTGATAGTTGCATTAAGAGCTTTAGGGGCAAAATTAATACTTTTCAGAATAAGGTTTAATAATTAAAAGGTCAAGTTTTAGGTGCAGTAAAATATTTACAGAAAAATAAAATAAGATTACAAAATACTGAGACAAAATTACAGCAGCAAAGAAACAGAATAAAAAAATGCTTGCTTTTGAAATGTCCATTCCTAATCAGTGTTTCGAAGATGATTTCCTGGTTCTCTGATGTTGTTTCGTTGATGGAAAATTGAGAACTGGCCATTGATCCCTTTTTCTCTGGTTGACAAGGGGTGGGGCGGCCCGTGGAAACAATCTTCCCTACTCCAAACATGGTGTATGAAAAACCATATTTCATGATTGGGCTGCCTGGCAAATATCACAGTAAGAAATTCAATCTCAGCACATTGGGGGCTTTGAATTAAGTCCACACATGAATGTGTTGCGACATTCGGGGACCCTGGGGAGGGAATACTCTAGTTCTGCCTCTCCTTAGGTAAAAGGGGTGATGTTTATATTTGAATAATTAGCTGAAATTATGACTGTATGTAAGTTTTTCTACCTTTTCAGGTTGTTTTCAGGGTCGCTGAAAAGGTCAGGAGTGCCTGGGTGATTTAGGATGTTTGCCTGTTGAACATTAGTTTGGTTTATTTTTTTTTTTGGTTAATTGCTGTTCTAATACTGTTAAAATAAACAGACAGGCCTCTCTCCTTGACTGGTCACATACCCGGACCAAAAGGCCCCTTTGAAGTCGATCTGGCCAGGAAGGGAGGGGGTGTGAGGAGTTTAGCTCAAGGACTAACAGTGTTAAAAAAAAAACAACTTAGCAGTCATTTAAGTAGCATCCCTTTCCAAGATGGAGTCAGCCTTGCTTCGTGCATCTCGTGCGTGATATCATTATTTTGTGTGTGTTTCACACGTGATATCATCACAGGCAGGACTCACCTTTTCAGGGAGGCGCAGCAGGCATCTTCGCAGATGGCAGGCAGGACATCCGAGGTGCGCTGGAGAGGGGGAGGAGCCGGGAGATGGGAGGACATGGGGCCATCTGGTCAGTGAGCCCTTGCCAGGGAAACTTCCTCTGGGTTGCGTGAGGGGCTCCATTCCATTGACAGGCCCACACAACACGGCTACAGCAAGCCGCCGGGGACTGTATGTGTGTGGAAGGTGAGACATGGGAGACAGAGCACTGGGCGTACCCCCTGCCCTTGGTGCACGTACCCCCAGGGGTAAGCATACCATGGGTTGAGAAACCCTGCTATACAATATACTAAACGCTATATACTATACACTATTCTATGATATACACAATACTATTGTTCAGGGGATATTTATTATAATGTGAATATTTGTGGAAAATTCTTACTTTGCTCACCATGCTTTCAGTCCTCTCTGCTAAGTCTACAGGTGCTAGGTTTTGGCAGTTACAAAATGTGGCAGCCCTAGAGAAAGATTGTTCCTTGGCTGCTCCAGGGCCTCGCTGTAGCCGGTGTTATCTTATGGATCATTAATGAGGTCTTAAGCTCCTGCTAATACTTTGCAAATGCCAGTAACTCAGCAAAGGCCAACTTTTCCTGTCACCTCTTCCTACTGCAATTAGTAAAGTTAGATGTGCATTAATACATTTTGAGGCTTACAACCAGCTATATTCTTCCTCATATATTAGCAACCTATCAAACGATTATAAAGACGTATATGTTCTTACCAACCAGGGATTTTTCTAAATAGCACACTGAGGCTTACTAAGGATTGCGTATGTCTACTAATTTCACCAGGTCAGTCCCATACAGCAAGATTATAAGTATTACAGGTTTTAAGCTAGTAATACATACTTTGTAAAATGCTTTACTGATGGTCTTCAGGGAGTGTATCATTTTTTAACAAATACTTTTTTCTTTTTTTCATAAATCACTAAAACTTACAAAAAACTAAATTTAATTATAAAAAAACAATAAAAATTCTCTTTAAGAACATGTCAACTTTAAATTACTGTACCACTGGATTCTGTCTTTCCCTACCAAAGGGCGACCCGCTAAGAGGCCTTTGTTTTCAGCAAACAACTTTTGATTAATGAGTTCTGCATACTTCTACGAGATTAATAACTATAGTAACAAACCCCTTTCTCACTCCATAACACTTTACAGAAAAATAAATGAAAATCTAGTGTTCCTACCACAGTTATATGGAAATATATAAACACTATGGTTAAGCTGAATAACCTACTAGCACATTTGCAATGCAGAAGCACATATTTAACTGCTATAAATAGTATTTACATGTTGTCTATGCACCATGATTCAGGCTTTTGTATCCTTTCATCCATATGCAGGAGCTAGGCATCCGGTGCCTAAGCTGATGTGATCTAATTATATGCACCAGAGGTTGGCAGTTTATATTAATGTGGCTTGGGATTATACATTTATTTAAATTTGAGGATGGTATGTTAAAAAAATGTATACATAAACAAATACCAGGGGCTATTATTATTTTTCTGATTTAACAGTAAATGTAACATTAGTCTTCAAAATTTGCTGACTTCACTCACAGCATTTGATGACGCAACGCGTTTTGGTGTAGGGCCTAGTACTGAGAAATGTGAGAAAGGAAGACATTTTAAATATGTAAACATTAAACACTTTATTCAACTCCAGTACAAATCAGCCATGTTGACTAAGTTAGGTTCCCTAAATAAGATGATCTCTTCATTTTTTACATCAACTGTGAGGAATTCTTTTTCAATGCTGATTAAAGCCAGGTTGGTCCATCGCTCTGTGTCTGACTGGCATCAACATATGGAGAACATGATCGTCATTTCCACAATGAATAAGGGCAAAATTCAATTCATAAACCTAGTAAAGTCTCTGAAAATCATAGACTCTTGGCACTGTGGGTTAGAATTGAAACTGCACCCATGAACTGTATCTGTAACTGGTCTGAGTCAGACATGTTACAGTTCATGGCTGTAGTTTCATTTCAAACTCACAGTGCCAAGTGTCTATGCTGGACTTTACCAGGTTTTTTTAAGTTTTGCCTTTACTCACAGTGGAAATGGTGGTCATGTTCAACATATGTCAGTCAGACCTGATATAGTTAAGAGCTGCAATTTAATTTCTATCTTTTCACAATATACATTTTTTATTGAAAAGGTTTGAAAGTATACAAATATATAAGTAATGCTAATAGAACAGAAAAATATCCAAAGTGGTTACATGTTGGAAGGGGGGTACATAAGCGTAATATGAGTAAAAGTAAAAAATAGTAAAAAAATGGATAACTAAAAATATAAGAACATAAAAAAGTTGGTTACTTTCTCAACAGGAAGTCATCTCGTATCTTCACAGCATATGGTTTTTTTATGGTTTTTATGGTCAGTAAAAACCAATACCGGGTGAGCTGCTCCTTCCAGGAGGTACCGCCATTCTTCCAAAGCCGACTTGATGGCCAGCAATTCCCTATCACTGACATCATAGTTCCAGCAAGATGGTGCACCACCACATTATGGGTGTCAGGTCTGAGCATTCCTAGATGAACAGTTTCCTGGAAAGTGGATTGGTCGTTGTGGGCCAGTTGAATGGCCCCCAAGGTCTCCCGATCTGACCCCCTCAGACTTTTATCTTTGGGGTCATCTGAAGGCAATTGTCTATGCTGTGAAGATACGAGATGTGCAGATGTGGATACTGGAAGCCTGTGCTAGCATTTCTCCTGTGGTGTTGTTATCAGTGTGTGAAGAGTGGGAGAAGAGGGTTGCATTGACAATCCAAAACAATGGGCAGCACATTGAACACATTTTATAAGTGGTCAGAAACTTGTAAATAACTCATGAAAGAATAAAGTTACGTTAAAACCAAGCACACCATTGTTTTTCTTGTGAAATTCCCAATAAGTTTGATGTGTCACATGACCCTGTTCCTATTGAAAAAACAAAAGTTGGATTCAAAATGGCCGACTTCAAAATGGCCGCCATGATCACCACCCATCTTGAAAAGTTTCCCCCCTCACATATACTAATGTGCCACAAACAGGAAGTTAATATCACCAACCATTCCCATTTTATTAAGGTGTATCCATATAAATGGCCCACCCTGTATATTAGATACAGGAAAAGTAAAGTAAGCAGGGGTAGATATATGTAATTGTTAGAAGAAATATATGGTTGTTGAGAGAAGCTTATGTGAAGAGGCTGAAGGGGAGAGGCAAAGGTGGTTTCAGAGGAGTGATATGACAAATTAGGTTGTAGCAGACTTGCCAGCCAGAAAATATTTATTTTACTGGCAGTTGATCCAAAAATCACAGAAAGACACATTTTTTTCATATATGTAGATATATATTGTTAAGACCAGCACACATTTTAATATCTGAGCAATGACACCATCCACACAGCACAATATTTTGTAGAGCTACTTCATGTCATAGTTGTGTAAAATGGCAAGGCATGACGGTATACTGCAGCCAAAACCAAGATTAAAGCAACAAATAAGACTGTTTTTAAGACCAATTTCATAGCTGTAGTAAAATTATGCTTCATGCTGTATTGCAGAGCAATGACATGGAACAGGTCTGTGATGTTCAACTTGAAATATTGTTGAGCAAAATTGGTTCCCAGGGCAGGGTAGGATGTGGCAATCAGGTTTGTGCCAAACTGCTAGCTAACCAACCCTGAGAGGTGAATATGTAGAGCCTGCTGCCAGAAAAAAATGTTACTTGTGACACTTTCCTCCCATGTCTAAACATAACTGTGAGAGACAGCAGGTTGCACAAAGAAAAAGACTCAGTAGCTTTTTAAAAACCTGTCCTTCTCTCCAACTTATTACAAGTATTGGAGAAGTTAAGTTTCCAGAAAACATTGCACACCCAGTACAGCACATCTCACTGAGCCTAGTCTGGAGATTTTCAGGACTTTTCCTAATAAGTATTGGATATCACAGACATGACAAAATATGCAGTTTGCTAAGGACCAATTTGAACTGCAGAAGGGAGATGATGTGGACAATGGGTCTGAGGCAAATGCGATTTTGGGGATGATGCATTTTTGAAGAGATGTGGCTGCAGGGAAAAAATGTATGTAGTGGCAAATGATCATTTCACTATTCATTTCCCACTTGATACTTGGAATATTTGCCACATTTATAAAACATATTCTCTTGTGTCAGTCTGTTCAAATATCAGGTTCCCTTCTTAAATGAGAGATTTGGATCTCACTAACATTCACAATATCTTTTCTTCATAGGGAGACTTATTTTAGCTCAAATGTCTACTAGTACCCCTGCATGTAGTTGTCTTCAATAACACATATACAATAGTTACTTCTTTACCAAGAAGGCTGGTGGGAAAAAAACAACATTAATAAACGTATATTCTATTAAGAAAATAAATTAATGAACATTGCACTGCAAATATACACACAAATCAAAGATAAACTGCACAGGTAGCTTAGCAATGTCATAGTCATGGAAAGGTTATATTCATTTAATTCCAGGCAATATGATCCCCAACCTTATAAATAATGAAAGCAACCATGAATATTAAAAGACTAACACATATCATGCTACAAAGCAGGCTTAGATTATTCTCTTTTTATCCCTTGTAATACTAGGGTGTTGTGCACTTGATGCTTTTCAATGCTACAAATTGTATATTAAGCCTCATGCCTAAATTTGGATGAGGACCAAAAACCTGTCATGGTATATTAAAAATGCATTTTTGTATTACTAGCATTACTCCTCCATGCAGACTTAGCTACAGTATGCTATTTCACAAGTCTACACTCCTACAACCACAACACATCCTAGGCCATTGAAATATCTAACAATTGTTCTGATGGCCAAACCCCAGAACCTACCATAACTTACCTGTCAACACTGGACTGCTGCACAAATGTTTGATAATTTTCTATGAAATCTGGGTGCCAATATTTTCCAAAACACTTATACTCAAAGTTGCTGATTACCATTTGAGATGTTAAAGTACTTCCAAAGACTCTTCCTTAAATCAATAATATTGGCAATTGCCCTTATGTAATTGGAAGCAGTTCTCATTTCATCTAATTTATGTCTTGAAAACCATCCACAATCACTTCCACACCCAAAAAATGAGATCTATGGTTTGTGGGTTTCAACAGTGCTAGCATGATATTTTCTAATGTGCAAGCTGCTACAGAAACCATAACTTTTTTTTGACGATGTTTGAATCAAGTGCTGTCATTAAGGAGATGGGCATGTTGAGCGGACTCACCCATTCCAGGGGGGCGTGACCGGATGTGGACGTGAGCGGCGGTGTGTGTCCCGTCCCTGCTCTCCCGTCCATGCTTTCTCCTTCCATGCTCTCCCCTAGCGCGCCTACAGCAGCACAGCCCTGCCTACCCCGCCAGCCCGAATGGTGAGGACACGCTGACCAAGGACCGCATGAAACCCCCGTGGCCGTAGATTATACCTGGAATGAACGGCTCATCATAGCCCGCTGCATGTGCACGGAGGAGAGGAGAGCCCGGCACTAGCCCACGGGGCATACATTTCTAAGCTAACAGAGACGCCTGAACATCAGTGGAGGAAATATAAAGTCCTGGGGAACCGTGAGTAAAAGCGGCTCTGCCGCACTGGGTGACCCAGCTGAAGCAGGACTGGCTGGTGTAATATCGGCTGGGGCCCCCACACACTGATAGATGCTCTAATATATGCTTAAACGGTACGATCTATTATAGCCTATTATACCACTGTATTACTGGAATGGTACACCCATTGACACCCACTGACATACATTGGGACATAAAGTGTTTGCATACCTCAAGGCTGTATATGGTGGAAGGAGTTAATAGACGCCTATGTGTGTCCGGCCTGGGTTGTCTTGGTGATATGGTGTCCCCTTAAAGCAACCCCGGCTGGTGTGGAATAAGACCCCTGGATATTCGACTAAAACTTCTCGAGGCACACTAGATAACTGACCCCTGGGAACCATGGTTAAAAAAAAAACGGAGCAGACAACGCCACAAAAACTCCCCACACAAACCCCCAAAGAAAGAGTGAAAACTAACCAGACCGCAGCCGCAAAGCTGGAAAAATTCGCCCACTCACCGGCTAAATCACCAATTAAAGGGGGGCAACAACCCCCAAGTAAAACACAGCAGGGGAATTATCAGAGCAGGGAGAGTTTGGGCAATATGGTGAAAGTAGGGGGGTCGGGCCCCGATGAGGGGGGCGTGTCGGGTATGGAAACATTGCCCCCACCAGTAGTGGAGGCCCTGGCTGAGCCAGAGCCTACCCTGAGGGAGGTTCTAGCGGCAGTGAATGTCTGTAAGTCTACCCTACAAGCCTTGTGGGACCAGATGAAAGATATCAAGGTGGAAATCTCCCAGGTACACCAGGAAATATATAAGATAGAGGAAAGAACAACAAAAGCAGAAGAGAGGATTAGCAACCTAGAGGATGAGGTGAACCCCCTGAGCAATGAAGTACAAACCCTGAGAGAGAGAATGGACTGGTATGCAACTAAATTGGATGATATGGAAAACAGGCTTCGGAGAGAGAATGTGAGGATAGTGGGCCTGCCTGAGCGTAGTGAGGGCCCTCAGCCCGTTAAGTTTTTGGAAGCCTGGCTTAGGGAGATCTGTGGAAATGACACCCTCTCGTCAGCTTTTTTCATAGAGAGAGCCCATCGGGTCCCTAGCAGGCCCCCAGCTCCGGGAGGCTACCCTAGGCCACTGTTGGCCAAAGTGTCCAATTACAGAGATAAAACCACAATCCTCCAAAGGGCGATAACGATTGGGAATATTCTGTTTAACGGAACCAGGGTCTCTATCTACCCAGACTTCTCTCCAGATCTCCAGAGACGGAGGGCTAAGTTTGGAGAGGTAAAGAGGAAACTACATCATCTTGAGATCCCCTTTGCTTTACTCTACCCGGCAAAACTGAAGGTTACAGCTATGGGCGATGTTCGCTATTTTGAGAAGACGGAAGATGTGATGAAGTGGCTGGAGGACAATGGGGAGAAGCTCCAGTTAAATAAGGGACATATATAGAAACTCTTGCGATGTGGGATATGACTCTGCGAGGGGGTGGGGGGGGGGCGGGGTGGGGAGAAGGGGCTAGTGCTGCCCTCCCCCCCGTTACCCCCTCCCAACCCCATGGGCCCAGATATGGGGATGGTGTAACACAAAGTAAAATGAAATGGGAGAGGGGGAGGGGAAGGGGGGAGTACATTATATTTTTGATAATCTGAGTTGAGGGACGGGGTGGGGGGGAGAGTGGGGTTGGGCACATATGTAGGGAGGGGGTCCACTGAGGAAGGGAAAGTCACGCACAAAGCCCCAAGGAAGGGCCTGGATAGGTAGGGAATGGAGGGGGAGTATAGTAGCGATATGGGATGTGTGAAGTGTATGTATGTGAGAAGGAATGGACACCACAATGAAAAATGCAAATTTGGGTACGGGAAATTATACAGGATGGAGGGCACACGCGAGAAAATGGGTATGGCCACATATAATTTTTCACAAATAAGGTATAATGGGTAAAAGAGAACACTTAGAAAAACCACTGGATGGAGTCACCACGGGCAGGTCAATTAAAATCGCAGGGAGTAATGTTCTCAATATATATATAGCAGACTATAGAGGGAAGGGGGGAGGGAAGGGAAAAAAAGGGAAAGAGAAGAGAAAAAACGCACTGGAACGTCTGTCTTACCGTTTTTGGAATATAGATGAGTAGATTAAAAATAGGCTCATGGAACGTTAGAGGATTGGGGAATACATTGAAAAAGCAGGCCGTGATCGCCGGTATGGAAAGTAAAGGTGTGAAAATAATCTGCCTACAGGAGACCCACTTCAGTTCAGAATCTCCACCACAATTTGGGGGTGGAAGATATAAAACACAATACCATTCTACACACTCCTCGTACTCGCGGGGAGTGAGTATACTGTTTAATAATGAGGTAAGGTTCTCCCCTAGGCAGATTAACATAGATAAATATGGGCGGTATATTTTCATGCATGGGGTAATTGAGAATGAGGAACTTATTCTTATCAATACGTATATCCCCCCCCCCCCCCATTCAATTTAGAGGTGGTGGATAAAGTCTTGGAATTTTTAATAGATAAATTACATATTCCAATCCTCTGGATAGGGGATCTTAATATGGTCCTAGACGAAGAGCTGGACAGATGGCCTCCCAAGGACAGGAGGGGAGGGATAAAAGTGGGAAATCGTCTTTCACGAACACTGACAGAATTGGGCCTATGTGACCTTTGGAGGGTAATTAACCCGGGAAGGCGACAATACTCATGCAGCTCCGCCACGCATCGTACACTTTCTAGAATCGATTTAGCGATAGGTAATCAACAGGCCTTGGGTATGGTGGGTGGGGTGGCATACCATCCCCGAGGCCTGTCAGATCACTCTCCCTTAGTGGTAGAACTCAGCATGGGGGAAAGGAGATATAATGGGGATTGGAAGATTAGCCCGTATTGGTTGGGACAGATGGGTGACTCAGATGGGGTTGAAGGAGCACTAAAGGAGTTTGTCGAGATAAATGCGGACTCTGCCCCAATAGGTATAATTTGGGACACATTAAAAGCCTACCTACGAGGTATCCTAATACAGAAGGTTAGTAAATTAAAGAAAGACTCTGAAAAGTGGCAGGATAGCGTAAAACAAGAGGTTAAAGAGGCAGAAGAGCAATATATCGCAAATCCAGACCCAGTTAGATACGAACTCCTAGCGGGAGCACAACGGGCTTATAAATCAGCGGTTATGAAGAATGAGGAAAATAAGAGATTAGTTCAAAGACATAGTGCCTTTGTGGAGGGCGAGAGAGTGGGCCGGGCCCTGGCCTCTTTAATTAAATCAAACTCCTCGGCTATGGGGGTGCCCATAATAAAAACAGCGGACGGGAGCCTAAACCCAACAGTGATAGGAATAACGGAAACTTTTAGAGAGTACTACATGGGACTATACCAATCTCAAAATATTGAAGAGGAAAAACTGGAGGTAGACTTTCTAAGTAAAGTATCGGTGCCGACACTCTCAGAAGGTGATAGAGAAGCGTTAGATGCCCCAATCACTCTAGATTAAATTCAAAAAGTGGTAAAGGACATGGCTAGACATAAATCCCTGGGCCCAGACGGTTTACCAGCTGAGGTATACAAGCGATATGGGAACGTACTACTCCCGGAGCTGCTAAAGGTGGTAGATTGGGTAAGAGAACATGGGGAATTACCAGCCTCGATGAGTGAGGCCACAATAATAGTGATTCACAAAGAAGGGAAGGATCCAGTGGAGGTGGCATCTTACCGGCCAATTTCCCTCCTATGTACGGACGTTAAAATCCTGCCGAAGGTCTTGGCAGCCAGGCTAAATAAGGTGATACAGAAAATCATTCACCAGGACCAATCGGGATTTATCCCTAATAGGTCCACGAGCATAAATATACGAAGGGCTTTTTTAAACCTGCAGCAGACTGTGGGAGAGAAGGAGTCTAGAGCGGTCTTGTCCCTGGATGCTGCCAAGGCCTTCGACAGCCTGGAGTGGAACTATTTGTGGAGGGTGCTGGAAAAATTCCGCCTGGGGCCGGGTTTTATAAGCTGGGTTAAAATGCTATATAAAGATCCACATGCGAGAGTACGAGTAAACGGTAGAAGCTCGGATAGATTTCCCCTAACAAGAGGGAAGAGGCAGGGGTGCCCATTATCACCCCTGCTCTTCGCCTTGGCGATTGAACCCTTGGCAATTGCAATTAGAACTGCTAAGGGGGTGAAGGGGTTTCATAGAGTATCTGGGGAGGAGAAGATAGCGTTATACGCAGATGACGTATTGCTATTCCTGGAGGATACATCAAACTCCCTAACCACAGTAATGAATATATTAAACGAATATGAGGTAGCATCAGGGGTTAAAATAAACTGGGAGAAGTCGGTATTGATGCCAGTAGATGATATAAGAAACCCTTTGCCCAAAGAGGTCGCCACCCTAGCGGTAGTTGGGAAAATTAAATATTTAGGAATAGTCTTCACAAAGGATGTGAAAGACTTCATACCAGATAATTTAGTACCTCTCCTGAATAAACTTAGAAATAAAAGCAAGATATGGAGACGACTGCCACTCTCAGTGGCGGGCAGGTGCAATCTTATCCGGATGGTATGGCTCCCCCAGCTGCTCTATGTCCTCCATAACTCACCGGTATGGCTACACAAAAAATGGTTCCGGGAAATAGATGGAATCCTTCGGGATCTGCTGTGGAAGGGACGAGTGGCGAGAATCCGACTGGGCACGTTGCAGCTCCCGCCAGATAAAGGGGGGATGGACCTGCCGCATCCTAGAAATTATTATCTGGCGGCACAGTTGCAACATTTAGCAGGCTGCGGGATGAGGGAGAGTGATGTCTCGAATGAACGACTTATGCTCGAGACCACACCTCATGGAACAATACTAGAGGCGATAGAGGCTAACTCATTCAAAGCGGATACCCCGACAATTAAGATGATAACTAGGGTTTGGAAAGCAGTTAAGGAACATATGGGAACAAGAGGGATGATGTCAGTGACACTCCCTTTATGGAATAACAGGAATCTAAAAGAGTTGAGTAAGATTGGAATAATCAAAGACTGGGAGGATCAAGGTATTACATACTTAGCCCAGTTGTTTGACGGGGGAAACCTGAAAACCTTTGCGAAATTGAGGGAGGAGTACGGTATTCCGGAACGATCATACTTCGGCTACCTACAAATTAGGCATGCACTAAATGTGCAGTTTAAGAAGTGCCGGGTGGAGTGGGGTGAGACACCCCTACTACAGAAGGTGGCCGATTCTGTATCACGGAAGGGATTGATATCCACGCTATATAAAGACTTGAATACAGGTAGAGAGAGGGTGGTAGAAACGGGGAGTAAAAAGAGGTGGGAAAAGGAACTCGGCCCAATTACCTCAGTGCAGTGGAAATCGGTTTTGGACTCCTGTAACCTAGTTTCAATGGCACCCTCACAGAGGATGTCTCATTTATTTCTCTTACATAGGGTTTACTATACGCCCCAGAGATTATTTAGCTTTGGGAAGAGACAAGATGATAACTGTCCCAGATGCCAGCAACTCGGGGACCTTATCCACATGTTTTGGAGATGCCCAAAATTGAAGCGTTATTGGGAGGAGGTGCTCAGCTCTTTGAATAGGATTTTCAAGATACAAGACAGGCTGAGCCCTATCCAGTGTGTCTTGGGCTGTGGGCAGATTGGGGAAAAGGGAGCACGACTCCCGATAGCCGCATTGAGCTGCCTATTCCAGGCGAGGAAATTGATCGCCCGGAAGTGGCAATCAAATACTCCCCCGACAAAGGAAGAATGGGTAAATGCTGTGGACGGGACTATGTGGATGTAAAAAAGTATGTTTTTAAGAAGGGACAACCTGAATGGGTTTACGGAAAAATGGAGGTTGTGGCTTTCAGATTAAGGGTACCCGGCATAAAGGCTTGGAGACTGTTAGATACAGGAGAATGTATGGAAGGCAATAATAGGATGTTGTGAAAGGGAAAATGAACGTCATAGTTAAGATATAAGGACCTGGACAAAATGATAAGACTGGGTGGTAGAAAGTGAGATCTTTCCTCTTTTCCCTTTTTTTTTTTTTTTTTTTCTTCTTCTTCCCTACTTTTTATAAGTATGAGGAGCAGAAAGGGAAGAGAGGAATGGATGATATGTGTGTATGGAAGATGATGATGATTGTGGAAGATGAGTATGGGGGTGAGCTGCTTGAGGGGGGGGGGGGAAGATTATTGCTGTAATGGTGGAGTATAATATATCAGTTTATTACTTATGACTGTCCGGATCCCCCTATAGGATGAGGAAATAAAGTATATGGTTTTTCTTAGCGGGGGAAATAACTGGAAAGGAAAAGAGAAGGAGAAAGAGAAGGAAAAAAGAAAAGATAGAAGGAGGAAAGGAAATGAAAATAAAAACCTTTTCTCTTTTCCACAATGATGTAATAGACCTGGAGGTAGTATGAACGACAGGCTGAATACTTCTCCTCCTAATATAATTTACTGATGTGGAAAAAAAAAAAAAAAAAAAAAAAGAGATGGGCATAGGCATAGGCAT
>BLSH010389319.1:1844448-1869618 GCA_018402905.1 Glandirana rugosa
GGGTAGACGTCGGAGCGGTAACGGGTAGACGTCGGAGTGGTAACGGGTAGACGTCGGAGTGGCAACGGGTAGTAACATCGGAGTGGTCACGGGTAATAATGTCGGAGTGGTCATGGGTAGACGTCGGAGCGGTATAGGGTAGTAACGTCGGACGAGTCACGGGTAGAAGTCGGAGTGGTCACGGGCAATTACGTCGGAGTGGTCACGACCTAATCTGTCTCGGCCTAGAGGACACATGTCAGGACGAGTGGTAATAACCGTGGGTACTTCAAATACATGTATAACACCTTATAGATGACTTCCTTTACATAGTTTAATTGGTTGTATAATGATGTCTATCGAACACAAACTGTTTGCTATCTGTAGTAATATGTTGGTTAATTTGATACATTTCCTTCAGTAGATATTCCACAATATGTACATAAACTTCATGGGTGCCAATAATGGTGAGCAGGACTGTACACAGGAGATCCGGCTCTGTCTAATCCAGCACTGGTGAGGCTGCATTAACGGGCACTGGTGAGGCTGAAGATGGGCACTGAGCAGGCTGCAATGATGGGATATGGCGAGGCTGCAGATGGGTACTGGTGAGGCTGTAATAATGGGCACTGGTGAGGCTACAATGATGGGCAACGGTGAGGCTGCAGATGGGCAATGGTGAGGCTGCAGATGGGCAATGGCGAGGCTGCAGATGGGCAATGGCGAGGCTGCAGATGGGCACTGATCAGGCTGCAATGATGGCCAATGGCGAGGCTGCAGATGGGCACTGGCGAAGCTGCAAATTGGCAATGGTGAGGCAGATGAGCACTGATCAGGCTTCATTAATGGGCAATGGGGAGGCTGCAGATGGGCCCTGAAAGGCTGCATTGATGGGCACTGACCCTTATTTTACTTCAAAGTTCTTCATTTAAAATATATGTTTTTTTTCCTGAAACTTTCCTCTTAAAATTAAAGTGGATGTAAACTCAGTTTGTGAATCTATCTGTAGTGTTTTCTTATCTTTCTTCAAAGAAATATGTCACGTAGCTTGCTTTATAGCTCTGTTATCAGCCTGATAAGTTCTCACATGTTCTCCAAGACGGGAGATAGAAGTGTATCGGGGGAGGTTGCTATAAATAGATTAGCAGTCAGTCTGCCGTCTCAGAGCAGAACTATGAAAGCATTTTAATGCTTCTACCAATGTGGAGGGGGGTGTGTGCCTTTCCTCCAATTAGCTGCTCCCAGCATAATCCAAGCCTTCTCTAACAGTGCAGAGTGAGGAAGTGAAAATTCTTACCCGATGTAGGAATTCTAAAGAATATAGCAAGATGAAGAGAGCAGATATGCAAGTAAAACTTATGAGATTTGTTTCATCTCTGTGTATCATCTGAGGCTGTTCACTTCACTGGGTATATGTGAGGGTTTCCATCCACTTTATCCACTTCAGCCCCGGAAGGATTTGCCCCCTTCCTGACCAGAGCCCTTTTTGCGATTCGGCACTGCGTCGCTTTAACTGAAAATTGCGCGGTCGTGCGACGTTGTACCCAAACGAAATTTGCGTCCTTTTTTCCCCACAAATAGAGCTTTCTTTTGGTGGTATTTGATCACTGCTGCGTCATTTCTGATCGCCGCTATAAACAAAAGAAGAGCGACAATTTTGAAAAAACACAAATTTCTTACTTTTTGCTTAAATACAAATCCAAAAAAAATATATAAAAAAACATTTTGTTTTCATCGGTTTTGGCCGATTTATATTCTTCCTCATATTTGTGATAAAAAAAAAATCGCAATCGGCGTTTATTGATTGTTTTGCGCAAAAGTTGCCGCGTTTACGGATGATGAGAATTCATTGCTGGGGTTTTTATTTTTTTTTATTTTTTACTAGTAATGGCGGCGATCTGCGATTTTTAGCGGTACTGCGATATTACAGCGGCCATGTCGGACCATTTTGACACTTTTTTGGGACCATTGGCATTTATACAGCGATCAGTGCTATAAAAATGCACTGATTACTGTGTAAATGCCATTGGCAGTGAAGGGGTTAACCTGCAGGGGGCGCTCTAAGGGTTAACTGTGTTCCCTGGGCGTGTTCTAACTGTATTTGGGCTGCCCTAGCAGGGGAAGGGAAGTGATCACAGCTTCCATGTAGAGGAAGGCTGTGATCACAGTCCTTCCCCCCTCACAGAACGGAGGTCCGTGTTTACTTACACGGACTTCCGTTCTTTCACTCCGGGGGGGGCATCGCGGGTAGCCGGCGGAGATCGAATCTGCCGCACCCGCTCCCTGGCCCTCCCTGGAAACAGTGAGCATGCGGCGCGCCTGGCAGCCGCCGTCAGATGACGGCGTTTTGCGCAGGAGACCCACTCTGTCGCCGTCAGATGCCGATCGGCAGTCGGCAAGTGGTTAAGGTGCGTGTTATACGCCAATATGGTATATTCCATAAACCAATATTAAATTCATACAATATTGATAATGACATACAAAATCATTTAAAAATATAAAGTATATGCCTAGACATTGCCTAAATTTTCACCCCTTACCCTGAAAAGCATTCCCCACCATTTATTTTTATTTTCCCTTGCTCCTGCAATGAGAAATGCGTATTACTTCCTATGACATCATCAACAGGCTTGTAAAATTCATGCAGGGGCAGTTGCTGGGAGTTCCGTTTTTTGGGCATGGACACACCCCCAGAACCACGTCTCCAAAGAGCCTTTTTGCTACACACAATGGATGAGTCAAGGCTGAGGCAGTGCATTGCTGGTACAGAAATCATTGTATGCATGTAGAGTAGTAGGAAGATTAGGGGACAAGAAGTGTTCTGTAGTTTAGTCAGCAGGGCTAACAACGCTGGTTGGGACTTTACTCCAGCAAAGACACTGCTGAGCTTTTAGGAGTTAGGAGCACATTGAATTTTTGCAAGATCAACACTTAGTTTTTTTTCTGTACCTGTTGCATGCTTAAAATGATAAAACATTGGGCAATTTGCATTTATTGCAGAGATGTACCGAATACGGGGTTGATTTATCTAAAGGCAAATAGCCTGTGCACTTTGAAAGTTCAGTTGCTGCAGAGCTTAGTAAATGAAATTAAGCTTCACATGCAAGGAAAATAAGAAACACAGCATTTTTGCTTGCACATAATTAGATGATGGAAGTCAGCAGAACGTCATCACATTTACTAAGCTCTGGGGCAACTGCATTTGCACAGTGCAAGTCTATTTGCCTTTAGTAAACCAACCCCTATGTTTTTAATGTTTTATTGTGCCCTAACATATACTTTAAAGGTGTGTGGAGTAAAACAAACAATACACAATGATGTGAACTATTTTAGGACTAAATGGCTGTTTTTGTTGTTTTCGTTGTGCTATTTGCATTTTATGTGGTTACTAATGCTTTTCCTTGTCTTTTCCTGTTTATTTGTGGTTCTACATGAAATTCCAGCAAACTATGCTAAAAGGCATGTTAGGCTTTTCATAGATTCTTTTTTTTTTTTGGAAAAAGGGTAGGAAAAAATAGAAATTGTCAGAATTGAAAGCTGTGATATACTACATAGCAATATTAGCTTACATTTTAGTGCTAGGTTAGGTATAAGAGTTACTTTCAGTAAAAAGTCAGACTATTTCATATTAATACATAATAACTATGATATAAAATACATGCGCACATTTAGTTAGAACTATGCACGATGCACACAATGTAATTTTTCTAAGAAACTGAATACAAAAGTAGAGCACAAACACAACACCCAGTCATGTTTGCTTTAATACTCCCAATCACTGACCCAAATCATTCATGCATACCTAAAGGAGCAATTATAGGAGCTTCTGACTTTTCTACAACCAAGGTTTACTGAGAAACATAGTTATGCAGCATGCGTCTCCAAAACTGACATTGGTGTATCTGAGGTTCAAGTATGTTCGTAAAAACACTGGTTGAACCTACACAGTACACTTTAACGTTATATGGAAGAACCTTTGAAATAATTATCAGGAAACGAATGCTAAAAATTGTTCTATTCACAACTCATAGTACATTTGTGTGACCTGGAAATTGTAGATATAGTAAGATTTAATTATCACATGTATTTTATACTGTACATTTAAATCCATCCCTTCCCTCAAAGACCTTACAATCAAGGTCCCATCCTCACATACAGAGGGGCCCAAAACTGTATGCACACTTCAACGTGAAAAATATATGCATACAAATTTTATTACTAGATTTATATAAACATCAAAGGGTAGCTGTAAGTCATGCTTAAATGATGCAATCACATTAGATTCGGAAAGTGGTCACCATTAGCATCCTGACACTTTTGATTTTGGTGAACTACTGCATGAACAACATTGACTAGCGCGGGATGTTTCAATTTCTTCGCAAAGTGCAGTCAGTGCAGGTGGTTTTGTATGGTACACAACATCCTTTAGTGTTCCCCACAGATAGAAACCAAGGGCAATTCAACAGCAGCTCTATGTCCTATCCAATGTCCTAGCAGAATGTCATCGAGACAAGCGCTCACATCTCGGTGGTAGAGGTGGTGAGCCACTTTGCTGGAAGTAAAATTACTCATCCGCATAAACTGCATGCATGGCCGATAACATGATGACATCAACAGTGGTGCAACTACTGACATCGTTAGGGGATAATACTACACATTGCTCCCATAATTCAATTTGGGTTTTAAAATAGGGCATAGATAACTGCTGAAGTGTGTATGCATTTTTTGGGCCCCTCTGTATATACATACACATACTAAGGCCAATATAGACAGGAGCCTATTAGTCTACCAGCATGTGTTTGGAGTGTGGGAGGAAACTTTAGCACCTGCAGAAAATACATGCAAGCAAGAGAAAACATGAAAACTCCATGCATGTAGTGTCATGGTTGGGATTCAAACCAATGACCCAAGTACTGTATTGAAGGTCAGTGGAGAAATGGTCAAAAGAAGAAAAAGGACACCAAGTGCCTTGAGAGAACAGGACCAAGATACAGCAGGTAAAATAAGTAGTGACCACGTCACCATTTCTCTCTGTAAATATATTTCTAAAGGTGCTATTGACATGAAATTTTCACCACACATCGGTAACAACCCATGCAACCCATACATACAAAGAAACCAAAACAAATACATTCAGAAATTAAAGTGGTTGCAAATGCAGAATTTTTTTTTATCTTATCTTAGGCCCCCTCAGCCCCCCCAATACTAATCTGAGGTCCCTCTAGATCCAGCGATGTTGCAGGAGTGTCTCAGCTGCCTGGGATGACACTCCTTATTGGCTGAGAAAGCAGAGCAGCGCCATTGGCTCCTGCTGCTGTCAAAGTCAGTCAGCCAATGAAGAGAGAAAGGGGGCGGGGCTGTGCCACTGCTCTGTATCTGAATGGACAAAGGGAGCTGTGAATCGGCTTGGGTGCCCCCATAGCAAGCTGCTTGCTGTGGGGAAACTCAACAGGAGGGAGGGGCCAGGAGCTCCATAGAGGGACCCGAGAAGAGGAGAATCAGGCAGGTAAGTGTAACATGTTTGATATTTTTTAACTTAAAAAAACAAGACTTTATAATCACTTTAAGAAATGTATAATAAAATGGAACGACACAGGGAAAAAGTATTGAACACATGAAGAAAGGGAGGTGCTAAAAGGCACGGAAAGCCAAGACACCAGCTGATATCTATCAGCTGATATCTATTAGTAATTAGAAAGCAATCCTGCTACTTATCAGTGCAAATTAATATCAGCTGGTTCAGTCTCAACTAATGGCCTACAAAAAGGTGCCTTATTACCAAGGCGTCACACAAGAAACATCTCATACTGGTTAAAAGCAAATAGCTCTCTCAAGACCTTTGCAACCATATTGTTGCAAAACATACTGATGGCATTGGTTACAGAAGGATTATTAAACGTTTGAATGTTCCAGTGAGTACTGTTGGGGCCATAATCTGGAAGTGGAAAGAATATTATTTTACCATAAATAGTCCACGACCAGGTGCTCCTCACATGATTTAGAAACATAGAAACATAGAAAAGTGACGGCAGAAAAAGACTGAGTAGTCCATCGAGTCTGCCCCTTTTTATTTATTTACCGCTGTTGGTAGTTTATTCCAATCATCAACCACCCTTTCAGTAAAATAATACTTTCTAAGATTAGTTTTGAACTTCCCCCCAGATTTCTGACAGAGGAGTGAAAAGAATTATCAGAAGAGTTGTCCAAGAGTCAAATACCACTTGTGGAGAGCTTCAGAAAGACCTGGAATTAGCAGGTACAATTGTTTCAAAGAAAACAATAAGTAATGCTCTCAACCGCAATGGCCTGTATGCACGCTCACCATGCAAGACTCCATTGCTGAAGAAAGTTTAAAGTTTGTTTAAAGTTTGCTGCACAACATTTAGACAAGCCTGTGAAATACTGGAAGAATATAGTCTGGTCAGATGAAACCAAAATTTAACTCTTTGGATGCCATAATACACACCATGTTAGGAGGTGAAATGGCATTTCACATCAACCCAAAAACACCCCAATATCAACAGTGAAGTTTGGAGGTGGGAACATCATGGTGTGGAACTGTTTTTCAGCATACGGTACTGGCAAACTTCCTGTCATTGAAGGAATGATGAATGTAAAAATATACCAAAACATTCTGGATAAAAATCTGCTGCCATCTACTAGGATGATGAAGATGAAACGAGGGTTGACATTTCAGCAAGACAATGATCCCAAACACAAAGCCAAGGAAACGCAATTGGTTTCAAAGAAAGTAAAGCTGCTAGAATGGCCCAGCCAATCACCTGACTTGAATAGACTAGAATAGAATAGAAATAGAAAATCTATGGAAAAACTAAAGATCAGAGTTCATAGAAGAGGCCCACTGAACCTTCAAGATCTGAAGACTGTGTGGCAGAATGGGCCAAAATCACACCTGAGCAATGCATGCGCCTAGTTTCTCCATACTGGAGGCATCTTGAAGCTGTCATTACCAAAGGATTTTGTAAGTATTAAATAAATTTCAGTTAGAATTCAATACTTTTTCCTGTGTTATTCCATTTTATTACACACAACTTCATTTCTGAACTTATTTATTTTGGTTTCTTTGTATATACGGATTGCATGTGTTGTTACTGACATGTGGTGAAAATTCCATGTCAATAGCACCTTTAGAAATAGATTTACCTAGAACAATGGTGACGTGTTCAATACTTATTTTACCCGCTGTATATGTACTAAGATATAGATGACAGAGGTTCTCCTGAGCGTTGTAAGAACAACATTTGAGTGGTAAACATAAATAGAGAAACAGTGGTCAGTGTAATTCTCTCTTATGTTGAAAGTTAGTGGAGAAATGGCCACTTACTTTGGAGATTAGTGGAGAATGGCCCTCTTATGTCGGTCAGTGTAAAGCCTAGTGCACACTATTTGTTTTTTTTGTTCAACCCAGCGGGCTGAGTGAAAGAAATACTGAAGAGCTCAGGAGGACCAACTATGCGATCTTAGTACAGCGATCTCCCCCACTGAGCTATTGTGTTCTAACAGGGGGGCAGCCCCCCACCAGAACACATCAGTCAGCGCTCTCAGCCATTGGCTGAGAGCACTGATTGGATGCCGATTGGCAGACCTTTTCAGTCATGCCCCTTCGACAGAAGCCAGCCAAAATGTCAGATCAGCTGCTGTACACACGGGCCGAAAGTCGGTATTTCATCCAATCAGCAAACCAGTGCTTAGCAAGTGAATAATTTGACTCTGGGTTTAATTTACTGACAGTGGTTAACTGATTGAGAACAAAGAACATATATAATTTTGTTGCATATTCCCATGTCTGGTACTTCTTTATCCCCCCTTAAAGACTATTCCAGTAAAACTATCAGTACCTTGCATGTTGGGGGAATCTCCATTTAGAATCCTGAAGGAGTACTTGTTTTAGGTAGCAGCTCTGTGTTTGCTAGCAATATATTTTACTTTCATCACCACCTACTGGTGATTCCGGTAAGTGCAATCCTGAGATGCAATGATTCTATATGGGGATTACTGTATCTTTATAGTCAGGCTTCAGCCTATCATATATTTTAATGCATATAGGTTCTACTGTGGATAACTAAGAGGCTGTACATTTATGGGCTCTGCTTTGAAAGGGGTTGTCATTTCTGTGCACACCCTTTTAAAGGCAGATGTTGCCTATTTATCCCTATATTCCTGTACAATTAATCCCAACCACAATGTAAGAGGGTGGTAATATATTCAAGATGAAGACAAACTTGTAAAGTAAAGAATGCAGACTGATTATAATCCAGTTAGCCGATTGCACACCCATGGAAAGATATGTGATAGGCTGTATGACATAAACCAATACAGGCTGTAGCCATCATAAATGACCAGTGGTTCAGTCTCACTAGCCAGCCTGTGCTTCTAATTTACTGACTATGACACACAGCTATTAATCATCCACAGTAAAAAGGGAACTACACGAAGCATGAAAAGCCCTTAAATAAAGCAATCTAATGCAGATCATCTTCCATGAACTGGTACGCACTTTCAGGTGGCTTACAAAGCAGAATGTAACATGCTATTAACTTGAATAGATTCCCCACTTAGTGCTAAACATCTGCATATCCTTTTTGTGTAATCATTCTCAGGACAGTTATGATCTCACTATACACACACAATTCAAATACTGATGGTCTAATAAAGCTGGGTGACCAGTCTACAGATTCATAACATACTGCACATAAACTAATTTAAATAGAAATAGCAGACAAAGATACAACCAACTAAAGCTGCTTTCAATCACACTCAAAATCTGTTGCGTCATACATTTGCCTTGCTATTTTTTTGGTGAGCAAACTCATTGGCACTTTTACAATTACCCGCATAACCCAAACAACAGACAGATCCAGCCAAAAGGATAATGCAGAGGCTTACAATTGCAGCAGAGGGTGCTAACGTATGAATATTGGTAAAAAGGAGAAGGTGGTCAGCAGAGGTGCTCATTAACCTCCCTGGCGGTATGATTATTTCAGATTTTTGGTGCTGAAAGCGGTACGATTATTTTGCATGGAAATTTGGCGTTTTATATTGTAGGCCTGTAATTCTTAGGAATAACTCACTTAAATGTGTCCAAACAAGAGTCTAGTAGACATCCCGGGTATGATAAAGTTTGAAAAATGAAATCATAAATTATAATATAATAAATAACTAAAAATAATTATCAAAAATAATTACGTAATAGTAATAAAATGTATTCAATAATGTAATCAAAACCAAAAACACTGAAATTTGCTCAGTTGCAGAATTGTCGCTGTCGTCACTTCCAGTCTCTGATGATAAATTTCCCCAAAAATCAGTATCACTCAATTCTGCAAATCATTCTTATTTACTATCGGTGTTTTCTAGCCGATCAAAAACCACTTTTGAGGTAAAGGGACGCTTTTTGGTTGCTATGGACATTCTCATGTTTCCAGGCAGAAAGAATGACATTTATAATATAAAAGTGCATGCAGGGCTCTGGGCAAACCACTAGGGACAAAGGGGATGTGAAATGTTTTCATACAGTCTAAAAGATTACAGTGTACTGTATGTGCTGTGTGTGTTTCACTTTTTGAATTTCCCGCCGGTCTCCGTCCCCGTGCGACACGGCGCTCGCAGGGAACGGAGCCCGGCACACAGGAGTCATCTGGCGGAGGACACAGCCCGCAGACACTGCGGGGGACATCGCTGGATCCAAGGGACAAGGTGAGTAGCGCTGCCTGGATCCAGCAATGCAATCTCGAGTGTGGCTCGGGGTTACCGCTAATGGTACTAAAATTCCACCCCAAGCCACACTCGGGATTACCGCCAGGGAGGTTAAATAAAAAGGTGTTTCCAAGTGATTCCAACGATTCTTCAGGAAGGATGGTATTTATGGATCATAAAAACAGGTTGAAACAACATCAATGTGTTTCGAGGCACTGTAGTGGGCACTTCATTGTGAAGAGAGGCAG
Organism: Glandirana rugosa; assembly: GCA_018402905.1. NCBI lineage: Eukaryota > Metazoa > Chordata > Amphibia > Anura > Ranidae > Glandirana > Glandirana rugosa. The sequence continues at coordinate 1,854,393 of BLSH010389319.1, forward strand.
ATAACATATATCACTCTGCCCTGACAGGGCTGCACCCAGGACTACAGAAACAGTATCGGCAAAAGTGGCGGCCTGCTCCTTCTGCGGCCAGCGCTTGCCAAACTCGCTCCCAGTGTCTTTTGGCGGAGTCCCCGGGGAGCATGGTGCAGCATCACATATACAAAGGAGTCACATAGAAGCAAAAGGGATACAATTCCCCTTCCCTGGTCATACTGGATGAACTGGAGCAGAGGAGTTTATGCTCCATGCTGCCAGTGGCAGTGTGTATTTACAAGAGGCATTTTGGCGATATGTTGAAACTTACCATGCTCTCCACTTATGTTTAAAAGGGCCAGTTCACTAATCCAGCTCTATAAATCACTGTGTGCTCGCGCTTGCATTTGTGAGCAGAGAGGCTTATATTATATCCCTCTCTGTGGCGTAGGTGAAGGACCCCGCCCTGGGGGAAGTGAATGGCCCCTAGGACAGACTCTCTTCACAATACTTTTTAATAAACTTGGTTTTCTTGCCCCAAAGCATTGGAGTTGATGTATCACGCATCTTGTCTGAAAAGGCTGGAAAAGCGAAGCATGTAACAAGAGTGTGAACAGGTGTAATGATGTTTCATTGATAGATGACCAAGCTCCGTTTGTAAGAGAAATTTTTAAAGAAATGGCTTTTGTAAAAATAAAATTGATATTTTTATATATATTGTCTTCTTGTACTTCAAATTAGCACATTTAAAGTCCCTACACTACCATATTCCTTTCTTTGATGTCTTTTGGGGGAGGTGCCAATACTCTACCAAATAGTCAGAAAATGTCAGTAACAGGCATTTACAGACAGTTGTAAACATTAATTACTTTTACAAACTGTGTGTAAATTTACAGACGGCAACTCTGCTTGACCCTAGGACAGATATCCAGCAATCTTATGAATGTGATTACTTATTACACTTTTTACTATACTTTTCACATACAAACACATGAATACTACTCTTAAAAGGAACTCTCTTGTGGCTTTTTATCCTTCTTTTTCTATTTTTTTTCTGCTCATCTGAAGCACCACTGACTCTGAATATTGTCAGGGATGTGGCTAAATAAGAAGATATTAGATTATATTTTTACAGCACATTTGCATGGGTGGCAGAATCATCCCTCCATCCAGCACACAAAACATTACTGCAAATAGAAAAGACCAATCCCCTGCATTTAGGAGAAGTGTACTGGCAAACGTAAGTCCCAAGTCTTCGGCTGTTCAGAGGCTGGCACAGGCTTTGCTGTCCCCTACAGGCTGGGGAAACCCAAAGAAAATGAAGAAGAACAAGGAACAGAGGGCACACCATCCTAGCGCATTACCTTTGTGATGAACTTTATTGTGTTAAAAAATAGATGTATACTCACAAACAACTTCAGTAAATAGGCACAGCACATTGCACTCAAAACAACCTGGTCACCTAGACGAGTTTCTGGATGCGAGAAGACCCTCAAAAAGGCTAACGCGTTTGGAGGGGAGATCCCCTCGTCCTCAGAGCCAATCTTAAGTGTTGCATAGATAGTCCATTATATATCCCAAATGTGTCCCATCCCATGCTTTTATCATGGGACACAATAAAGTTCATCATAAAGGTAATGCATTACTGCCCATGCATCACAGAGTAAGTAATGGTAGAGGTGGTAAAGCAGTATGATAGCTATCAAGGGAAGCAATGCCTCGGGCAAAGAAATTAGGAACTACTTAACCTTTGAACACATGAAAATAGGCATTTCTTGTGTTCATTTTTAAGATTTGTTTTAAAGATTTATTTCAGGTTTTCTGAAATCTTGATCTGCAGAATGACTACATTTAAGATTCCCATTGTTTTCTAACCTTTTAATGTAGAAGTGACAACTCTGTAGATTTCTAGCAGAGACCTGAATTATTGAATTGTGGCTTATGACTTAGTAGAATTTTCCATACTGTAGTTGCATTACATAGCTCATTTGGTAGGAAAAAAATGACTTCAAGTCTATCAAACAAAGTATAATTTAAATGTGGTCATTCTGAAAGAGAGAAGGGGGTGGGGGGGAGGCTAACCTCAACCGGCCGTGTTTCTGAAACAGAAAATGATTACAAAAAAGGCTGTGGGATTTGCAACAAAGCTTTAAACATTTTGGGGGTTGTTTAAGGACCTCAGTTACTGCCTTGCTCTGGACTGGTTTAGTAAACTGGTTGGTCTTTTAATAAAGGTGTGATTAAAACAATGCTTGGTACAGGCCTTCATACAACGACACTACTAAAAGTTATGCAGACGATACAACAACCCCCAAACAACATAAAAGAAAAAATTGTGGTCTAAGTGAAAAAAAGTTATTGCTTTGAAATACATATAAACAGTTACTTTTTTGCCAATTAAAGTAGAACTAAAGGCAAAACATTTTTTTTGTTTTGGATAGAGTGGAGAAGGATTAGAACACATATCAGGTTTTTATTGCTAACCGTGCCCTAGTTAGACAGATTCACCCTCTCTACTTTTCATTTATGTTGTGATCATTTAAAGTAAAGGTAAAAGAAATCCCAAATTTTAAGTTGTCCTCAAGAGATGGGAAATCTTTCAATGGCGACACTGGTGACAACCATATCTTCTTTTACCTTTCCTCTTTGACGTAGGTAGAAATATAGATACATAAAAGAATCCAAATCTGTCACTTCATCTTCCTGTTTATTCACTTAAATCATTGTAAACCTTCACCCATTCAGTTTAAAATAGAAATGAAAGGCACAGCATTTTTGTATAGATATAAAAAAGCATTATAAATACCTTTTTCCCTTTTTTCTAAGTGATCACAAGTCCCCTGTTGTCAGCTGCATAAGGGCTGGGGCAGAAGAAGCAGCAGCAGCATCACACTGAGCTTCCCAGTGAATGACTTTGTGGGGGAGGGGTGACAGGGCTTTTAAGACTTTAACCACTTCCCGACCACCGTATGCAGAATGACGGCCGGGAAGTGGTTTAGTTATCCTGACTGGACATCATATGACGTCCTCAGGATAACAAGCCGCCGCGCGCCCGGGGGGGGGGGGTGTGCATCGCGGCGATCAGTGGTGTGGGAGGTCAGTCTGACCCCCCGCAATACCGATCTCGGTAAAGTGCTTCCATCCGAAGCACTTTACCATGTGATCAGCCGTGACCAATCAAACATGAGAAATGCGGCATGATACTGCAGAAGTTAATGCATGACCTCTATCTGTAGCCAGGGAACTGACACTTCCTGTGAAGAAACTACATATCCCACAATCCCTGGCTCACTCAGTCTAGTGCTGGTGCGGGTGAAGCAATTCGATCTGACAGACTTAGTTAGACAGAGCAATGAAGAGAAGAAAGTATTTTATCACATTAGCACTGCCACATTTGTGATGCAGTACAGAGGAACTGGCAAGGCACTGACTGGACAGTGCATGACCTGTAACAAGTAGTTGCCTGTCCCTTTGGCAAATAGGGACAAGCTAGGTGAATGACACAGATAAAGGGGAGTCAACTGCAGCCACACCAGTAGGGAACTACACAGAGAATATAACTATGCTAATACCCAGTTATGTGCACAGTGTCTTTAACAATGCAGGCACAAAGCCCTCAACAAGGAAGATGACACTCTAAACCAAAGAACAAGAATTAAAGTGGTTCTAAAGTCAGACGTTTATTTTTAATCTTAATTCATTCTACAAAAACCCTCTGCGTGCAGCAGCCCCCCTCAGCTTACTTACCTGAGCCCTATCTCGATCCAGTGATGTTGCAGGAGAGCCTTGGCTGTCCAGGGACTCTCTCTCATTGGCCAAGACAGCAGCAGGCACCATTGGCTGAATCAAAGTCAGTGAGCCAAAGAGGAGAGAGAGGGGGTGGGACCGAGCCTCGGCTCCGTGTCTGAATGGACACACAGTGCAGCGGCTCGGGTGCCCTCATAGCAAGCTGCTTGCTATGGGGGCACTCAGCAGAAGGAAGGGGCCAGGAGCACCAAAGAGAGACCCGAGAAGAGGAGAATCAGGACTGCTCTGTGCAAAACCATTACACAGAGCAGGTAAGTGTAACGTTTATTATTTTTAAAGAGAAAAAACTAGACTTTAATATCACTGTAAATATATTGCAGCTTATGAGTCATTAGAAGTAGCTGAATTATTATTTTTAATTTTGTTTCCTTTATTTTACTTGGTGATCCTTCTAGTAACATACTTCCTATCCTAGGTTGACAACACTTACTGTACTGTGTCTATTGAGAAGTGGTATTATTGTCACCCTGGGCTAGCAAGTGTATTAAGACTACAGAACCCAAGGGGGATGTGTTCTGTAGTCATACCACAAACCCTGATAATATTATTTGAGATAAAAGTGCACAGAATAGCACTGGATTACTGGCAGAATCAAAAGGTAATTTTGCACCAATCAAACTTTTTAAATAAATGCTTAAAAAAATGAAAGGAAACAAGTAAGATTTCCGCTTTTAGACTTAAAGAGTTGTTCTATGCATTAAGGTGAAAAACCTCCTGTATGGCAGCAGCCCCCCAGAGCCCCCCATTTACTTACCTGAACCCGATCGTTCCAGTGTTAAGGATGAGCCCTGCTGTCTGTATCAATGGACGCAGCAGCAGGACTCGGGAGCGCGTCCCCCTAGGGAAAGCGTTTCTCCGAAGGGGCACCCAGTGAAGAGAAGGAGCCAGGAACGCTGCCGGGGGAATCCAGAAAAGGAGGATCGGGGACACTCTGTGCAAAACCATTGCACAGAGCAGGTAAGTATAGACATGTTTGTTATTTAAAAAATATAAATAAACCTTTAGTATCACTTTAACACTTTAAATGAACAACGTTATGCTTGAATTAGACACTCCAGAATATGCATATGTTATGCACAAAGCAGTGTGTGTAGATCAATGAACAGTTTTGGGACCAAGCCACCTTTTTACCATCAGGACTATTCCAGGCATAATTTTCCGGAAGACCACTCAGAGTATGTTCTTGGTAACTTGGAGACTTTGGATAAATATGAAGTAACAGTCATTTTCAATGAATATATTGAAACCACATGTGCAAAAAAACATATATCTAGTGCAGTCACCCCTCTTACAATCCTGGCATCAAAAAGCTTCTCATACATTTTAAAAGAGATCACATCTCTTTAGCAACATAGTGAACAGGGAGTCCATAATGCTGTAACCCAAGGGAGTTTCAGTTTCTTGTACTACAGTAATTGGAAATATTGTCAGTAGGTATTGATTACAAAGATCTAATGACTTTGATCAATAACCAGTGTAGATCAATCCTCCTTACCACCCACTTTGTAGTTCCATTTTCAGTTACAAACATTTGTGCTATTTGTGGACCCTTTTTAAACAATCAACTCAATCAAGTAATCTATTGGAGGTGATTCACTGAAGGCAAATAGCTTGTTCACTTTGCAAGGGATTTTGAGCTTAGCTTAGTGAAGTCTGCTGACTTCCATCACTTAAACCTGTGCAAGCAAAAAATACAGTTTTGTTAAATTTTCTATGCATGTGATTGGATGTTCTTTTCACCACATTCACTAAACTAAGGGATTATTTTCATGCAAGGTGAAAATTGCTTAGCAAAGTGAACAACCTGTTTGCTTTTAGTAAATTAAGATCACAGGTTAAAGCCTAAGTGTAGACAAAATGTAGCAAAAATTTTTTAAAAAGTGAGCATACGGGACATAACTTAGGTAGGTCATACATGGTTTGAACGCTGAACCAGCCAAGACTGAACCATGTATGGGTAGGCTGAATGTACCAAGTTGATCGATCAACTAGGGTACAACCAGCATGCTGAGTTTTACCTGCAAGTGACTGCTATAGCCGCTATGAATAACCACTGTCTTCTCCCGGTGGGTACAGCCTCCCCCAACCCCCCCCCCCCCAGGAGATGACAATTGCGGATTCCCCTGTCAACACTGTCAGTGTTGATAGGGGAATCGTGCACATTATCATCATGTATGGCCAGCTCTACAGTCAGTAGGATAGGTCCCTTGTGCTGATTGCTCTTCTTTTAGTAGAAATCTTCCTCCATCCATGCCCCCCACCTACACCGCTGCAATATTTCTGTGTGGTGGAGTTAATACAACTAAGGGGATGTCACTGGCTCTCATCAAGAGAGCCCAACTATGCTCCATGTTTCTTCGAAGGCATATTATAGCTAATATGAATGGAAAATGAGCTCCAAATGAAAGGTGGGTGATCATTGAAAGGCCCGCAATCATAGATTCTATAACATTCATAGAAACTGTAGTATAGATACTGGCTTTTGGGGCAACCGTGGTGAAGATGGTGCTCAGATGAAACATGGAACAGAGGTAACATAATGCAGGTGCCCTATGACTGCCTTATGAGGGTCAGGGGAGAAATACTTCTATGCAGAGGGGCCCTCTGCGCGCTGTCTAACAGCAACCAGACCTTTCTATGAACAGCACTGTTATCAGTACACATCAGGGAACATGATTAAGGATTCTGGTCTATTCTGAAGATCAGATACTGAGAATAATCCTTTGACGTGTCAAGGATATTTTTAGCCTGGCTCCATAATGAAAAGAGTTGTAGGGCTTTATTTATGGAACATTTCTCATTAATGTTATACTTTTTTTTAAAAAGTACAAAACAGAAAAGCCAAATTTCTATCACCAAATCACTGTGCAAGTACTAACTTATCTGATACAAGTGGCTTCCAAAAAACATTCAGCAAGAAACATAGCAGTAATAATACACGTTATAAATTAGGAGCAATGTGCTACAGGACACTCGTGGATTCCTGTCCACTTCAAAACTTGAACAATGTAAATTGCTTTACAAAAAAAAAGCATTTCTGTAGTGTAAACTCCAAGGGAAAAAAAATCAGCATTTCAGCATATGCGCAAATTATGTCAAGACATTTTACTAAAGAGGCAAAAAAGGAATTTGCCCTGCTTAAACACAAAACAGCAAGACTTCTTTCCCGAAACAACACACTTAATTTTATTAAGAGCAGCAGTGTCACTGAAGATGAGAAAGGTCTGGCTTTATCTAGGACAGTGTTGGAATAGGCATGGAGGGAAATTACTCTAGAAGACACAAAGGCTTAAGTTTTATTAGCTTTTAGGCTGCATTCACACCTAGGCAACATGTTTTCTGGCGTTTTTGGAGCTTTTTGTCGCGCGTATTGTAGCACGACATCGGGCGTTTGCAAACGCCAATGTCGCGCTAATACGTGCATTTGGCGCTTTTCCATTGATTCAATGTCAATAGAAAAGTGTCAGAAACGCCGGAATATGCCAGATTTACGCGACAAAAATACCTCCGGGAGTAGTTTGAGCGTAGGGCGCTTGGCTTCAGGCGTTTTTGAGTGAAGATGTGAACCATCTCCATAGAGAAACATTGATTTTTTTCCCCTCCAGCATTTTGTAGCTTCATGCTTCAGGCATATTTGAGCTACAAAACATTCAGGTGTGAATGGGCCCTTAGTGCCAGGAGAACAGTGCTGGTAGTTGTTGGCTTTGAGCCCCCGGCATAAAATGTGCTAAATAAGACAACTGCCCCTTGGGAAAAATGTATGTCCTCTTTTAAAATATTTAAAAGCTTCAATTCATGATTTTATATCCTGGCTTAGTTTATCCCTGTAGGGTTAAACATTTCTCTTACAGATTCAAAGGAGACATTTTGTTTTACTATGCTTTGGGATTTTGAGTAGTGTCATAATAGCTCCCAACTGTCCCTCATTTGGAGGGACTGTTTGAGACCGAATCCCTCTGTCCCTCATGCAGCCTCAGATGTTTTTTCTGCGCTAAACCTTTTTTATCTAACCTCTATATTACATCATTTGTTATTTTGAAATGCCAATAGTATTGAAACATAGAGGTCAAAAAACAAATTGTGTGATTTAGTCAATAGTTTTCTGCATGTTAGATCTTTGTGGTTCATGTAACTGGGGCCTGAGCTGTGGGAAGGACGTGTCCTTTGCCTTACATACCATGTATTAAAAGGCGTCCCTCTTTGATAAATTGTTATCTTTAACGTTATCTAAAGGAGAGACCTACCATGTTTTTAAATTGAAATACATATACTGTATTTTTTATTTTTTATTTCAGGTACTTATATAGCGCAGTGAATTTACGCAGTGCTTTACATATATATTGTACATTCACATCAGTCCCTACCCTCAAGGAGCTTACAATCTAAGGTCCCCAACTCACATTCATACACATACTAGGACCAATTTAGACAGGATTAACCTACCAGCACGTCTTTGGAGTGCAGGAGGAAACCCAACCAGGCACAGGGAGAACATGCAAACTCCAGGTAGGTAGTTTCATGGTTGGGATTCAAACCAGCGACCCTTTTGCTGCTAGGTGAAAGTACTACACCACTGTTCAAATGGCAAATAATTTGTAATTTTACATAAATAATCCTGTGATTTCTTGGTTCCTATACCCAAATGTCGCCTCTTCAGCATTATCATCCCTATCCATAAGTTTGTCCAGCAAGAAGTAACACTAACTCAAAAAGCAGAATCTTACTGACTAGCAGAGGTGAGGGCATCATAGGAATGGCTGGCCAAAATGACAAATCCTTTGTTGGGTATGTATCTAGGTAAGTATAGAGTATTTATCTCATTCCCTGGAGTACCACTTTAAAGTAGGCCCTATCTAAAACAATAAATGTGGATATCATATACAATATATGTGAGTTGTACCCAGTGTTGGTGGAGACATTTATATGGATTCTGTGGGTGTAGCTTAGACGAGATATATGACAGAAATCCTTACTAGTTGTAAAGTCATGACAAGGGATGATGAAGGTCTTAATAAATTTATTGGGAAAACCAAACGGCTGTTAAAAAGATGTCCAATTTATATAGACAGATTGAATTTCTCCAATATATCCAAGACAATATAAGCCTGATATAAGCCTGATAGGTTGTTCATTTAAATTAGAGTTGATGGTCCCCATGTTTGCATCCATAATACACGCTAGTCTACTGTCCTGTGAACAGACTTCTATGTGTAAGCATATTTTTTAATTAGCTATGCTATGATGGATTGTACTTATTATGTACATGAGGTGTGCAGTGTTATGGGGGTTGACACTGGTTGGGTGCCCTGTGCGATGAATGTAAGGTGTACGCGCCACGGTTGTCTGGCTTGGAGCAATGGAGATATGCTCTGTTTGTTCCCTGGTCACGGACTGCAGCATTTGGATGTTCAGTAATGGGGCATCAGCTCTCTTCTGCTGGTGCTGCCTGACATCTACCTGGCCTGTGACCGGGATTGGGTGCCGGAGTGCATACGCTGTCAATAAAGCCGAGGTGTGTGTATTCACATGCTGACTCTGGCCGGCGGGGGCATCCCGGCTGGCATATGTATATATATGGAGGAGCCAGGAGGGCTTATCAGGCACCAGCACTGGTCGGGAAGCTGTTATGCTACTATTTAATGAACTCTGCATTGATACATCTATCCTATGATGTATGGGTTATTGCCCAATTAATACATGTTGAAGCACTGTGGGGTTTCTCACCATTTACGAGGCTCTTGAATGTATATGTCTTGATTCATTTAGAATATACCCTTTGTTTTCTTTGGGGGCTGGGAATAGCCCTATGGTACAGGTGTTATAAGCTTTAGTGACCATTTGAGACTGGTTGCAGTTTTGTGAACTTACATGTGACCCTTTATTATGAATGGTCTAGATTTATGTACTGATCCACATATACATATACCAGGTTGTTTTAAGATCCCCCTCTGACATATCAGGATCACTATTGGGAAGCATCCAAAATCCCAGTGCTCAATACTATCATGTTTTAACTTGTGAACTGGAAGGCCTATTTGAGCCCCTCAAGCCCATCTACTATGTGAGTTTAATTCTTTAGTATATATAGAACTCTACATTATTTGTGAACCACTGGCACTACTACAAGTCAACATGATCTTTGGGTGAAGGCTGTCCATTGTGTGTATGTCCTCACATCCACCTTAGTACCCCTAGTGTTGTCGCTCCATGCCGTTCTTACCTTTTTAGGACTTGATATTTTGTATAAAGTCTGAAAAATTCCCTTTTCTGGTTTCCACTTTAGCAATGTGGCTACATTCATATGGAGAGATGTATTATATGTATTTCTATTCATCTAAAGAATGTATTCAAACTCCTGAAGAAGCAATCACTGGCAAAACATGTTGAGCTATAGCAGGCTGTTCTTGTCCACAATCAAGTTCACTTGGGTCCTATTACATCCTAAGCATTTATTTGCTCTAACATTGTTACTTTGGGGTCTCTCTGGCCCATGTTCTACAACAATCTATAAGCCTGGTGTGATGATGGATTTTATCCTGTGTCTTTATGAATGTTTTTATTGATTGTGTCATTTAATAAAATATGTATTATAACTTACTAGGTGCCTAAAAAGTGCATGTTTTCCTAATTCTAAATTTGAAACACCAACAACATATTCACTTTGGGTGGATTACTATTTAAGTTCAAATGCACAAGTTTATTTACTTATTGAATTCTCATGAAAAAATAGGATAGTAATTGTCTCATGTATTTTATAAGGGAAATGCCACCACCTACCCATTTTTATTTGTAGTTTTATGCAGTTTAAAGGTGAATTCTGCATAAAGCCCCCGCATTTAGGTACCATGCTCTCACTGGTTAGGGGGTGCAGAAAAGGAATCTATTTTAGCAGTAGGTGACCTGTTCCATAACAGTTATGTAGGATGGTAGCAGTACAGCAGGTATGTGGCAAATGCAACCTTTCTAGCTAGGTTGGTCAGATTCTTTTCAGGGGTAGTGCTGTTTCAGTTAATAAATAAATCAAATAGTTAATTAATTTAAATTAATACAACATGATATAAAATATACTGTACTTAAAGTGGTTGTAAACCCCATTCATTAAATTTGACCTAAGCACATATATCTGTAGTGTTTATTTATCTCAGTCCTAAACTCTAAGTGGCGTTTCTCTCTGGTGCTTCATTCCTCTGTTATCAGCAGAGTCACTTCTGACAAGTTCTCAGACACATGAGATAACAGTACCTAACAGGTTGTGTCAGGGAGGGAGCTTAGAGGGAGCTAAGCAGAGAGCTTGTCTATTCAGATCACAGCTCTGCAAGTACCTTTATTCCTCTGCCTATGTGGAGGGGGGTGTGTGCCTTTCCTCCTCCTCTCACACAGTGTAAGCCCGGACTCCCCACCCACTGCTGAAAGAGGAAGAACGATTTCTAACAAGATCTGCACTTTCCAAAGAGCATAGAAATAGGAAGACAGCAGATAAATAAGTAAAAGCTATGTAGGATGATTTGTTTCATCTCTGTGTATCACCTGAGGCTATTCACTTCACTGGGTATATGTAAGGGTTTACAACCACTTTAATGTGGATAAAACTCTAATATAAATTAATAATAAAAATCTCAATTCATAAAGTGCAAAAATGTGAAATAAATGCACATTTCATAAAAAATACACCAACATAATAAAATTAGTCTGTTGAAAAACCAATATTCAAATCCTATAAACAAATAACAAGTCCCAATTTGTCAGGAAGATGTACATAGAAACCTGGGCAGAATGCCCATGCCTGCACACAGCGCAGGAGTGCACGCGGCAGGTGCTTGTGTGCAAGCAACAGGTGTGCACGGTGGCACGCACTGGTGCGCCAGTGACAGCCTTGGTGTCTAGACATGCTATTTAAACTGGACAGCACCATGCAGCCGGTGCTGTCCATTCTACAGCGTTACCCGTGTCCCCAGCAGTGTGTTTATGTGAGTTTCCTGTTCCTGTGACCCCAGCTTGTCTCCTGTTCCTGCTTTGTCTTCTGCCCACACCGACCCCAGCTTGTCTACGACCACTCTTCAGTCTCATCTCTGTGTACCTCACTGCCAGCCTGTTGATGATCCTGCTTGCACCCGACCAGTCTCTTGCCTGCTCCACCTGTACCACACTGCTCACCTGTTGCCAACCCGGACTGTACCACTACGCTACCTTCCAAGCACGAGCTCCAGGGGAACCCTCCACGCTTGTAACAATACTCATCCAAGCCCTCATGCCTCCCTGCACTCTCAAGCTCCCTGTCTGCACTATCAAGGGTTCCGGAATCAGGGTCATAAGAGAGCTTGCTCCCTGCATAAGCCAGACTCTACCACCAGGTGCGTGACACAATTCATGAATTAAAAAATTGAAAAAAACAGGTAATTCGTGTGCAACATCCAAAAAAATATAAGGTATATAATTCCATATCCAAGTGCAAGTGAATATCACTCTCATCCAATAAATATAAGCAATCCAAGAAACAGATAGTTGTTACATCCAATGCCGATCACCACAGTGATATCATCCGTGATATAAGATAAGGCTGGCTCCTTACCAGATAGTGTGGACCATATTAAATGGTCAGCAGTGCATTTAAAATTACCAGGATGTCTTTCTGTCACTCCTCATCCCCTTGCTGCAAACTCTCCCATGCAAAGCAAGAAAACAACATCTCAGCGCAATATGTTTAAAAAAATCTGTATCTTTAATAATAGAAGTGTACTTACATATTTTCCACAGTAAAATCAAATTAAAGATACACAGAGTGGTTTCCAGAGCAGGCTATCTCCAAACACCGGTGTTCCGGCAATCAGCCTAAAGGCATCACATGTAGGCACTGCCCAAGTGCAGTTTTAGTGTTTATGATAATTGCTGTTGTTATGGTGTCTGTTTGTGATCCCAAGATTCCATGATAGCTATGGACAACAGAACAGTTCACACTATTCTCTCTAAAGACAAATCCTAGATAGAAACCCTATACAACTCAAGTATCTGGCAAACTGACGGTGTACAGTCAGTTCTCCATAACACAATAGCGCTCAATGAAGTCACATTCTGGCACCACTGCCGGAAGGAATATTCAAGCTGGAATAGAAGATGGATGAAGACTCGAGTTAAAATAGCAAGCCAACGAGACCGGAATTGATTATACTCAACACATGTTAAGAGTATTTAGGAAACGATCCATTAAAACAGAAGCTTAAAAAGATATAAATCATTAGGTATTAAACATTTTTATGAGGTAGTTAGTAAAGAAAACAGAAATAGAATACATAAAAGTGCTGTAACCTACTGTAAAGACAACAAAACAAGGGAGGGCAATGAAAGACATGTTTTGTTGTCTATAAAAATGTACTTGAAATACCTAACTGCTCAAGCAAAAAAAATGTAAATAGTAGATGTACCTTTAAATCAGTGGTTCTCAACTCCTGTCCTCAAAACCCACTAACAGGCCAGGTTTGCAAGATAAGTGAAATACATCACAGGTGATATCATTTGCTGCTCAGTGATTGCAGTATTCTAGTCTGCATCCCCCCAAGGTAATACTTAAAATCTGGCCTGTTAGTGGGTCCCGAGGACAGGAGTTGAGAATCACTGCTTTAAATGTACTCTCATACTCTTTACATGGTAAGTCCTACTACATGTGGAGAACATACTATGCGTGTCTAAAAGCGGCTTATACACTGCCTGACCTGGCCATGGCTAGCACAGTCAAAGTCACAATCCTCATCCTTACTTCACAATTTTGTGAGTGACCAACTTGGAAAATGTATGCAAGTAAGGTGTTTTAACTTTACTGGTAGCACACTTGTTCTGGGCCAGTGGCTCACTAAGTTGTTAACGTAGAATGACGATGACAACCTAAAGCTTAATTTTTAAAAACAAATTAGCAATGCCAGATTCCATTATTCTACCCCAAAAAGTAGATTGTCCCAGCCAAGTGATGTATAGCAATACAGAAAGTCAAATATAAGCTTAACCCCAATGGAATCTTTTCAGTTTGTCATATAAAGTTAAATATTTCTTTAATATTTTAAAATCACCGGTGTGGTTTCATGTGAAAATGACAAGGCTTTGACTATTGTGTTTCTTTTAATAAAAAAAAATCTTAAGATAATACACTATAAAGAAAAGATACTATAAATAAAAGACTCATTGCTTGAAATATGTTGCTGCTTTTAGTCAAACATCAGTGGGTATGCCCTATTCAAAAATAAATCATTTAAGGTGACAGGAACATCAGTGTTTATTTTGTTCTGCGTTTCATGAAACTGATGTAAGAGCCAAAGAATACAACATAAAATATGGAGTATAAATATCAAATGCATGGATGGCTGTTACATCTCAATGGTTCTGTACTAATTAGTTCTTTGCTACTAAATTCCTGAATGACAAATGCTGTAATCACAATCATAGCCCAACTAAATTATTACAATTAAAGGAAAAATAAACTGGCGACAGTGACTGGGTGGCTTCTGCCAAACATATGCTGATAGGCTTTGCCAGGAAGGTCCTCAAGGAGGTCAGGAGCAGAATATGTTGGTATATAAATTTCCTACAACTAAGGGGGAGTATTCCTTTGTATGCTCATTGTATGAAGCACCTATTCAGAAATTTACCTGATCTTATTGGTCCATTAAAGAATTCTTTTGACAGATGTCAGAAACAACAACCTTGTTTTCTTGCTATATGCACATGGGAAAATTTGCTGAACTACTCTGGCCAGCTTCCATAACCTTTCTCAAAATCCTACCTTGCTGTAGACTAGGAACTAAGGTTGGCCATGGGCCATTGCAGCCTCCAGGCCAGAAGAAGTCAGTGCTCCACTGCATCAAACCTGACATTGTGTAGTGTCTTACAGGAATTGAAACTGCTGTAAGGTGATGTTTGTCCATTGAAAGGAGGTTTTGCTCTAAACATTGAAATATTCTGCATCTAAGCAGTTATATGCAAACAGAGTTTCTGTGATAATACATGCGTCGGGTTTTGAAAATTGCTTAATACAGAGTTTCTTTTAACCTGCTTGGCGGTATTCCCGAGTGTGGCTCGGGGTGGAATTTCAGTACCATTAGCGGTAACCCTGAGCCACACTCGGGATCGCATCACTGGATCCAAGGCAGCGTTACTTACCTTGTCCCCTGGATCCAGCGATGTCCCCCGCTGTGTCTGCGGGCTGTGTCCTCCGCCCGATGCTGCTGTGTACCGGGCTCCATTCCCTGCGAGCGTCTCGTCGCACGGGGGCGGAGACCGGCGGCAAATTCAAAAAGTGAAACATACAGTAAACATACAGTACACTGTAATCTGTAAGATTACATTACTGTATGAAATCATTTCACATCACCTTTGTCCCTCACATCCCCTTTGTCCCTGGTGCTTTGCCCAGTGCCCTGCATGCACTTTTATATTATATATGCCAATCTTTCTGCCTGGA
>BLSH010389319.1:1871812-1886979 GCA_018402905.1 Glandirana rugosa
CCCCCACCCACAATATGACGACCTCCCCCCACCTCACAAGCAACAGAAGACCTCCCCAGCAACATTAGACTCGTATCTCAACAATAGATCCCTCCCAGCAATGATTGACCCCCCTCCAGCAGTATAACACCCACCCCCAGCCACAATAGATCACTCACAAGCAAGTATTAGACCCTCCATCATACCCCAGCCCCCCTTGCCATTACATGCATTCAGATCTGGAGGTGCCGGAACTGCGTTCCCCCGCGTTCCCGCTGAAAAAAAGCCCTGTCCCTACTCATTTACACTTGAGATTAATACATATTTTCATATGCCTACTCCAAAGGCAAAACAACTGCCCCTGCTTGCCCACCACAGGAGCCATGTGTAAATGCACTGCTTCTGATCTTCCCTCTTCCAAGAGTCCTGTATGAAAATGTCTCTAGAACTGACCCCTAAAGAAGATCTATTGTCACAGCATGCAATTTCATTATATACCATTAGCATTGGATTAGCAATACAAACAATAGTTTATTGCTAAAGGGAGACCAGGCCATCAATATGGATTGCCTGGTGTTGAAGAAAACTACCAGAAGAGGCTCGTAGATTGCAGAAGCCGAATAGAACAGCAAAGATCTACACTAGGTGCTATGGAATGTCATAAGTACACTTTATAAGAGGATATGTTTTGTTCATTTTGCATTTCAAAGGCTTAATGCCACTTTAAATGCTCAATGAGTTTAGGGGTAGATAAATTAGGTGATCTACTTACCTTATACCTTGCACTGTAAGCCTTGCACTGTCATCTTCTCATAGACATGCCTGGCTTTGGGCGGTCCCTGTTATCCCCATGTACAATGCAGGGTATAGGCCCTGCAATGAAACTGGTTATGTCAGCTTGCAACTGCTGACTGACTAAAGCCTCGTACACACGGGACGACGATCGTACGACCAATCATCTCAAATTGTATGTTGACTGTTGTATCTAGCATACTGACTGCACTACACGATCGTACAACCAAAGAAAGAACGTTCAGGTGCATGTAATTAGCATCCAGCCGTTCCTGACTTCTGAGCATGCAAGTTTTGCACAATACAACTTGTTGGATCAACTTCTCTGTACACACGATACAACGGTCTTATGACCGCTTGTTGGTACTACCAAGTTTTCTAGTTTGCTCATACAACTCCCGTTGTACGACCGTCGTACGTCGGCTGTTCTAATCGCGCATACTAACGATCGATTTCGCATACACCGGTCGTTCGTACGACCTGTTGTATACGATCGTCGTCCCATGTGTACGAGGCTTTAGAGAAGATTGGTCTCACAGATGGGGATCAGTTGCACAGAAAGAGGGAGCCCGCTAGAGCCAGGAAAAAGGTACATATTACATCTTATTCCTCCACCTGTAGACTTAATGAGTATTTAACCCTTGCAATGGTGGGGGGCACGGCAAAGGTAGCTTTTGTGTAATTCCCGGATTTGGGCTTTAAAGTGGATGTAAACCCGATTCATGAAATTTAAGCTGGGAACATAGATCTGCAGTGTTTTTTATCTCTCTTCAAAGCACTATGTCCCGTAGCTGTCTCTTGCTCCTTAGCTCTGCTATCAGCCTGAACTTCTCACACATTCTCTGAGATGGGAGATATAAGTGTGTGTCGGAGGAGGTTGCTATAAATAGATTAGCAGTGAAATTTCAGTCTAAGAGCTAAGCTATGCACATTGCTTTCTGCCTTTGCCTATGAGAAGAGGGGGTGTGTGCCTTTCCTCTAATCAGCTGTCTTGGCTTTATGCCAATGATCCACTCCCAGAGGTAACCAATAAGAGAAAAATGTTAACACGATCTCCACTTTCTAAAGGATATTTACAGAAGAAGACAGCAGATATACATGTAATACTTATATATGGAGATTTGTTTCATCCCTGTGTATCATCTGTGGCTGTTCATTTCGCTGAGTATATGGAGGGTTTACATCCACTTTAAAGTTTATATAAAGCTTTTATTTTTATTTGGATAGAGTAGTGAAAAGTTAAAACCCCTGTCAATTTTTTTCTCTCTCTGAAATTTCACTGTACTACCTATCCTGGAGATGCAAGACAAAGTGAGCAGAAATCCTCCATTAGACAGCTGTTATAGGAACAGATGTCCTAACCAGAAGATTTACCCCATTCTGCTGTTCTGGTGGCAACTCAAAATTTTGGATTTCCTATCCCACTTTCTTTCCTGGCAACAACAGTTACCAAGACAGAGAAAGTGGATCTCCTCATTGGGCACACAGACAGCAATAAAAGCCTGTCAAATGTCCTAACCCTGTCCTTCTTTATCTAACCTAAAAAAAAAAAATTGGGTATGCAAACCTTTTAACCTAACATCTAAATGCCAAAATATATCGCTGAAATGGTGAAACAGTTCCTTCTATACTGTAATTTGAGGCCGAAACACTCAGCCTGGATCAATCCTATTTGCAGGCAGTGGATCTGGAGCATGGCAAATGGTGATTTTTCATGTGGAATGCTTGGATTGGCGTTAGTACAAAGCAAATATTACGCAACTGTCAGAAATCATTGATTTTTGTATTTTAGGAATTACACAAGACAAAGAAAAGCATTTGTGGCAGCAGAAACACTGCTGTATTTTAGATAGATAGATAGATAGATAGATAGATAGATAGATAGATAGATAGGTAGATAGGATAGGACCTAGAACAGAGAGATGGACAAAAGGGTCGTTTTTGTTTGCATAATACTTTTTGGATCCCACTGTCAAATTGTTCTGGTATTATTTAGGATCTTAGGAGACCTTAAAAGCCAATGGCAATGATATTTTTTTGCATAATATAGCGATTTAATTTTAAAGATTTACAAATTAATAATAGGCTATACTGTCGAGAATAATATTTCCCTGAAAACTTATGGCAATATCAACCATTAAAAAAAGACTTAATACCACAGAGCTAAGAAACAGGAAGAGTCAAATGTGTCCATAAAGGTTTAGTTTAAAAGACAAATAGAAAACCTTACTTAATGTATCCAAAGAATACAATGAAGCTTTAAAAACTATTAATCAAAGAAAAACCCAAATGGTTTCCAAGAAGAAATTAATTTTGCTTGGAAATTGACCGTACTGTATTTTTACAGCTTTCAAAGACAATGATAAATAGTAAGCAAAATGTGTGACCTTGGCTGGCAGTAGTTCAAACCCAGAAGAATTCTGGGAGGAAATTCTTTCTGCCTGTACTAGTGCCCCATAGTTTCTGTGTTATACATAACAAACGTTTTAAGGAACATTTTGATAACTCCAAAAAAATACAGATCTTGGTCCCTTAAAGCAAATTAAACAGCATGGTGCTTGTGCTATGTAATCTGCTCCCATCTAAACTGTAAAAAAAACTCTGATTCCTCCACTTCCTCTGTCCCCCTCTCTGCTCAGACAATGAAAATCAGGGCTGCTGAGCCCTGACCACCATTGTCTGAGTCATCCGCAACCCTGTTCTCAGCTCTCACCCCCCTCCCTGCCTGTGTCTCTGCCCCCCCCCCACCACTGCCGCCGCTATTAGTGGGATAATACATTTACAATGCTCACTGCCAGCCCCTCTATTAGAGCCTGGCATAGCACACTGTGTTCATTTTTTTAAAAAAAACGAGGATTGTAAATACCTGTTTAGCGCGATCTTCAGTCCAGTCACATGACACTCGGGCTGTTTTCAGGGCTACTGCCGGAGGGGCCATGTGATCTCCCCAGCTGATGTCAGAGGGAGATCTCAGTCCCTCCTGCTGTATCCATCCATGTATCGGAGCTGTAAAAGGGACCGCGAGTTATGTGACTCTGAAGACAGCTCTAAACAGGTATTTACTCTTTTTTTAAGAAAAACTAACACAGTGTGCTATGCCAGGCTCTAATAGAGGGTGTGGCATAGACTTTTATATATGGGTTTACAAACACTTTAAAGCCCAACTCTGGGATATGCACCTGCACTATGAGGGTTAGCTGCTCGTTTAGTCTAGCGGAGAGGAGAAGCATTTTTACTTATCTCATCCCCTGCTCACCTGGCAGATGACACTCCCCATGCTCCAATAGTAGACAGTCCCTCTGTGTCATCGCATCCACAGCAGGGTTATGGACTTTGCATTGGTCTTGATGAAGTCAGGACCTTAGACAGCGTGAGCATGGTGGAGAAGACATGGTGGGGACAAGTTTAGCACTGCAAAGGAAATGAGGATCAGGTAAGTAGGTCTTCTTTTCTATGTCCACTAGACCTAAAAACGGCAATTAACCCTTGAAGTATGGGCACAGCCCCACTGGAAGGGTTTTCATGTTTCCCAGAACTGCTCTTTAAAGACACTCCTTTGAGGATACATGTATCCAAACTACAGTACAACTCTTTTACATTCTTTTTCTGCGCTCTGAAGATCCGGCATACCTTGCTGGAGCTGGAACCGAGGGATTCCGCTCGCATGTGCAGGAGTGACATCATTGCGGCTCCAGCCAATCACATAGCCGAAGGACGTGAACCCGGAAAAAGGACAGGAGGAACATGTCAGCCCTCTCAGCAGTGACATTACAGCACTGGAGGGCTTTGTTCCAAGGCAAGTATTTCATAATTTGATACTATGCAGTGCATAATAGCACATAATGCCATTGCCTTACGGGTTTTTTTTTGCAACATCCCCGGTATACAACCTCTTTAATGTATCATACTTGCTAGTGACACGTCCTGCAAATATAACCTTCCTAGTATCTCCAGCATCTGACACTTCTGGGCATGTCAGATAAATGCAATTCTCTGCTTTGAGCTGTAGTTCCACCTGTTGGGCACAACCTTCTATTGTGTCATTGCAGCTCTGAAAGGATTCACTGGAGGCAGTAGCAGTAAGTGTTAATAAGATACACATATCCTGACAACAGAATCTGTTTCTTGCAAGGGACACTTAGGGAAAACTTAGGGAAGCTTTAGGCCAGCCATAGACTGATCGAAGTTTAAATACCAGCTGAACTCAATCTGCCAATGGGCAGGCTGGTTTTACTGAAGTTGATCCATCGATCAACTTTAGTACAACCAGCCTGTCAGGTTTTTTTGTTTGATCACTGCCAGTGGTCATTGTATCACCCCCCACACTGTCAGAATAAAATAGCTTCTCAGGAGGGATCCCCCCATATACATGGTTGAAGGTAAAAAAAAAAATTGTATAATCTATGGCTAGCCTTAGGATTTTCTTTTGCTCTTAGCACACAAAGCTCAACACCAAATACTACTGCCTCTGGGCCTGATTACCATGTTCTAGGAATTTAAATTTAAGAAACAGATTTACTGTAGTGTGCACTGTATTTGCCAGCATTTTGTGAAAATCTATGTGACAGAGGTTTTGGCAGAGTAAACCATACATGGAGATTAAGAGTGGTTCAGAACTCTCAGCCCTGGAGTTCTTTATTAAAAGGGTTGAACAAACAGACAATTTACTGCTACTGTATGAACAGGTTAAGCCCACAGGGTTCACAGTAGGAAAGCAAGGGAGCAAGGGTGATGGCCAGGGAGATGCAGGACAACATGTTGGTGCTGTTATTACATGTGGAAATATGGTACAGCCAAAGAGTTAAGTACATTGGTAGCAATTTAGGGTACAGTCAGGGACAATCAGCAAGGATCACAGGGCCAAAATATGGCACAACAGAGGCACCGGGGCAGCAATAAGATACAGCAGGGAAAGTCCAGTAGAATCACAGTGGCAGCAATATAGTGAATTGGGGGCAGTTCAGCAGAATAAGAGTGGCAACAATATGGTACAGCAGGAATAGTCCAGCAGAATCACAGAAATGACAATATGACTCAGCGAGCAGTTACTGCACCAGTCACACTGGAAGCTTTATTTGGTCCATGGAAGGCTAGTTTCATGAGCTGGGTCCTCGCAGGGAAGGCCAGTGGAATAGAGGGCAGAAGAGCTACAGACTAAATGTTTCCTGAGTCTATAATGTGCAGCCCGGCTACAGCTTTGGGTCTAAACACAAGTCACAGGCAGCAAAGGGTCCACAGAGAGGAAAGTGGGGTCACTCACAACTGGCCCCTACATACTGTAGGTATTTAAACCACAGCCAGGCAGTCCAGTCAGGAGCATAGTCATTGTGTTGGGCAGGCACTGCTGCTCACGCCATGCCTGTAGAGCCTGAGTGGCACCAGTGGCATGTAGCAATTTTAAGTCAAAGTTGCACCAGATAATCAGGCTGCCCATCCTGCTAGTAGGCTGTGTGGTTTGGCTTGAGCTACATGCAGAGGCTTGAGGTGGAACAGGATTGTGCTGTGAATTGTTTACCCACACATAAGTGGCAGGGAGAGGTAGGGTTTGTATGGGGAGCAGAGAGACAGAATGCTGTGATAACCTACTGTATATTTCAAGAATGCTAGCAGTATGTTCTGACAATTCAACACATAGATCTTTGTCCTAAAGGATTGCAAATTGGGCAGTCATCTTACAACCAACAATATGGTTCATTTGCAGCCACAGTCCTGGAGATAATTAGCTACTAAGCAGTGTTTAGATCTTTTTCTTCTAAATGTATATATAGGAAATTAGCTATTTACTGTGTAAATAATCTTTCGTATTGATGTTGCCTGACCAAAGGAAGAAATAAAGAAGAATGTTTTATGTATAAGGGATAAAAACACTGGCTTAGCATAGTGATTGATCTGGTATTGTAATTCCAATGACAAGGACCGCTCATTAATTGACTCGGCTCTGCTAATTATGATTACTGTTTATAGTGTCTGCATACATTTTATGATTGGGAAGGGGGAGGGGGATCATACAAAGGCTTATTTATAGAGTAGAAGCCTATAAAGGCACTTTGCAAGAGCATACTACTGTATAAACAATAGCATCTGTCCTGCAAAAAGTATTTTAGTTTCCTAAGATGCACACAGACACCAATAATACATTGGCATGTCTATTTAGAACCTTCCCATTTTCAGCAGACACTGAAATCGTTTTGCAAAGCATAAATTAAATCTAGGTGTATCTATAATGCATGTACAGTACATACAGTAAGTACACTTACAGGAGAGTACACTGTTAATATGAAAACCGGGGATTAAAAAGATATCGCAGTAGTATTAAAAAAATAATACAGTAGTTGGATAATTTCCAAATACCTGATCAGCAATACTTGTATATGTCCAGCAGAATCCCATTTTCTCTGGTTTAACCAGTTTGTAAGACCCATATGGTAACAGTAACAAAACAAGTGAAAGTGAATATCAGTGCACCAGGAAAAGGTTCAGAATATAGACTGTTGTGCATATTAATAATCTATAGGTATAAAAAGAATTTGGAAATTACCATACAATTGTCTAAAAGAAATTACAGTATGTTGCATGATCCTGCTGGTCTGTTATTTGAATATATGTAGAGTAGGAGGAGGCATTGCGGTAGAAACTAAGCAGGTGACATGCGATGATGTTATGTGCCTGTGGAAGAAGATGTGCTCTGCATGACATGTCGGGATATTATACTGTCAGTAAACCTCTGATAATAGAAGAGGGAATGGTGGAGAGCTGCTCATGTCACTAGTAGGTTCTGCTTTCAGTGGAAACTTGCTAACCCAGATCAGTTTTTGCAGTGCCACCACTACAGCCTTAAACAAAATCGGAGCCATAATTTCATACCTATTGAGATAGCTGTGCAGCGGCCCTGACTCCCGCGAACAGCCGGAGCCAAGGAACCTGGAAGGAAGGCCGGTTGAAGATGGATTTACAGTCAGAGGTGATGGCGTGCTGCTAGAGGGATCTGTTTTTTAGGCAAGTCAGCAATAATGTGCTAGTATGAGTTGCATACTAGTACATTATGACATGAGCTTGCTGAGTGACCTTTTTTTTTTTAAAACAGTTTACTATCACTTTAAGGGTAAGGATTGCTATGCGTGAACATACATTCCTTTAGATTGCAATCTCTATGAGCAGGGCTCTCCTATTTCTTCTGTATAGAACTGTATTGTAATTGTACTGTCCCCCCTCTACATTGTAAAGGGCTGCGTAAAGTGTGCAATATAAATCCTGTATAATAATAATTTTGCTTGACTGTTACATTTCAAAAGGTATTGGATGTGATGTCACACATAACTTCCTACAGCTTCCACAGAGTACAATCTGGTCACACCAGCCCATCCATGACACAGATGGAATAAACAGCAACCTATAGCTGTAAAACAGCCATTTACAAGCCTGTAGTTAATTCTTCCTCTTGGCAAATAAAAGGTGGTGAACTCCCACAGCAAACTTCCATGAGTACCTATATGCTAGCCAATCTAGGGTGTCTGGAGGATTCTAAAAAACAAGGATTGTAAAGATACTTGAAGGCAAGCTGTGAAGGTTTTAATTCATTCATGTCAAAGTACACCAAGCAGTGGTTAGTCACATTTAACTGGAATTGTTCTGAGTTGCTGAAGATGTTTCACAACAAACTCATCGGTTTTCCTACACCGTAAAGAAGAGGACATTATTGTGGGGACAGTGAGGTGCACATTTTGGGCAGAGAGGACAACTGGTTCACAAATGGTGTGAAAAAGGCAATTTTATAGGCAAGATTTTTTTCTTTGAAGACATTTGAATTATGCCTTCACAGCCAGCTACCCTATTAGGTCCATGGGCAGTATTGATCCATTGTTTAAAAAGGGTGTGTTTTAGCGCTCTCCTTTTTTCTGTCCAGTCCCTCCAATTATGACTGTATTGTAAAAGGATATGCTTCATATTTTGCTGTTTACAGTGAGGGTAAAAAGTATTTGATCCCCTGCTGATTTTGTACGTTTGCCCACTGACAAAGAAATGATCAGTCTAGAATTTTAATGGTAGTATTATTTTAACAGTGAGAGACAGAATAATAACAATAAAATCAAGAAAAATGCATTTCAAAAAAGTTATCAATTGATTTGCATTTTAAATGAGTGAAATAAGTATTTGACCCCTTCGCAATACATTGCTTAGTACTTGGTGGCAAAACCCTTGTTGGTAATCACAGAGGTCAGACGTTTCTTGTAACTGACCGACAGATTTGCACACATCTCAGGAGAGATTTTGTCCTACTCCTCTCTGCAGATCCTCTCCAAGTCATTAAGGATTTGAGGCTGACGTTTGGTAACCCAAACCTTCCGGTCCCTTCACATATTTTCTATGAGATTAAGGTCTGGAGACTGGCTAGGTCACTCCAGGACCCTAATGTGCTTCATCTTGAACAACTCTTCTGTTGCCTTGGCCGTGTGTTTTGGGTCACTGTCATGCTTGAATACCCATCCACAACCTATTTTGAATGCCCTGGCTGAGGGAAGGAGGTTCTCACCCAAGGTTTGATGCAGTGAAGTTGTCTTGTCCCCTTAGCAGAAAAAAACCCCAAAGCATTAGGTTTCCTCCTCCATATTTGATGGTGGGGATGGTATTCTTTGGGTCATAGGCAGCATTTCTCCTCCTCCAAACACAGCAAGTTGAGTTGATGCCAAAGAGCTTGATTTTGGTCTCATTTGACCACAGCACTTTCACCCAGTTCTCCTCTGAATCATTCAGATGTTCATTAGCAGACTTAAGATGAGCCTGTACATGCGCTTTCTTGAGCAGGGGGACCTTGCGGGCACTGTAGGATTTCAGTCCTTCACGGTGTAGTGTGTTACCAATTGTTTTCTTTTTCTATCTTGGTTTCTTTTCGATGGTTCCAGCTGCCTTGAGATCATTGACAAGATTCTCCCGTGTAGTTCTGGGTTGATTCCTCACTGTTCTCATGATCATTGAAACTCCACAAGGTGAGATCTTGCATGGAGCCCCAGACTGAGGCAGATTGACAGTTATTTTGTGTTTCTTCCATTTGCGATTAATCGCACCAGCTGTTGTCACCCTCTCACCAAGCTGCTTGTAGATGGTCTTGTAGCCCATCCCAGCCTTGTGTAGGTCTACAATCTTGTCCCTGACATTCCTGGATAGCTCTTTGGTCCTGGCCATGGTGGAGGGATTGGAATCTGATTTATTGATTGCTTCTGTGGACTGGTATCTTTTATATAGGTAACAAGCTGAGATTAGGAGGACTCCTTTTAAGAGTGCTCCTAATCTAAGCTTGTTACCTGTATAGAAGACACCTTGGAGCCAGAAATATTGCTGATTGATAGGGGATCAAATACTTATTTCACTTATTAAAATGCAAATCAATGTATAACTTGTTTTAAATGCGTTTTTCTGGATATTTTTTTTTTTCATTCATTGGTGGTCTGCATCAACAGATTGGGACAGCCACATCATTGATCAAGCCTGGGAGAAATTTGGGTTCAGGTGAATGCCAACTGCTCACATAAATCTGTGAATAATGGAAGCAGTTGTTCAAGAGCTACAGATTTGTGCCAATGCAGCCCTTGATTTGTTCTGTACCTAAGCAGTGAGCTTCAAACATTGACAACAGTCCATACATGCACTTATTATCAAAAAAGAGGCAGCAGAAAGGAAGTAGGAATACCCTGTTAGGCCATCACCCCATACATAGGTATTTGATATTTAAAAACGCCAACCTTATGTGTTAAACATATTAAATCATATGCATATTAGGTGTGCAAAATAAGTGAATAATTAACATTATATAAACCTCCACCAATGGTCTAAAATCAATATTCCGAATCCTAAATCATCTTATACAAAAGTCCATTGATGTCCATCAAATTAATATGAAAAATCTATAAGTGATAAATGTGCTCTTCAGTGCTTCAAACGCTATAAAGTGCCACAACACGCGTGCCAGGTGCCAGGATCCCACTGGTGTCCCTACTCACCAGAGCGAGTGGACCCACTGCTTTGCAGTCAGCAGGTCTATAATCGCAGAGTGACAACAACCGTTGATTCCTGGCTGGACACCGAAGCTAAGGATAAGCCTCCTTCCCCTTCAATGGCAGGCCTTAGTGAGCACTGGAGCTGGTGATAAGCCTCTTTCCCATCTGTTGCCCAACCTTTGGTAACTCAGGAAAACAAGGGGACCAACATAGTGTAACCCGTATAAAAACTTTTATTTGCGCATATAAAATCCTACTTACAAGATAGCATCTTTAAAATAGCGTCTCATGTACCGAATGTGCAGACTGGTTGAACGGGCTCCCGCCCCACACAAGCCGCCGGCGGACGTGACGCGATCAACCACGGAGGACCGGAAGTGACGTCAACGCGTTTCGCTTCCTGTGTCAAAGCGTCATCACGGACGTTAATTTCCGGTCATTCCTCCGTATTTATCTCCAAGGCACCGCCTCCACACCAACAACTACAGAGGATTAGCCCTAATGACATATACTTCCGTCCTCCAGGCTGGCCGCATCACGTTGCCATCTTGTGGCGAAAATACAGACTGCATAATTAATATACAGCTATATATAATAACTTCCTTAACATCCAGCTTTGGCAAACCGGACCTTCATGGTTGCCAGATCCTGCTCAACTGCTTGTTTAAAACTATCCACAAAGTGGTTGCCAGCCACTTTGGGATTAAACGTGGAGTTGTTTCGAAGGGTAGTCTGTAAATATTCACTATTGTCAGAATTGTTGGTCAATTGCTTTGTGGAAAAATGTTTTTTAATATTAATTTTACTTATAAATTTTTGCAAATCAATATACAAATCAAATTTGTCTAGGTGCTTATCAGGTGCATATTTTAAACCCAAGGAGAGCAGTTTGTATTCTTCCTCTGAAAACTCGACTTTACTTAAATTAAAAATGCCATCCTTTAGGAAGTTCAACAAGGGGATTTTCAAAGGAGGGGTTCAGGAGGACCCCCGAGAAGAGGAAGGGCGGTACCCTTCAACAGGGGAAGAGAGAGAAGTCGCCCATATGTGACAGGGGGAGGGGGGGAATTGGAGGCCATGGGACTCCATGGGGTACCCACAAGCCACGCCCAACCCTACAAACGTAAAAGAGCCAGAGGATGTAGAGGAGGGAAAAGGAAAAAGAAAAAGAACTTCCTAAAGGATGGCATTTTTAATTTAAGTAAAGTCGAGTTTTCAGAGGAAGAATACAAACTGCTCTCCTTGGGTTTAAAATATGCACCTGATAAGCACCTAGACAAATTTGATTTGTATATTGATTTGCAAAAATTTATAAGTAAAATTAATATTAAAAAACATTTTTCCACAAAGCAATTGACCAACAATTCTGACAATAGTGAATATTTACAGACTACCCTTCGAAACAACTCCACGTTTAATCCCAAAGTGGCTGGCAACCACTTTGTGGATAGTTTTAAACAAGCAGTTGAGCAGGATCTGGCAACCATGAAGGTCCGGTTTGCCAAACAGAGGAAAGATATAGAAGATGGAATAAGCAAATTAGAAAAACAAAAAGATGTAGTGATAAGGGCGGCCGACAAGGTGGGAGGTCTTGTCATCTTGAATAAATCAGACTATATACAGGAACTAACCAGACTAGTAAATGATAAGGAAACTTATGAAGAACTTAAAAGTAATCCAACAACAAAATATAAAACTAAATTAAAGAAATTAGTTAAGAAAGCTCTAAATAAAAATATAGTCAATAAAAAAGAGGAGAGATATCTGGTTCCTGACGCCCCGAGACTGCCAGTCATCTATCAACTGCCCAAGATGCACAAAGATCCTCTTAAACCTCCTGGCAGACCAATTATAAGTGGAATTGAGTCACTTTTTGCCAGAGCGGGAGAATACTTGGATGTCTTTTTTCAACCACTTGTTAAGCAATATCCGGCCTATCTCAAGGATAGTAAAGAATTGATTGGCTTATTGAAAGATATCCGAGTTGATAATGAGTGTCTCTTGGCAAGTATAGATGTAAACTCGCTTTACACCAATATCGGGCAAAATGATGCCATCAAGGCAATCAAATGGGCCTTGGATGACACAGATATCAAAAAAGAGCAAAAAGAATTCCTGTTAGAACTGCTAGAGGTTGCTATGAGTCATAACCATTTTTGGTTTAATAAAAAGCATTACAGACAAATTAAGGGAGTTGCAATGGGGGCTAAGTATGCCCCCTCAGTCGCTAACATCTTCATGAGCTGGTGGGAGGCCAAGGCTATTTTTGCTGACCCTTCCCCACAGCTCAGGATGTACAAAAGGTATATAGACGACATTTTTGTCATTTGGGAAGGTACACGTGAGTCGTTTGAGAATTTCCTGAAGTTAATAGGAAACAATACAGTAGGAATGTCCTTCTCAGAGGAAATCAATCAAGATGCCATCAACTTCCTTGATTTAACGATCTATAAATGTGGGAACAAACTTTATACCAAAACGTATTTCAAGGAAGTTGACCGAAATGGCTACATACCCCTTGGGAGCTGTCACCACCCCAAATGGTTGCACAGTATCCCAAGGGGTCAAATGCTGAGGATTAGAAGGAATTGCAATACCCTAGAAGACTATGACACACAAGCAGGAGTGATCCTTGAACGATTTGTGGAAAAAGGTTATGATAGGGTGGCTTTGGAAAAAACCAAATTAGCCATTAGAGATACTGATAGGGATACACTCTTTAAAGGCAAACAGTCCAGAGAACTTAACCAAGGCCTCTCATTCATGACCGTTTTTTTTAGGGAATACAAACAGTTTGAAAAGATCATTCGGACTCACTGGCCATTGCTTTTACGAGATAGAATTCTTCATGATATTTTACCCAAGAAACCTTGATTCATTTATAAGAAACCTCCATCATTACGTTTGAAACTAGCTCATAATGTAGTTGACCCTCCGGTCAAAACCGTTACGTTCCTAGATCAGGTGGGATTCTTTAGTTGTGGCAGATGTGTGATGTGTAAGGTTTCCCGCTTTCGTCAACGGAGGACCACACATTTCGCGTCTGCAACAACGGGAAGAACATACCAAATAAAGAAATTCATTACGTGTGAAACTTCGCATGTAACATACCTCCTATCCTGTCCATGCGGCCTACAATATATTGGCCGCACGACACGGAGACTCCGAGATAGATTGAGGGAGCATGTCTATAATGTGAAGAAAGGCTTTAAACATCATAGCCTTTCCAACCATTTTAGACATTGCCATAATCGAGACCCTGGGATGTTAACTTTTTGTGGGATTGATAGAGTAGAGGAGCATTGGAGGGGCACCAATCGTACTAGGGCCATATCTAGGAATGAGACCCAGTGGATCCATAGGATGGGTACTTTGGACCCACGGGGGCTCAATGTTGATCTCGACATCAACTGCTTCCTGGCAAATTGGTGAGGGTCGTTGGGAATAAGGGCTGTATGAGCTACATACTTAGTATGCTAGTCCTATCCCAATACCTTTGGTATTCCAAGGGGTGTTTTACATATGGGGATCCATATGTGATCTGTCTAGCACCTATCCAGTTAATTAATATATGTACACATCTTTATATTAACTCAATTATATTAATATGTTTTATTGTACTATATATGTACACCTTTTATATGTATTTATTTTAATTATTATGTATACTTTATTTATGATTTGGTCTCATTATGTTGTGGGTAAATTGTTTTTGGGAGACGGTGGATACAGGTAGGGTTGATTGACATGTGTGTCTCCCTGTGTCCGCGGGTCTCCCAAAGCTGGATGTTAAGGAAGTTATTATATACAGCTGTATATTCATTATGCAGTCTGTATTTTCGCCACAAGATGGCAACGTGATGCGACCAGCCTGGAGGACGGAAGTATATGTCATTAGGGCTAATCCTCTGCAGTTGTTGGTGTGGAGGCGGTGCCTAGGAGATAAATATGGAGGAATGACCGGAAATCAACGTCCGTGATGACGCTTTGACACAGGAAGCGAAACGCGTTGACGTCACTTCCGGTCCTCCGTGGTTGATCGCGTCACGTCCGCCGGCGGCTTGTGTGGGGCGGGAGCCTGTACAACCAGTCTGCACATTCGGTACATGAGACGCTGTTTTAAAGATGCAATCTTGTAAGTAAGATTTTATTTGCGCAAAAATAAAAGTTTTATACGGGTTACACTATGTTGGTCCCCTTGTTTTCCTGAGTTACCAAAGGTTGGGCAACAGATGGGAAAGAGGCTTATCACCAGCTCCAGTGCTCACTAAGGCCTGCCATTGAAGGGGAAGGAGGCTTATCCTTAGCTTCGGTGTCCAGCCAGGAATCAACGGTTGTTGTCACTCTGCGATTATAGACCTGCTGACTGCAAAGCAGTGGGTCCACTCGCTCTGGTGAGTAGGG
>BLSH010389319.1:1894712-1912197 GCA_018402905.1 Glandirana rugosa
TCAGTGGTATAGGGTCATATCTCTCGGGGGTATATCGTCATATATCTCAGTGGTATAGCGTCATATGTCTAAGTTCTATATCGTCATATGTCTCAGTGATATATCGTCATATGTTTCAGTGGTATATCGTCATATGTCTCGGGGTCTATCGTCATATGTCTCGGGGGTATATCGTCATATGTCTCAATGGTATAGGGTCATATGTCTCGGGGGTATATCGTCATATGTCTCAGTGGTATAGCGTCATATGTATCAGTGGTATATCGTCATATGTCTCAGTAGTATAGTGTCATATGTCTCAGTGGTGATTGCAATATGGTGACTCTGTATTGCAATATGGTGACTCTGTATACTGCTGTCTGGGGCTCTGTATACTGCTGTATGGTGACTCTGTATACTGGGATATGGTGACTCTGTTTACTACTATATGGTGACTCTGTATACTGCGATATGGTGACTCTGTATACTGTGATATGATGACTCTGTATACTGCTATATGGTGACTATGTATACTGCGATATGGTGACTCTGTATACTGCTATATGGGGGCTCTGTATACTGGGATATGGTAACTCTGTATACTGCTATATGGGGGCTCTGTATACTGCTATCTGGGGCTCTGTATACTGCTATATGGTGACTTTGTATACTGCTATATAGTGACTCTGTATACTGCTATATCTTGAATCTGTATACTGCGATATGGTGACTCTATATACTGCTATATGGGGGCTCTCTATACTGGGATATGGTGACTTTGTATACTGCTATGTGGTGACTCTGTATACTGCTATATCTTGAATCTGTACACTGCGATATGGTGACCCTGTATACTGCTATCTGTGTCTCTGTATACTGCGATATGGCCACACTGTATACTGCTATATGGTGACTCTGTATACTGCAATATGGCGACTCTGTATACTGCTATCTGGGGCTTTGTATACTGGGATATGGTGACTCTGTATACTGCTATACATTGACTCTGTATACTGCTATCTGGGGCTCTGTATACTGCTATATGGTGACTTTGTATACTGCTATATCTTGAATCTGTATACTGCGATATGGTGACTCAGTATACTGCTATCTGGGTCTCTGTATACTGCGATATGGAGACTCTGTATACTGCTATATGGGGCTCTGTATACTGCTATCTGGGGCTCTGTATACTGCTATATGGTGACTCTGTATACTGCTATATGGTGACTCTGTATACTGCTATCTGGGGCTCTGTATACTGCGATATGGTGACTCTGTATACTGCTATATGGTGACTCTGTATACTGCTATATGGTGACTCTGTATACTGCTATATCTTGAATCTGTATACTGCGATATGGTGACTCTGTATACTGCTTTCTGGGTCTCTGTATACTGCGATATGGAGACTCTGTATACTGCTATATGGGGCTCTGTATACTGCTATCTGGGGCTCTGTATACTGCTATATGGTGACTCTGTATACTGCTATATGGTGACTCTGTATACTGCTATCTGGGGCTCTGTATACTGCGATATGGTGACTCTGTATACTGCTATATGGTGACTCTGTATACTGCTATATCTTGAATCTGTATACTGCGATATGGTGACTCTGTATACTGCTATCTGGGTATCTGTATACTGCGATATGACGACTCTGTATACTGCTATATGGTGACTCTGTATACTGTGATACGGTGACTCTGTATACTGATATATGGTGACTCTGTATACTGTGATATGGTGACTCTGTATACTGCTATCTGGGTCTTTGTATACTGGGATATGGTGACTCTGTATACTGCTATATGGTGACTCTGTATACTGCTATATCTTGAATCTGTATACTGCGATATGGTGACTCTGTATACTGCTATCTGGGTCTCTGTATACTGCGATATGACGACTCTGTATACTGCTATATGGTGACTCTGTATACTGTGATACGGTGACTCTGTATACTGATATATGGTGACTCTGTATACTGTGATATGGTGACTCTGTATACTGCTATCTGGGTCTTTGTATACTGGGATATGGTGACTCTGTATACTGCTATATGGTGACTCTGTATACTGATATCTGGGGCTCTGTATACTGCTATATGGTGACTCTGTATACTGCTATATCTTGAATCTGTATACTGCGATCTGGTGACTCTGTATACTGCATTATGGGGGCTCTGTATACTGGGATATGGTAACTCTGTATACTGCTATATGGGGCTCTGTATACTGCTATCTGGGGCTCTGTATACTGCTATATGGTGACTCTGTATACTGCTATCTGGGGCTCTGTAAACTGTGATATGGTGACTCTGTATACTGCTATATGGTGACTCTGTATACTGCTATATCTTGAATCTGTATACTGCGATATGGTGACTCTGTATACTGCTATCTGGGTCTCTGTATACTGTGATATGACGACTCTGTATACTGCTATATGGTGACTCTATATACTGCGATATGGTGACTCTGTATACTGCTATATGGTGACCCTGTATACTGTGATATGGTGACTCTGTGTACTGCTATATGGTGACTCTGTATACTGCTATCTGGGGCTCTGTAAACTGATATATGGGGGCTCTGTATACTGCTATATGGTGAGTCTGTATACTGCAATCTGGTGCTCTGCATACTGCTATATGAATGCTCTGTATACTGCTATATGTTGTCTCTGTATACTGCTATATGGTGACTCTGTATACTGCTATCTGGTGCTCTGTATTCTGCTATATGGTAACTCTGTATACTACTATCTGGGGTTCTGTATACTGCTATACGGTGACTCTGTATACTGCTATCTGGGGCTCTGTATACTGCTATATGGTTACTGTATATACTGCTATATGGGGCTCTGTATACTTCTATATGGTGACTCTGTATACTGTGATATGGTGACTCGGTATACTGCTATAAGGTGACTCTGTATACTGCTATATCTTGAATATGTATACTGCAATATGGTGACTCTGTATACTGCAATATGGTGACTCTGTATGCTGCTATAAGGGGGCTCTGTATACTGGGATATGGTGACTCTGTATACTGCTATATATTGACTCTGTATACTGCTATCTGGGGCTTTGTATACTGCTATACCTTGATTCTGTATACTGCTATATGTTGACTCTGTATACTGCTATATCTTGAATCTGTATACTGTGATACGGTGACTCTGTATATTGCAATATGCTTACTCTGTATATTGGAATATGGTGACTCTCTATACTGCTATCTGGGGCTCTGTATACTGCTGGATGGTGACTCTGTATACTGGGATATGGTGACTCTGTATACTGCTATATGGTGAATCTGTATACTGCGATATGGTGACTCTGTATACTGCTATATAGGGGCTATGTATACTGGGATATGGTGACTCTGTATACTGCTATATGGGGCTCTGTATACTGCTATTTGGGGCTCTGTATACTGCAATATGGTGACTCTCTATACTGCTATATGGTGACTCTGTATACTGCTATATCTTGAATCTGTATACTGCGATATGGTGACTCTGTATACTGCTATCTGGGTCTCTGTATACTGTGATATGGCGACTGTGTATACTGCGATATGGTGACTCTGTATACTGCTATATGGTGACATTGTATACTGATATCTGGGGCTCTGTATACTGATATATGGTGACTATGTATACTGCGATATGGTGACTCTGTATACTGCTATATGGGGGCTCTGTATACTGGGATATGGTAACTCTGTATACTGCTATATGGGGGCTCTGTATACTGGGATATGGTAACTCTGTATACTGCTATATGGTGGCTCTGTATACTGCTATCTGGGGCTCTGTATACTGCTATATGGTGACTCTGTATACTGTCATATAGTGACTCTGTATACTGCTATATCTTGAATCTGTATACTGCGATATGGTGACTCTATATACTGCTATATGGGGGCTCTCTATACCGGGATATGGTGACTCTGTATACTGCTATGTGGTGACTCTGTATACTGCTATATGGGGCTCTGTATACTGCTATATGGTGACTCTGTATACTGCTATATCTTGAATCTGTATACTGCGATATGGTGACCCTGTATACTGCTATCTGGGTCTCTGTATACTGCGATATGGCCACACTGTATACTGCTATATCGTGACTTTGTATACTGCGATATGGTGACTCGGTATACTGCTATCTGGGGCTTTGTATTCTGGGATATGGTGACTCTGTATACTGCTATACGGTGACTCTGTATACTGCTATCTGGGGCTCTGTATATTGCTATATGGTGACTCTGTATACTGATATATCTTGAATCTGTATACTGCGATATGGTGACTCTGTATACTGCTATATGGGTCTCTGTATACTGCGATATGGAGACTCTGTATACTGCTATATGGGGCTCTGTATACTGCTATCTGGGGCTCTGTATACTGCTATATGGTGACTCTGTATACTGCTATATGGTGACTCTGTATACTGCTATCTGGGGCTTTGTATACTGCAATATGGTGACTCTGTATACTGCTATATGGTGACTCTGTATACTGCTATATCTTGAATCTGTATACTGCGATATGGTGACTCTGTATACTGCTATCTGGGTCTCTGTTTTCTGCTATCTGGGGCTTTGTATACTGCTATATGGTGACTCTGTATACTGCTATATGGTGACTCTGTATACTGCTATCTGGGGCTCTGTATACTGCGATATGGTGACTCTGTATACTGCTATATGGTGACTCTGTATACTGCTATATCTTGAATCTGTATACTGCAATATGGCGACTCTGTATACTGCGATATGATGACTCTGTATACTGCTATATGGTAACTATGTATACTGCTATATGATGACTCTGTATACTGATATATGGTGACTCTGTATTTTCCTATATGGTGACTCTGTATACTGCTATCTAGGGCTTTGTATACTGGGATATGGTGACTCTGTATACTGCTATATGGTGGCTCTGTATACTGCTATATCTTGAATCTGTATACTGCGATATGGTGACTCTGTATACTGCTATATGGGGGCTCTGTATACTGGGATATGGTGACTCTGTATACTGCTATATGGGGTTCTGTATACTGCTATCTGGAGCTCTGTATACTGCTATAGGGTGACTCTGTATACTGCTATATGGTGACTCTGTATACTGCTATCTGGGGCTCTGTATACTGTGATATGGTGACTCTGTATACTGCTATATGGTGACTCTGTATACTGTGATATGGTGACTCTGTATACTGCTATATGGTGACTCTGTATACTGCTATCTGGGGCTCTGTAAACTGATATATGGGGGCTCTGTATACTGCTATATGGTGAGTCTGTAAACTGCAATCTGGTGCTCTGTATACTGCTATATGAGGGCTCTGCATACTGCTATATGGTGTCTCTGTATATTGCAATATGGTGACTCTGTATATTGCAATATGGTGACTCTGTATACTGCTATCTGGGGCTCTGTATACTGCTGTATGGTGACTCTATATACTGCTATCTGGGGCTCTGTATACTTCTATATGGTGACTCTGTATACTGCGATATGGTAACTCTGTATACTGCTATATGGTGACTCTATATACTGCTATATGGTGACTCTGTATACTACTATATGGTGACTCTGTATACTGTGATATGGTGACTCTGTATACTGCTATATATAGTGACTCTGTATACTGCTATCTGGGGCTCTGTAAACTGATATATGGAGGCTCTGTATACTGCTATATGGTGAGTTTGTATACTGCAATCTGGTGCTCTGTATACTGCTATATGAGGGCTCTGTATACTGCTATATGGCGTCTCTGTATACTGCTATAAGGTGACTCTGTATACTGCTATCTGGGGTTCTGAATACTTCTATACGGTGACTCTGTATACTGCTATCTGGGGCTCTGTATACTGCTATATGGTGACTCTGTATACTGCTATATGGTGACTCTGTAAACTGCTATCTGGGGCTTTGTATACTGCAATATGGTGACTCTGTATACTGCTATCTGGGTCTCTGTTTTCTGCTATCTGGGTCTCTGTATACTGCTATATGGTGGCTCTGTATACTGCTGTATGGTGACTCTATATACTGCTATCTGGGGCTCTGTATACTTCTATATGGTGACTCTGTATACTGCGATATGGTAACTCTGTATACTGCTATATAGTGACTCTGTATACTGCTATCTGGGGCTCTGTAAACTGATATATGGAGGCTCTGTATACTGCTATATGGTGAGTTTGTATACTGCAATCTGGTGCTCTGTATACTGCTATATGAGGGCTCTGTATACTGCTATATGGCGTCTCTGTATACTGCTATAAGGTGACTCTGTATACTGCTATCTGGGGTTCTGAATACTTCTATACGGTGACTCTGTATACTGCTATCTGGGGCTCTGTATACTGCTATATGGTGACTCTGTATACTGCTATATGGTGACTCTGTAAACTGCTATCTGGGGCTTTGTATACTGCAATATGGTGACTCTGTATACTGCTATCTGGGTCTCTGTTTTCTGCTATCTGGGGCTCTGTATACTGCTATATGGTGACTCTGTATACTGCTATATGGTGACTCTGTATACTGCTATCTGGGGCTCTGTATACTGTGATATGGTGACTCTGTATACTGCTATATGGTGACTCTGTATACTGTTATATCTTGCATCTGTATACTGCAATATGGCGACTCTGTATACTGCGATATGATGACTCTGTATACTGCTATATGGTAACTATGTATACTGCGCTATGGTGACTCTGTATACTGATATATGGTGACTCTGTATTTTGCTATATGGTGACTCTGTATACTGCTATCTAGGGCTTTGTATACTGGGATATGGTGACTCTGTATACTGCTATATGGTGGCTCTGTATACTGCTATATCTTGAATCTGTATACTGCGATATGGTGACTCTGTGTACTGCTATATGGGGGCTCTGTATACTGGGATATGGTGACTCTGTATACTGCTATATGGGGCTCTGTATACTGCTATCTGGAGCTCTGTATACTGCTATAGGGTGACTCTGTATACTGCTATGTGGTGACTCTGTATACTGCTATCTGGGGCTCTGTATACTGTGATATGGTGACTCTGTATACTGCTATATTGTGACTCTGTATACTGCTATATCTTGAATCTGTATACTGATATATGGTGACTCTGTATACTGTGATATGGTGACTCTGTATACTGCTATATGGTGACTCTGTATACTGCTATCTGGGGCTCGGTAAACTGATATATGGGGGCTCTGTATACTGCTATATGGTGAGTCTGTAAACTGCAATCTGGTGCTCTGTATACTGCTATATGAGGGCTCTGCATACTGCTATATGGTGTCT
Source organism: Glandirana rugosa (assembly GCA_018402905.1). Classification (NCBI taxonomy): domain Eukaryota; kingdom Metazoa; phylum Chordata; class Amphibia; order Anura; family Ranidae; genus Glandirana; species Glandirana rugosa. The sequence goes on from BLSH010389319.1 coordinate 1,902,045, forward strand.
CTGTATATTGCAATATGGTGACTCTGTATATTGCAATATGGTGACTCTGTATACTGCTATCTGGGGCTCTGTATACTGCTGTATGGTGACTCTATATACTGCTATCTGGGGCTCTGTATACTTCTATATGGTGACTCTGTATACTGCGATATGGTAACTCTGTATACTGCTATATGATGACTCTGTATACTGCTATATGGTGACTCTGTATACTACTATATGGTGACTCTGTATACTGTGATATGGTGACTCTGTATACTGCTATATAGTGACTCTGTATACTGCTATCTGGGGCTCTGTAAACTGATATATGGAGGCTCTGTATACTGCTATATGGTGAGTTTGTATACTGCAATCTGGTGCTCTGTATACTGCTATATGAGGGCTCTGTATACTGCTATATGGTGACTCTGTATACCGCTATCTGGGGTTCTGAATACTTCTATACGGTGACTCTGTATACTGCTATCTGGGGTTCTGTATACTGCTATATGGTGACTCTATATACTGCTATCTGGGGCTCTGTATACTTCTATATGGTGACTCTGTATACTGCGATATGGTGCTATATGGTGACTCTGTATACTGCTATATGGTGACTCTGTATACTGCTATATGGTGACTCTGTATACTGCGTTATGGTGACTCTGTATACTGCTATATAGGGGCTCTGTATACTGGGATATGGTGACTCTGTATACTGCTATATGGGGCTCTGTATACTGCTATTTGGGGCTCTGTATACTGCTATATGGTGACTCTATATACTGCTATATCTTGAATCTGTGTACTGCGATATGGTGACTCTTTATACTGCTATCTGGGTCTCTGTATACTGCGATATGGCGACTCTGTATACTGCGATATGGTGACTCTGTATACTGCTATATGGTGACTCTGTATACTGCTATCTGGGGCTCTGTATACTGATATATGGGGGCTCTGTATACTGCTATATGGTGAGTCTGTATACTGCTATCTGGTGCTCTGTATTCTGCTATATGAGGGCTCTGAATACTGCTATATGGTGTCTCTGTATACTTCTATCTGGGGTTCTGTATACTGCTATACGGTGACTCTGTATGCTGCTATCTGGGGCTCTGTATACTTCTATATGGTGACTCTGTATACTGTGATATGGTGACTCTGCATACTGCTATATGGTGACTCTGTATACTGCTATATGGTGTCTCTGTATACTACTATATGATGACTCTGTATACTGTGATGTGTTGACTCTGTATACTGCTATATAGTAACTCTGTATACTGCTATCTGGGGCTCTGTAAACTGATATATGGAGGCTCTGTATACTGCTATATGGTGAGTCTGTATACTGCAATCTGGTGCTCTGTATACTGCTATATGAGGGCTCTGTATACTGCTATATGGTGTCTCTGTATACTGCTATATGGTGTCTCTGTATACTGCTATATGGTGACTCTGTATACTGCTATCTGGGGTTCTGTATACTTCTATACGGTGACTCTGTATACTGCTATCTTTTGCTCTGTATACTGCTATATGGTGATTCTATGTACTTCTATATGGTGACTCTGTATACTGCTATATCTTGAATATGTATACTGCAATATGGTGACTCTGAATACTGCTATATGGTGTCTCTGTATACTTCTATCTGGGGTTCTGTATACTGCTATACTGTGACTCTGTATGCTGCTATCTGGGGCTCTGTATACTTCTATATGGTGACTCTGTATACTGTGATATGGTGACTCTGCATACTGCTATATGGTGACTCTGTATACTGCTATATGGTGTCTCTGTATACTACTATATGATGACTCTGTATACTGTGATGTGTTGACTCTGTATACTGCTATATAGTAACTCTGTATACTGCTATCTGGGGCTCTGTAAACTGATATATGGAGGCTCTGTATACTGCTATATGGTGAGTCTGTATACTGCAATCTGGTGCTCTGTATACTGCTATATGAGGGCTCTGTATACTGCTATATGGTGTCTCTGTATACTGCTATATGGTGTCTCTGTATACTGCTATATGGTGACTCTGTATACTGCTATCTGGGGTTCTGTATACTTCTATACGGTGACTCTGTATACTGCTATCTTTTGCTCTGTATACTGCTATATGGTGATTCTATGTACTTCTATATGGTGACTCTGTATACTGCTATATCTTGAATATGTATACTGCAATATGGTGACTCTGAATACTGCTATATGGTGTCTCTGTATACTTCTATCTGGGGTTCTGTATACTGCTATACTGTGACTCTGTATGCTGCTATCTGGGGCTCTGTATACTTCTATATGGTGACTCTGTATACTGTGATATGGTGACTCTGCATACTGCTATATGGTGACTCTGTATACTGCTATATGGTGTCTCTGTATACTACTATATGATGACTCTGTATACTGTGATATGTTGACTCTGTATACTGCTATATAGTAACTCTGTATACTGCTATCTCGGGCTCTGTAAACTGATATATGGAGGCTCTGTATACTGCTATATGGTGAGTCTGTATACTGCTCTCTGGGACTCTGTATACTTCTATATGGTGACTCTGTATACTGCTATATGGTGACTCTGTATACTGCTATATGGTGACTCTGTATACTGTGATATGGTGACTCTATATACTTCTATATGGTGACTCTGTATACTGCTATATCTTGAATATGTATACTGCAATATGGTGACTCTGTATACTGCTATCTGGGGCTCTGTATACTTCTATACGGTGATTCTGTATACTGCTATATGGTGACTCTGTATACTGCTATATCTTGAATCTGTATACTGCGATATGGTGACTCTGTATATTGCAATATGGTCACTCTGTATACTGCTATCTGGTACTCTGTATACTGCTGTATGGAGACTCTGTATACTGGGATATGGTGACTCGATATACTGCTATATTGTGACTCTGTATACTGCGATATGGTGACTCTGTATACTGCTATAGGGGCTCTGTATACTGGGATATGGTGACTCTGTATACTGCTATATGGGGCTCTGTATACTGCTATTTGGGGCTCTGTATACTGCTATATGGTGACTCTGTATACAGCTATATGGTGACTCTGTATACTGCTATATTGTTACTCTGTATACTGCTATATGGTTACTCTGTATACTGCTATATGGGGGCTCTGTATACTGTGATATGGTGACTCTGTATACTGCTATATGGTGACTCTGTATACTGCTATCTGGGGCTCTGTATACTGCTATACGGTGATTCTGTATACTGCTATATGGTGACTCTGTATACTGCTATATCTTGAATCTGTATACTGCGATATGGTGACTCTGTATATTGCAATATGGTGACTCTGTATACTGCTATCTGGGGCTCTGTATACTGCTGTATATTGACTCTGTATACTGGGATAGGGTGACTCTGTATACTGCTATATGGTGACTCTGTATACTGCGATATGGTGACTCTGTATACTGCTATATAGGGACTCTGTATACTGGGATATGGTGACTCTGTATACTGCTATCTGGGGCTCTGCATACTGCTATCTGGGGCTCTGTATAGTGCTATATGGTGACTCTGTATACTGTCATACGGTGACTCTATATACTTCTATATGGTGACTCTATATACGGCTATATCTTGAATATGTATACTGCAATATGGTGACTCTGTATACTGCGATATGGGGACTCTTTATACTGCTATATGGGGGCTCTGTATACTGGGATATGGTGACTCTGTATACTGCCATATGGTGACTCTGTATACTGCTATCTGGAGCTCTGTATACTGCTATACGTTGATTCTGTATACTGCTATATGGTGACTCTGTATACTGCTATATCTTGAATCTGTATACTGCTATATGGTGACTCTGTATACGGCTATATCTTGAATCTGTATACTGCTATACGGTGACTCTGTATACTGCTATCTGGGGCTCTGTATACTTCTATATGGTGACTCTGTATACTGCGATATGGTGACTATGTATACTGCGATATTGTTACTCTGTATACTGCTATATGGTGACTCTGTATACTGCTATATGGTGACTCTGTATACTGCGATATGGTGACTTTGTATACTGCAATATGGTGACTGTATACTGCTGTATGGTGACTCTGTATACTGCTATATGGTAACTCTGTATACTGATATCTGGGGCTCTGTATATTGCTATCTGGGGCTCTGCATACTGCTATCTGGGGCTCTGTATGGTGCTATATGGTGACACTGTATACTGCTATCTGGAGCTCTGTATACTACTATATGTTGGCTCTGTATACCCCTATCTGTGAAGCTGGGCTGTCCTGACACAAGAGGTGGAAACTATAAGTGATGGGGCTTATGAGAAGTGGGATTGGTCAAAAAGGAAGGGCGGTGCATTTCTTGCACAAAAATAAAAAGTGCGTCTACATTGCTGGTTTAAAAAAAATACATTCTAAATACTACATTTGCGGCCAGCGGTGCATTTCTTGCACAAAAATAAAAAGTGCGTCGACATTGCTGGTTTAAAAAACATAATAAAAATAGTGCTACATAGTACATTTGCACCTTGCTGTGCATTTCTTGCACAAAATTAAAAAGTCCGTCTACATTGCTGGTTTAAAAAAAAAGAATGATAAATAGTGCCACATAGTACATTTGCACCTTGCTGTGCATTTCTTGCACAAAATTAAAAAGTGTGTCAACATTGCTGGTTTTAAAAAAAAAAAATAGTGCTACATAGTACATGTGCACCTTGCTGGGCATTTCTTGCACGAAATTAAAAAGTGTGTCGACTTAGCTGGTTTAAAAAAAATATATATAGACCTACATAGTACATTTGCACCTTGCTGTGCATTTCTTGCACAAAATTAAAAAGTGCGTCTACATTCCTGGTTTAAAAAAAAAAAATTCTAAATACTACATTTGCCGCCAGCGGTGCATTTCTTGCACAAAAATAAAAAGTGCGTCTACATTGCTGGTTTAAAAAAAAAAAAATTCTAAATACTACATTTGCGGCCAGCGGTGCATTTCTTGCACAAAAGTAAAAAATGCGTCTACATTGCTGGTTTAAAATAAAAAATATTCGAAATACTACATTTGCGCCCAGCGGTGCATTTCTTGCACAAAAATAAAAAGTGCGTCTACATTGCCGGTTTAAAAAAATATATATATTCTAAATACTACATTTGCGGCCAGCGGTGCATTTCTTGCAAGAAAATAAAAAGTGCGTCGACGTTGCTGGTTTAAAAAAAATAATAAAAATAGTGCTACATAGTACATTTGCACCTTGCTGTGCATTTCTTGCACAAAATTAAAAAGTTTGTCTACATTGCTGGTTTAAAAAAAAAGAATAATAAATAGTGCCACGTAGTACATTTGCACCTTGCTGTGCATTTCTTGCACAAAATTAAAAAGTGTGTCAACATTGCTGGTTTAAAAAAAATAATAGTGCTACATAGTACATTTGCACCTTGCTGTGCATTTCTTGCACAAAATTAAAAAGTACGTCTACATTGCTGATTAAAAAAAAAAAGAATAATAAATAGTGCTACATAGTAAATTTGCACCTTGCTGTGCATTTCTTGCACAAAATTAAAAAGTGTGTCAACATTGCTGGTTTAAAAAAAAATAGTGCTACATAGTACATTTGCACCTTGCTGTGCATTTTGTGCACAAAATTAAAAAGTGCGTCTACATTGCTGGTTTAAAAAAAAAATATTCTAAATACTTCATTTGTGGCCAGCGGTGCATTTCTTGCACAAAAATAAAAAGTGCGTCTACATTGCTAGTTTAAAAAAAAAAATTCTGGGGGGCGTGTCTGGCCGCGCTGAAGCACGGACGTGTTCCTGAGAGCTCCGCGGACATCACAGGAGCATCCACAGGAATCCGTCCTCTGGTCAAGTTGGTGGCAATCCTGGTCGCCACATCCAGCCTCCCCACTACACTAGCTCCAGATTGAGCCGCATATCGACCGGGTTGGCGGCCGCCACCCGCGACGGACACAAATTGAGGCCGCGGCTTTTGCGGCCTAGGCGGCTCCGCAGCCATCACAGGAGATTCCATAGGAATCCGTCCTCGGGGCAAGTAAGTGGCAATCCTGGTCACCACATCCAGCTTCCCCACTATCCTAGCTCCAGATTGAGCAGTGTATCGACCGGGTTGGCGGCCGCCACCCGCGACAGCCACAAATTGAGGCCGCGGCTTTTGCGGCCTAGGCGGCTCGGGCCTAACTGGAAAGCCCTGGGCTACCGCATCAACTGCCAGCTAATCCCCTGCCTACCAAACCCACATCTGGGTCACTAAACTCCCCAAGTTGCCTCAGTACAGCCGCCAAAACGGGCTTAACGGACCGGGCGCTATCAATAACCTGCTCCACTAGAAACTGAACCCGCAGCTGCAGCGGCCCACAGAACCCGTACTGGGGGTTGCAGGGTCCCAGACCCACCTTCATATCCTGCACAACAACAGCATAGGGGCAAACCAGGTCCCAGTCAGAATGATCGCCTAATCCCCTGGTCCCCGCATACAGAGGATTGTCCAAAGTCTCAAAGAGGATAGAGATACCGCCATCATGGGCAAGGGTGACAGGAGCTCATCTGCAACAAGGTCTCGATACCCACGAGATGGAGAAACCCAGCTAAGCCACAGTATCCCTGAGCTATTCAGATCCCAGCATCGGAGCGCTCAAGCCTCACTACAGGCCTCACAGCCCACCACGCGGTCAGCTGGATGCAGCCCTGACCATGACAGACTCGGCTCTACCGCTAACACAGCCTGCCCCACCAACAACACCGTACTCCCATTGTGCTTGGGTGATATGCAAGCAATCGCAGCAGACATCAAACATACTCTGTCTGCTGCGATCTCAGACCTCCGTGCTGATATCAAGTCCATGGCGGATCGCCTGGATAAAGTAGAATCCTCCACTGGCAGACAAGAAGCCGCTATCGCACAAGTGCAACAAACGACAGATGACCACGCGTACCGGATGAGAGAGATGCAAAGGCACATCGAAGACCTCGACAATAGGGGTCGTAGACACAACATAAGAGTGCGGGGCCTCACGGAAAACGTGGACTCTGATAACCTGCTCCAGTGCGTCCAATCAATTTTCAACGGGCTACTAGACAGGCCTCCTGATTCACCGATAGAGATGGAACGCATACACAGGGCCCTGCGCCCCCGGGGCAGAGATACTGACCCACCACGTGACATCATTTGCTGCTTGGTAAACTTCCCCCTCAAGGAAGATATCCTCAAGAGGGCCAGAGAACGGAGACAAGTTCCACACGAAGGAACTGAAATTAAGCTATTCCAGGACCTGTCTCCCATAACGCTTCAACACCGGAGAGACCTGCGCCCTCTATTGGATCTTCTGAGAGCCAGAAACATAACATACCGTTGGAAATTTCCCTTCTGCCTGTCCGCCTCCTCCATGGGTCGCACCGCCTTGCTCCGAGTACCCGAGGATCTACGACAGTTCTGCAACACTCTGGAGCTACCAATACCTTCCTTGCCGGATTGGTACAGCGATCACCACACCGTTGCTCCACGACCTATAGAACAAGGGGAGGACCAGATGGACTGGAGTGCTCAGAGGCACCGACGAAGAAGATCCCCAGATACCCCTCCACACCATGCTCGCCGCCAGATCCAGATAAGCAGTCCTTCGGCCCCTCCGGCGCAGAGGAGACTGAGACAAGATGCCTGAGACGGCCACCTCCTACACACCAGCCAGCTCCTGACAACCGCCACGCGCAAATGGTCCGGAGTTCAAACAAGTTCACGTCGTTCTCCTTTATCTCTGTTCCTATTGTTCAACTTAGGACACGCTTCACAGTAACTGTTGTCTACTCATGAATACCCTCAGAGCACTCCCACGCACAAAAAGGTAAAGCTGCATGGACAAAGACACCTTCCACACACCACCCACGGACATGGAGGGCAGGTAGGCCTGACAGCCTATGGTTGCCCTAACGCAACCCACTACACCTTCGCACCTACAGCACCAGAGGAGCTCCCTGAGAAAGACAAAGCTTCACCCCAGTAAGACTTCCAAACCCGTCCTACCCGGCTGAGTAGGACCCTGGGGTTTTACACCTCTGAGTGGTTTTGTTTTGTTTTTTTTTTTTGTTTTTTTTCCCTCTTCTTCTCTGAACAGTTCTCTGTAACCACGCACAAATGATATGTACAGGTACACGAACCCCTATTATCTGATCCAGAAGGGGGGGGGGTGAAGCCGAGCTCCGTGCCACTTACCTACTACCCCTTACACAGGCACACAAACCTATGATTATGACACAAAGAAAATGGGGGAGAAAACACACCTCCTCTAACCAAAATATCACCTGGGAGCTAATCTGAGATTCCCACTCCTGTACCCCCTAAACTACGGCGCTCGGCTCTGCCTCTGTCCTTCCCCCTAACTTAAGTGTTGAAGTTACCATTTCACCCAGCTAATAACATAACTTACTTTCCGCACTCTTCCCCTTAGCACTATGTCCTACCCTTCTAACTAAATGACTCTCGTTTGCCTCATTTGCCATTAAGTACAAGTCTAGTAGTATTTAAGAGGTTACTGAACCCCCTAAACGCCTCCTAGTTATAGGCACACGCAGCTGACATGCGTTTTGTCCGGCCACGTGATCAAAAGGGGACAAGCTTCCCCCACCAGCTCCCCTCATAGCTCCTACAAAGCTTACCACTAAGGTTATACCTAAGAGATCTTGAATGCTACCAACTCACACCTAAGGTGACCTTGGGCCAATGACATACCCATTCTCAGCTCCGAAAGTGCTTTGCCATCCTGGACCCACACACCCGAACAAAAGTGCCCCCAAAAAAAAAGCCAAGCTACCTACCCGGAAACTCCTTATACCCTGTGTCCATGCAAGCCTCTAGACTTCTTACAAGTACCTGATCACTCCTCACAACTTGGTATTTGACTCTATATTCTCTAAGTGAAGCATATGTTATAATGTTACTACCTTTAGATGTTAATTGTTGTTGTGTTTAAATGCTATCCTGGACCAAACTTTGTCTACTCTACCGCTGCCTGGCGCAAACCCGCCCTCTAACCATAAGGTAACCCCCCTTTTTTTTTTATCCCCCTATCCTCCCAGACTTTCTCAATCTACACCGCCTCCAACCGGCTCCCAGCCCCTACTCTAACTCTCCAATCCTCTACCCCTCCCGAACTTCAGGGACCATACCTCTCACCTCCTCTGACATGTGCCTCCCAACCCTCTGTAGCGGGACTAGAACATACCCCCTTCTAGTGCCTTCACGCCCCACACACAGCAGGTCCCTCCGGATCATTGCTGACCAAAACCGAACCCCTCGAAACTCCCTGATCAAGTAGCTGGTCTACCTTGATCATCGGTACGTCCCCCCTCCCCAAGTTGCTTGCTGGTGCTGCTAAGCACCATAGTCCTGCATCGACTTAGTAAGCTTACCCCCTCCTTATTGTCCGCCTTATCGCGACTCCAACCCTCGACCCCCTCCACTGCCCCCCTGTCCCCTTTCTAGGCTTACCCTCGTCATTTGAGATCCCCCCCCTTTAAAACGACAATATGCCGGCCCTAACCACACCCCTTCCCCTCAAACTAAACCTAAAACTCCTCTCTCTGAACGCTAAGGGTCTCAACATCCCTGAAAAACGGTCGCAAATATTGGCCTCCATGAGAGCCCACAAAGCAGATATCGTATACTTGCTGGAAACCCACTTCAGAACAGACTCCATTCCTAAACTCCAGAGTCCATACTATCCAACAGCCTTCCATGCCCCGAATCCTATGGCAAAGTCAAAAGGAGTGTCCATCTTACTCGCGAAACACTGCCACTTAGACATAACAGATACTTTGATAGACCCAGATGGCCGGTATCTTTTTGTGAAAGGCCTCCTCGATCGCAAAACAATCACATTAGCCAACATCTACGCCCCAAACGTACAGCAAGTTCCCTTCTTCCGCAAAGTCGCAACTCTCCTCTCCTCATTCCAGTCAGGGATGCTAATCTTGGGAGGGGACTTCAACATCCCCCTTAATCCCATTCTAGATTCCTCCACGGGTGCCTCCTCTATTCCATACCGAGCCCTACGCCAAGTCCACTCTCAGCTCCATGACCTGCTTCTCCACGACACCTGGCGCACCCTGCATCCGAGAGATAAGGATTACTCC
>BLSH010389319.1:1923053-1943198 GCA_018402905.1 Glandirana rugosa
ACAGGAACATTGCCCCTAGGTCGTCCCACCGGTGGGTCATTAGTCGTGTTCAATGTTACAACCGTTGAGCCGACAGCAACGCGTCCGTGACGTCGTACATCAGCGAGTACACACGGTCCGACGGGTCTCCATTTCTGTCCGACAGGAGACACCCTCCAAATAGTAGACACAGGAGACATAGGGGGGTCGTTACGAGGTCACTACGGGTGCTCGACGCAACCCACGGTGGGACGACACTTGTGCAAAGGAGGAGGAGGAAGAGGAGGAGGAGTATTAGGAGTAGGAGGAGTAGGAGGTATTGACACGGGACCGAACTTTTACAAAATGGACCGGATACGACTACGTCCTTGGGTGGGAGGCTCGGTGAACACTTACTGACCGGACTATTGTTACCTTTACTGGGGAGAAGGAGGAGAAGGAGGACACGGTGAAGGAGAAGGTAGTAGCGGGCTTCACAAAAAAGTTCCTCTGTATCTTCACCGTGGACGGGCATTGAACAACAGACCGATGAGTGGTTGTTGCCACTGAGCCTCAAGCCCGGCCTGGTGGTGTGCGATAATGGGCGAAATCTTGTAGCAGCTCTGGGCCTAGCATGCCCTGGTCAGTCACTCTGCGGAACAGCACCACTTCACTACCAACAAGTGGGCCTCCATGCGAGACCTGTGTACCATATTGCGGTGTTTCGAGTACTCCACCAACATGGCCAGTGCCGATGACGCTGTTCTCAGTGTTACTTTCCCACTTCTATGTCTCCTTGAAAAAACACTTCGGGCGATGATGGAAGAGGAAGTGGCACAGGAGGAAGAGGAGGAAGAGGGGTCATTTCCATTGTTATCAGGCCAGTCATTCACAAGTGGCTCGGAGGGTGGGTTCCTGCATCAGCATAGGCCAGGTAAAACATTTTCAAGCCAGGGCACAGTTATGGAGGATGAGGAGGATGAGGATTATGAGGAGGAGGAGAAGGAGGAGGAGGAAACGTGTTCACAGCAGGGTGGCACCCAACGCAGCTCGTGGGCATCACTGGAGCATTGCTGGGGGGATACAGAGGACACAGATGATAAACCTCCCACAGAGGACAGCCTGTCTTTACCTCTGGGCAGCCTGGCACACATGAGCGACTACATGCTGCAGTGCCTGCGCAACGACAGCCGAGTTGCCAACATTGTAACTTGTGCTGATTACTGGGTGGCCACCCTGCTGGATCCCCGTTACAAGGACAACGCACGCTGGTAGACGCTCTGCTGAGGGCATTCCCAATGACACCGGTGGCTCAGTGGAAGCACAAGGCGAAGCAGAGGAGGAGGAGGAGGTCGCCAACGCAGCTGTGGCACCGCCAGCACCTCAGAAGGCAGGGTTAGCATGGCCGTAATGTGGAAAAGCAGCACGCTACAACAAACAGCACCACCAGCCGATAGCTTAGCAGGAGGCAGAATTTCAGCAACATGGTGGAACAGTATGTGCACACACGCCTACACGTACTGACTGATGTGTCTGCCCCATTCAACTTCTGGGTCTCCAAATTGGGCACATGGCCTGAGCTTGCCCTTTATGCATTGGAGGTGCTGGCCTGGCCTGCAGCCAGTGTATTGTCTGAACGTGTGTTTAGCATGGCAGGGGGCGTTATCACAGACAAGTGCAGCTGCCTGTCCACAGCCAATGTGGACAAGCTAACATTTATTAAAATGAACCAGGCATGGATCCCACAAGACTTGTTTATACCTTGTGCAGAATAGACATTTGCACCGGCCTCACACAGGCAATGGTATACTTAAGTGAACTTATTTATTTATTTATTTTTTTTATAGAACATAAGTCTTTATTGGAATTTGTAACAGGAGAAACATGAAAAATAAACCATGGTACATTTTATATGGAAAAAGTGAACCCGTTCTAGAGCATTTCTGGGTTTGTCTGCAGATAGTGATTTTTTTTCTTTTAATATGTCTCAATATTTTGGGGGCTACCCCAATTAAAAAAAAAAACCAAACAAACAAAAAACAGCGTTGGCTACCTCCTCCTCCTCCACCGCCACTTCCACCTACACCGCCACGGTCACTGCCTCCTCAACCTCCTACTCCACATCCACCTCCTCCTCCATTTTTTTTTTATGTGATTTTAAGTTATTTCCCTATCCACATTTGTTTGCAGGGCACTTGTCCTACTCTTACCCCCATTTTGCTTCCTTTTGCAGCCCTCTAGCCCTTTCAAGGACTTTTTTAGAGCCGTTTTAGTGCCCAAAATTTGGATCACCATTGACTTCAATGGGGTTCGGGGTCAAGTTCGGTGCCGAACTCGAACTTTTTCACGAAGTTCAGCCGAACCCGCCAAACCCGAATATCCAGGTGTCCGCTCAACTCTACTTATGACACCCTGGGAGAAAGTACTGATAGGCTGATTCCTACCACTCAAAGAGCAGGTTCTACCCCAGCCTTTGCATTGCCAACTCAAGCTAAGGGTGCCCTCCATGTAACCCCTAAAACTATTGGGTGGGACATGGCTATTGCCTTGGCCTGTCAGAAAACTGATTATGAACTCACTAAGAATGTATATAAATGGTTTCAGCAGAACCCAGACGTTTGTCAGTACTTGTTGAATTTAGCTGAGAGTTAGGATGTACTAACCATATGTTTTGTTTTAGATTGTTAAGCCCTGAGTATTTGGAGACCAAATGTTTAAGTGGGGGGAGAGTGTAGCCAGGAGTTCAGAAATATTCCTCTGGCATACAGACAATTGTGTTCATTGCCTAACATAGGGAACTCCCTCTAGTGTTTGTTTGTGGAATAAGACTGTAATTGTAATGAGGATGAAGCATTGTGGGAATCGTAGTGTGGAGAGAAGAAATAGTCAGCAGACTCTGGTATGAAGGACTCCATTTCCCATCATGCTGTGCTGCGTTGGACACTTCTGGGAGGTGCGATGCATTGTGAGAGAAACTTATTTAAGTGGGAGGAGGAGCTGAGAGCAGTCTCTTTCGGACAGCGTGATCGATCAGTGAGGAACCCTGTGTGCTTCTATAGCCGGAGCTAGGCCGTGGTCTACTTACAGCGTTCCAGCTGACTGAATTCTCAGCAGGTGACCCAGCTAACTGCTGCTGTTAGAAGAAGACTGTGGTGAGGACTTGTTTGCATTTTGTTGTGCTTTCCTCACGCTGAGGACTTGTTTGCACTTTGTTGTGCTTTCCTCACGCTCCCGGAGGAGGCGGCGCCGGGCAGCTCTATTTGAACTTCCTGCTCCTGTCAGCAAGTGCTGTCCGTTCTACAGCGTCTGAGTACCTGTGAGCCCAGCTCTGTTCCTGTATTCCTGCACTTGTGTTGTAGTTGCCTTCCTGATTTGACCCGGCTTGTCCTGACCTGCTGTTTGTCTGCCTGCACCGACCCCGGCTATCCACGACCATCCAATTGTCTGAACCCTCCGTACCTCCGCTGCCAGTCTGTTAACGAACTCTGCTTGGACTTGACCACCCTTTGCCTGACTCTCTTGTGCTGCACAGCCCGCCAGTTGCCGACCCAGCCTGAACGACCATTCTTCTGCCCAGCACGACCATCTGGACCTTCACACCACCACCAGTGACCATCCAGCCCTCGTGCCATCCCGCACTCTCGGGCTCCCTGTCTGCTCTACCAGGGACCCATGAATCGGGTGCGCAAGAGTGGTTGTTCCCTGCACACGCCAGACTCTTCCACCAGGATCGTGACAGCTGCTCTCCAGCAACACAGTGAGTGATCAGTGGAGCCATCTCATCCTCATCTGAGTCCGGATCAAAGCCACAGCAGTCACATCAGCAGTCGGATCTGACGATCCAGGAGAACTGCAAGGAGTGCAGTGGATGCTATCTACCTCCCAGGAGCAAGCCATCTGTGTGAACTAACGGTCCCAGCCTTACCATCATCTTCATCTGAGTGCTGGATCATTTGACTACAGTCAGTCCTTTGGGTTTGGTGAGCGGGTTTAGGCCCACACATAAGAGTAATTATACTGTCTATGCAGCATCTCTTTATTACTTTTTGGATTACCGTATGTATACATTGGATTGCCGTTTTGACCAGTTTATTCAAGAAGTCAGTGATCATTACAAGGCTATTTAGTGCCGTGAAATTTAACCTCTTTGTGCCTCATCTCAGTGATTAGAAGGACACAGTGTTTTCAGGTACCTAACACTTATAGCCGGCAGAAGATTGCTTGAACTTTGCAAGACAGGATTGCCACAATTACATCTACTCATCCTCTCCCCAGTCATATACTCAGGGCTTTTTGCTTGGTACTGCTTTATCTCCTATGAACTCTCTAAGCTAGAACAGGAGAATTTAAATAGAAATTCATAGCTATCTGGTGTGATAATACAACACTAATTTAACTGCTAAGTGAATATATTTTATTTGTGTATGATAGAACATTGTTATCTGAATCATAATCCATTGAGTGGTACCAATTTACCCTTTTGGATTATCTGTTTGGTATAGGGTCTTACTGTATTATTTTCCTTTCCAGTTTCAGTATATATTACCAAATCACCTCTTTTCCTAGTGAACCCTTGGGTATTGTTTAAACTCAACTGGAGTAATTGTATTCTTGTCACTGTTGTTGTTGGAGAATACAGGGAGTGGCGGAAGTTAACAAAATATCTATTCTCTTTGTTCACCAGAACTATAAGTTTAACTTGTTGGTGTAAAGGATTGTGATATTTCTTTTGCTTCAAGGTTGTCATTGATTGCAGAAATAAGAGTTAAGTAAACAATTCTAACTCTATCATTGTTGTGGTCTCCATTACTCATAGTGATTGTCAATGGAACCTTGCAATATGAGTGAACCCAGAGTGTCAGGGGTGGTTGAGGACTCTCAGAATGGGGAGACCCAAGGGGCAATTAATTCTTTAAGCAATATTTTTTTGATTGGTTGAACTAGATGGACTTGTGTCTTTTTTCAACCTGGCTAACTATGTAACTATGTAAGATAACCCACTGTTTATTGAAACCTTCAATTTTAGTATAATTTGCTTTTATGTATTATTCTCCT
The DNA here is from genome assembly GCA_018402905.1 of Glandirana rugosa. NCBI lineage: Eukaryota > Metazoa > Chordata > Amphibia > Anura > Ranidae > Glandirana > Glandirana rugosa. Next base: position 1,928,067 of record BLSH010389319.1, read on the forward strand.
CTTTCTAGCCAACACACATCCTTTCTTCAGCTTTATCTTATTTCTTCTTTCTTTTTATTGTCAGTCGTTAACTAGTCATATAGTCCACAGTATTATAAGTAAAGCAATTCATATAGTAAGGAGAAAATAACTCAGCAGTCCTGGCCATTGGTGATCTTCTAAAATATCCTTCTTTCTTTCAATCTTTCAGTCTTTCAATGTCCCAAGATTCCTTGCTTGTTTGATTTATTAATTTATCTTCACCCCTTGGGGCATTTACTCCTCTTTGCACATTTCCCCTTTAACTTGCAGATCTGTTGGCTCTTTATGGTGTGTGGCTATCTTGTTCCATATTTCCATTATGGGCTCTGCTTGGCTGTGTATCCCTTCTTTTTTTTTAAACTGTATGAGCTCCGATGCTGAATCACGTCTCATCCTGTGGCCCGGGCCTCTCCATTGCCCCTCTGAGATCTCCCGGGGGTTACACAGTATTGCAAGCCTTACGGGTTGTTTGAACCTCCTCCTAAGTCTGCATTCCGTCAGGCACTTCCGAGCACTCCCTAATATCTCTGAGTCCTTCTGAGTTTCCTCTGTATTAGCTCGGCATCCCTTCCGCATCCTAAACCCGCCCACAGGCTGCTTTCACGCTCTTGGTGTCACCCGCTCCAGCAGTTCAGCGAACCAGGAGAGATGTTACTCGCTGAACCTCCTTCTCCTCTACTAATCGTGATCTGCCTGTGGTCAGCTCAGAGACAGCGTCCTCTTCAGCATACCTTCTACAGAACTGTGGGTCTAGCTTACAGAATAGGGCTGGAAGTTATCGGGATAGCGGGGATGCATGGCTGCTTATGACTCCTTTACATGGGCTGGATGGGATCGCTCCGAGCTCCTTGCATGAGCTCTTTGCAGGCGCCATGTTCAGGCTCACCCCCCCCTGTTTTATACAACACTTCTAACACAGCATGTACATAGCAAATTTACACCCCAAAATACATTCTGCTACTCCTCCTGAGTATGGCGATACCACATGTGTGAGACTTTTACACAGCCTGGCTACATACAGAAGCCCAACATCCAAGTAGCCACCTTCTAGGAGCATAAATTATACATCTAATTTCCTGACAACCTATTGCATTTTTGAAGGCCCTTAATATTTCTAATACATAGCATGTACATACCAATTACACCCAAAATACATTCTGCTGAGCAAAAGCTAAACTAAAGATCACCTGTGGTTTCAGTAGTGCAGTGCTCCACAGAGGAGAGCATCAGTCCAGGCAGCAGGCAGGGATGTGGTCAGCAACAGCAAAAGCAATCGTCCAGGCAGAAATACTGTCCACAGTCAATAGAGGCAGCACGGCAGGCAGAGATATGGTCAATACAGCCAAAGTATTGGTCTAGGCAGCAGGAAGGAACATGTTCCATATAGTCCTGGGTCATTACAGGCAGCAATATGATCAGTACAGCCAAAGTATTGGTCAAGGCAGTAGGAAGAACCATCAAGCTTAGGGCCTCTGTCAAGAAAGAATAGAGACGGGGCAGAGGCTTCTCCCACCAAATCTCTTTTGGTTTTCTCTACTCGTAACACTATTCTGAAGCCCTTCACATATGTGAGACCCCTGTGTACTAAAGTAGAATGGGAGAAGATCAGTCCAAGTGGCAGGCAAAAAACATGGTCGATTAACAGGCCGGGATTGGTGCACGTGAAAGTCAGAAACGTGGTTTAAAATGGCAGGCAAAGGCCTTGTCGCAAAACAGGCCAGGGTCAGTTAACGTGGATGGTAGAAACATGGTAGCAGGAAAATGATCTGCACAGGTATTTGAAACAGGGAAATGGCAGTCTGTTAAAAATAAGGGGAACTAATATCTTATGGATGTGTGATAACTTCTGAAGCATTCTCCGATGCATAGGCCAGCTTCAGAGGGACATTGGGGACAATGATAACGAGTGTCTTTTCTAACTCCTCCTCTGCTGCATACACAACATTTCTTTTGGCATCTTCATCCCAATTCTGGGGGGCGGGGAGTTATAGGGAAAAATAGTTGCTCATGAAGTCGACTTACACTATCAGAGGGAATGCTTCCTGGGATGGGTCCTTGCTGGTAAATTGGGGCAGTGACAATATCTTCAATATATTTGAAGTAGGTGCTGGGTTGGCTTTCTGTTGATTTTTGATAGCAAATATACAAATTATACATGGCCGTTTGAAAGGGATGAAATGCAACTTTTTTATACCAGTAACGAGACTTTTGGGTTGATAAATATGGTTATAGCATCTGGTCGTTTAAATTCCCCCCATGAACTGAGTATAATCGTGGACACATTCAGGCTTTACAATGGGGCCACGTCTTCTATGAATCTTCACCAAGATGTCATTGTGGATGGTGGACATGACGTAAACATCTTTCTTGTCCCTCCACTTTACGGCCAATACTTCCTCATCCCTCAGAAATGTGGATTCCCCCCTTTGTAGCCTTTTTGTTACTAAATTTTGTGGGAAGCCCTTCCTGTTTTTTCTAGAGGTATTGCAGACCAGGGTTTTTTCATGGTACATGTGACGAAAAAGGGGCAAGCTGGTGTAATAATTGTCCACATATATATGATAGCCGTTTTTGAGCAGGGGGTATACCAGGTCCCAGACAATTTTTCCACTGGTTCCGATATATGTTGGACACTCGGGGGGCTGGAGCTGGGAGACTTTGCCTTCAGACATGGGGAAGGCAAACACATATCCAGTGGCTCAATTGCAAAGTTTATTTAGTACCTAGCCCTCTTACTGGGAATATACTGTTTGAAGTGCAGTTGACCAGTAAAGTGGATAAGGGATTCGTCCACACAAATATTTTGGTCTGCGACATACACTTCAGCAAATTGCTTGGAAAAAGAATTTATTAGGGGGCATATTTTATACAATTCATTGTGGTTGGGATGATCTCGGGGAGGGCACTGCGAGTTGTCATTAAAATGTAGGAAGCGGGAGTGCGCATGTGCGGAGGTCCCAAGATGGCTGCTTGAGCCAGGAGCTCCATACCACCCTGTCCCAGCGGTGCCCGCAGCGCCTTTCAGAACACCCCAGGACCACCTAAAACAGACAGATCGGACCCTCTAACCACCCAGGAACCCCCCATATGTCTGGAAACTTGGCCAGGAGGGATCTCAGGCCGCAATTCACCAGTGTTGCAACACAGGAAGATTCCAAGATGGCGGCCACAGCCACATGCATCAGGAGCGGAGGGTCTCCATGAACAAAGGCAAGTCCTTGCCCCAGCCACTCTCACCTACACACTTTTAATACATGTGAGTAGCCAGCAGCTAATGGCACCCTCCCCAACCTCCACTGAATTCCTGATAGGCTGCACCATGCATGCTGCACCATGCTTTGCATTCTCCACTGTGGGGCCTTCTCCAGCCCGCCACTCTGAGATCCCATCCCCAGGCACCACAGGCTAGGACACTATTATATATGGAGCTGACCTCTATCACAAACAAATCAAACCTCATGGAGAAGGGACTAGCTCACACTGCAGCTAGGATTACAGGGGATATGAAATCTGACTTCCCGAACCTGGGAGCAAGAATTAAAACAATTGAACCCAAATTAGATATGACGGTCTCCAGAGCTAACCAAAACTCGGACCACATACAGGTCCTACAGGAACAGCTGGAAACTGCTTTATTGAGAATTGATGATTTGGAAAATAGGTCCAGGAAATACAACTTCAGGATTAGGGGACTACCAGAGACAATCACAGACATCCCTGCAGCAGTACAGGACTTAAACAAAACCCCGATCCCAAATGTCCTACAACACTGCCTGGAGCTAGACAGAGCCCACAGAGCCTTAGGACCCCCTAGAAAGGATGGTTCTACCAGAGACGTTATTGCAAAACCCCACTTTTATGCCATCAAGAAGGGGGTCATGAAACAGTTACGCTCCATGACCCAGTGACCTGTCAGGGCCATCCAGTTCATATCTTTGCTTACCTATCCCCCTCTACAATGCAGAGGAGAAGGGCCCTGAAACCCCTCCTGCCAGTGCTAGCTCAGAAGGACATCAAATATTGATGAGCCTTTCCCTTTGCAGTGAAGTTCAACTACAAAAGTAAGAATTATTCCTTCTTCAATCTTCAAGATGGCTAAAAACCAGCCATGGACATCACAAACACCAGCTCTGGATCTTCCAAGCGCACAACACCTACAAGCCATCTGACCCCAGTCTGGAACAAGGAAAAGAATAAGAGATCAAAGGACAATGGACCCTCCTGACCTGGATCCACTGGTTCCCTCGGGACCCATCCATCACTTCATATTTCTTAAGGTCCCTGGTTCACTTGAACCCACTGGTTGGAGACTTGTCTCCTATGTTCTCTTTTGAGCCTCGTTTTGAAAACCTACAGTTATTTTTTGTTAAGCCATTTTTTATTTGGGTTCAGGGTTTTCCTACACTAAAGTGGACTCCTCTCAGGAGGGGGAGAGCCGTTCTCTTCCCTAAAAAGCGACTAAGGCCCTAGAGGCCCTGGGCCTCCTGTTTGGTTTCTCTACCTCCCCCTCTAGATTTACAGCAGGCCTCCCCCGGGGAAGCCCCCTCGCCCTAGTCTCAAAGGGACGGGGGGTGGTACCTCGGGAGAGACATGTTTGGGCACTAAAGGTGTCCCACTGCATTCTTATTTACCCTGAGGTTTGGTCCTCCCACGTGTACAGTTATGTATTCAGCATCTGAGGGTCGCTTTCTCGGGGGGGGGGCAACTGGTCCTATGGTCACTCAGCACCCCACCTTGTTGTTTGTTCTTCTTAATGCACTTAATATGTTACTATACCAGAGGGCGCCCTGGTTTGGGGTAGTCCCCATGCGCCTCCACCTATCCCATAGTCTCCGTTTTGTCTCTGGGATAGGTTGTTTGCCCTTTCAAGGGTCAGATGTGTCTGTGTTGCAGAACTTGGGGGACCTTCCCCCCGGTCCTGGCTAACCTCTCTCAGAGTTTCTCATCCTAGTTCTCCCTCTACTTTATCTTTCTACTTTTGTTTCCTCTCCTCTCTTGGCTTGATGTGCTTAACTTTCTTTGTTCTGTTAGCCAACTGCCAGTTCTCACCTAAAGTTTTCACTCAGCAACTCTGTTCATCTCAATGCAGACTCTCTCACCGAACCCCTGGAGAAGACGACATAGGGTAAGTGACGGTACATATGACAGCACCTCACCCCCCTGGCTCCATGACTAATCCTAACAAAATAACCTACGAATAGCAACTCATAATGCTCAGGGCCTAAACTCTCCACTGAAACTGAGAAAAATCTTTGACAACTACTGAAAAAAACTGGATATTGTTATGCTACGAGAGACCCACTTCCTGTACCCCCCCAAATTCCTCCACTACCCAACATTTTATTTGGCCAATGCAGAGGACAAAACAAAACAAAGGGAGTAGCCATTATCTTCTCGAAGAACATCAATTTCACATGACAGTCAGACATTAAAGACCCAGAGGGGAGATTCCTCCTAGTTAAAGGTACTTTAGAAGGCCATGTCTATTCCTTTGTTTCATACTACTTCCCCAACAAAGGGCAAGCCAAGTTCTTCCAATCCCTCTTTGCAACCCTAAACCCTCTACTAGAAGGCACAGTAATCTATGGAGGGGATTCCAATATAAGCTTTGACCAAGGGCTAAATAAGTCCAAACCCAGAGCCCAGCTCAACTGCCCCACTAAGGCGAGTCTTAAAATTGCCAAACATATTCACTCCCAAGGCCTGGCAGACATATGGTGAGAACTGAACCCCTCCAAACGTGATTTCTCCCACTTCTCCATTCAACACCACTCATATGCCTGGATAGACCACATCCTGGTTCCAACAAGTTTTATCTGAATGTCCTAAATCTCTAATCATAGACACAGCCTTGTCGATGATTCCGTAGTAATCATGTTAGCATGTAAAAGCTCCCCTTTCCAGAAACAATTCCACTGGAGACCATTGTTAAATTTGTCAACTAAAACCGACTAAAACATTTTAGTCAACTAACTTAATACCATTTTAGTTGACTAAAATACGACTAAAACAATTGAGATGAGACTAAAATGGGACTAAAACTAAAATGCCATTTTAGTCAAAAGACTAAAACTAAATTGAAATTTGACGTCAAAATGAACAATGGTATGTAGTGCATGTTCATACCTCAATGCCATAAATAAGAACATATTCGATTTTTCACTCCAGCAGTATATAATGAGTTTGGAAATTGTACAGAAATGCTTAAATAATGCATTACAATTTAACTACACCCATTCGATTTTAGACGACTAAAATGTACTGAAGATTTTAGTCGACTAAAATGTCCTGGAGATTTAGTCGACTAAATACGACTAAAACTAAAACATTTGCAGAAGACTAAAATTTGACTTCAACTAAAATGCAATTTTAGTCCTAAGACTAAGACTAAAACTAAATCGAAATTTGCTGCCAAAATTAACACTGCTGGAGACTCAACGAGTTCCTCCTCAGTTATTCTATCAGAGTCACTGAAATTGACAAATCTCTCCAGGAATATTTTAAACTAAATGACGATGACGGGATTTTGTCGGAATCACTGTGGGAAGCCCACAGGGCCACTATAAGAGGTAAAATAATACAAATTGCCACCCAAATCAAGAAGGAGAGGCAGGTGGACATGGATAGATTAGAAAAAACTTTTGCATCCCTTCGGGTCCAACACAAAGAGAACCCATGCAGCATCCCAATAGCACAACTGGATGCCACCTGGCTGGAACTTAATCTAGCCTGCACAGCAAAAGCAGAAAAAAAACATTTGCTGGAGCGCAATGAAGTTGTACACCCAAAAAGATAAAATAGACCCTATGTTGGCTGCAAAACTCTCACTGCGGTCTGGGGTCCACTCTCTCCCGAAAATTAGTGACCAGCCTCCCACAGCGAACCCCACTAAGATACTCAACGCCTTCCACGAGTTCTACACCAAACTCTATAGTTCCGGTTCCCAAGGCGACAAAAAGGCCATCTCTAAATTTCTTGAGGACCTCCCTATACCATCTCTGACAGCTAAACAGAAAAACCTCTTGGAGGCATCCATTACAACAGAGGAGGTGAAGGGAGTCATCAAGGAATTGAAAAAGGGATCTTCCCTGGGACCAGACGGTTTGTCCGTGCCTTACTATAAGGCCTTTGCAGGAACTCTAGCTCCTTTTATGGCAACTTTTTTCAATGCCAAGACACAGGGTGACCCCCTAGACCCCCAGCTCAATACGGCATATATCACAGTCATCCTCAAACCAGACAAAAATGCATTAAGAGGTGAGCAACTATAGACCAATCTCCTCATAAATAACGACCTAAAGATCCTAACCAAGATCCTTGCTATTCGTTTGGCATCTTCATTCCAGGTAGACAGGGACCAGACCAAATACGAAGAGCAATAGACCTAATCTCAATACTACAGTCGAATTGGGATGGGGGCCCCAAACAACAAGGTATGTTATTATCTCTTGATCTTCAAAAAGCCTTTGACTAGGTCTCTTGGTCATATATTCTTCGGCCAATGCTTCATTAGACTTATTAAGTCCCTCTACTCCCTCCCCAAAGCTCAGATCCGACTCCCAGGTCTTTATTCCAAGCCCATAAGCATAGCCAGAGGAACTAGACAAGGCTATCCACTATCTCCACTCATTTTCGCTATTGCCATAGAAACCTTAGCTATAACGATTCGCTACAACCCCAATATTAAGGGGGTGTCATGTGGATCATAGAACCTCAAATGTGGCCTATTTGCAGATGACCTCCTTTTGGTTATCACATCTCCTCTCACTTCCCTCCCTATTCTTTGCCAAACCCTCAACGCTTTCTCTGAAATTTCAGGCCTACAGTTAAGTCCTAAGCCCTCAACATATCTCTGCCCTCAGAGACTGTGTCTCTTTTGCAAAAGTCCTTCAAATTTGAATGGAGGGACTCCTTTATCAAATACCTAGGGATATCCCTCACTTCTAAGACAGAACTACTATACACGAATAACTTTCCACCCATGTTCCACAAACTGGAATCTGACCTCAACTTCTGGTCGAAAAGCGAACTCTTTTGGCTAGTGAGAATAAATTCAGTTAAGATGACACTCTTGCCAAGGCTGCTCTACCTGTTCAGGTCCCTCCCTATTTCTGTCAGAAAAGATCACCTGAGATCTTTCCAAAGCAAGATAAGTAAATTCAGCTGGGGGGTTCAGAATACAGGTTCTTGCAACAGACTCTGTTCCATACCAGGCAAAGGGGAGGCTTGGGCCTATCGCACTTATATACAGTAGGTACTACTTAGCAGCTAGATTGGCTCAACTCTCTATAGTGTGGATTTGTGTGGAGAGGAGGGCTGGGAGAGTGGGGAAATTTGTGTGGAGAGGAGGGCTGGGAGAGTGGGGGGATTTGTGTGGAGAGGAGGGCTGGGAGAGTGGGGGGGTTTGTACAGAGGAGAGGGGGGAGTGGAAATGTGTCCAGAGAGGAGAACTGGGAATGAGGGAGCTTTGTGCAGAGAGCTGCAGAAGGCAGGTTGTGCAGAGGTGAGAGCTGTAGGTGAAGCTGGGGGTGCAGAGGTGAAACGTGGGGTGGCAAAGCTGAGAGCAGTGGATTGGGGTGAGCTTTAGATGGGGGTGCAGAGATAATATGGATGGGGGTGCAGAGGTGAGTTGTGGACTGGGAGTGTAAGCTGTAGTTAGAGGGGTGCAAAGGTCAGATGTTGATGGGGGGGCAGAGGTGAGTTGTGGATGAAGGTTGCAGAGCTTACGTTAGGCTCACAGAAGTAAGCAAAGAGATAAGCAGCAGTAAGGATTTGATGGTTACTTTTGGGGGGATACTTGAGTGGGAAGCCCAGGGAAATTTGTTGGGGGACAGTAAAGTATACAGAGTTATTGAGAAAGACTACGTAATGTATGACACAGCATGCAGGGTCCAGTGGTGAGAATTGTGTAACACCTTGTACATTACATACTCAGAACCGCTATACTCTGCATGATGTGCTGTATGTTACATATTAAAGGTCTCTGGATGGTACTCCTGAATTCTGTACTCTGTACAATGGGTTTTGCATTACATACTCCTTAGCCCTGCACTCTGTATGCTGGACTGCATATTACATATGCTTTACCATTGCTCGCTGTGTGCTGGGCTCAATGTTACATATTCCTGATCCCTACACTCTGTACTTAGGGCTATATGCTCCATATTTCTGAGAACAAGGGACGCTTCGCTTTGAATGTAGTACTAGACTGTTTGCTGATTTTTTTTCCTATGTGATATGCACTGCTCATAACTGCATAATACACACTCCTGAGCCTTGTGTGCTATGATGTCCTGAACTTTGTATGTTACACATTCCTGAACCATGTGTAATGTGGAGTTGTAAGCCTTCACTTATTAAAATTGCTGTATTCTGACCTCTATGGAAGGTGTGTCTGGGGGTGGGGTTTGGGCGTGGTTGGGGGTGTGGTTTGGGCGCAGTTAGGGGTGGGGTTTGGGTGTGGCTGGGGCAGGGTTTTGGGTGGGGAGGGTGAGAAAAAAAGCCCTGCTAAAAGTACATAGCAAGACCCTGGCTATTGGCTCTCTTTTTCTCTAAGCTCCTCTTTTCCTCTTTCTCTCCTCTCCTCTCCTCTCCTCTCTCGCTCTATCTTCACCCCTTCTATTTTAGGGGTTCCTTGTGTGGACATGAAAGATACCCTCTAGGGAAGATTACAGTACACTCCTGCTATCACCATTTAGTTTATGGTTATCTGCTTTATCTGAATTAGCAACTTCCTAGAGGTACTTGTTGTTTAGGGACAGGGTATTGCTTTTCCCCTTTGTTACAGTACTGATGGCCTGTGTGACAGGTCACTGATGGCAGTACTGAAGGCTTGTGAGACAGGTCACTGATGGCAATACTGAGGGCTTGTGTCACTGATGGTGGTACTGATGGCCTGTGTGACAGGTCACTGGTGGCGGTACTGATGGCCTGTGTGACAGATCCAGATGGCTGTGTGACAAAAGAGCTGTGTGACAGATCCAGATGGGCTATGTGACAGATCCAGACAGATCCAGATCATAGTATCATAGTATCATAGTATCATAGTATCATAGTAGTTAAGGCTGAAAAAAGACAACAGTCCATCCAGTTCAACCTGTGTAGGTGTACTCTTGTCAGTACCCATATCCCTGTATGTTGTACTTATTGAGATATACATCTAAGAGTTTTTTTAAATATATCCATACTCCCCGCAGTCACCACTAGTTGTGGAAGAGAGTTCCACATCCTTATTGCCCTGACAGTGAAGAATCCCTTAAGAGTTCTAAGATTAAACCTTTTCTCTTCTAGTTTCAATGTGTGTCCCCTTGTCCTTCAACATTCCCTGAGACTGCACAGTTTATCTTTTATGCTCGGATCCCCATTAAGATATTTATAGATCACAATCATGTCCCCTCTCAAGCGTCGCTTCTCCAGAGAGAATAAGTTTAGCGCCTGCAAGCGTTCCTCGTAAGTAAGGTCTTCCATTCCCCTTATCAGTTTGGTTGCCCTCCTTTGGACTCTCTCCAGCTCCAGTACATCCTTTCTGAGGACCTGTGCCCAAAACTGGACAGAATACTCCAGATGTGGCCTCACCAGGCTATTATAAAGTGGCAGAATTATAGTTTTATCCCTGGAGCATATCCCCTTATTTATGCATGCTAATATTCTACCTGCTCTAGTTGCAGCAGCTTGACATTGCATGCTATTGCTCAGTCTGTCATCTACTAGGACCCCCAGATCCTTCTCCATTCTTGATTCCCCCAGAGGCTCACCCCCTAGTGCGTATTCTGAATTTATGTTTTTTGCCCCCAAGTGCATTACCTTACATTTCTCCACATTAAACCTCATTTGCCATTTTTCTGCCCACTCCGTTAGTCTGTTCAGGTCATTCTGTAAGATGTCAATATCCTGTTGTGATGTTATCGCCCTGCTTATCTTTGTATCATCAGCAAAAAACGAAATTGAGCTATTAATCCCGTCCCCCAGATCATTAATGAATAAATTGAATAAAATTGGTCCCAAGACAGATCCTTGGGGTACCCCACTCGTCACTCCAGACCAGTCTGAGTACACATTATTAATTACCACCCTTTGGACACGCCCCTGTAACCAGTTCTCTACCCAAGAACAAACCTTCTGGTCCATGCCTGCAGACCTTAGCTTGTAAATCAAGCGTTTGTGGGGAACGGTGTCAAACGCTTTTGCAAAATCCAGGTACACTACATCCACTGACCTCCCCCTATCTAGATGGCCTCTCACTTCCTCATAGAATGTTAGCAGGTTTGTTTGGCAGGAACGACCCCTCATAAAACCGTGCTGATTACTGCTAATGATGTTACCTTTCTCAGTTACTTTTTGGATATAGTCTCTAATAATCCCCACCAATAACTTACCCACTATTGATGTTAGGCTGACTGGCCTGTAATTCCCAGGAATATGTCTCTGCCCTTTTTTAAATATTGGTACCACATTGGCTTTCCTCCAATCAGCTGGAACCAATCCCGTCATTATACTATCTGCAAATATTAGGAACAATGGCCTGGCTATAACCTGACTCAGTTCCCTGAGGACTCTCGGGTGTAAGCCATCTGGTTCTGGTGATTTATTTGCATTAAGATTCTCTAATCTTTCTTTGACTCCGGCCTCCGTTAGCCACGAGGGTATGTCCTGTGATGTGGTACTAACAGTATAGTTGCGGTCGTTAAACCCCTCCTTTTCCTGCATAAAAACTGAGGAGAAGAAGGTATTTAATATAGTTGCCTTTTTTGTGTCATCTGTGGCCATCCTCCCATTATCATCTTTTAAGTGTGCAATGTGCTCTGGTTTTGCCTTTTTATTATTAATATATCTAAAGAATTTCTTTGGGTTTTTTTTTACTTTCCTCCGCTATGTGTTTCTCATAATCCTTTTTAGCCGCTCTGATTGCATTTTTACACTTTTTGTAACATTCCTTGTAGTTTTGGAATTTAGAAGGTGACCCATCCGCTTTATATTTTTTAAAGGCCAAGTTTTTCTCTTTAATGAGGCTTTTCACATTACTGTTTAACCACCCAGGATTGGCCTTTGCCCTTTTATATTTATTGCTCACTGGAATGCACTGTGCGATACTCTTATTTAATATGCTCCTAAAGCATTCCCATTTTTCTTCCCTGTTCATTCTTTCTAGGGCTGTGTCCCAATTTATGTCCTGCAGTAGTGACCGCAGCCTTGAAAAATTGGTCCGCTTAAAGTTTAGTGTTTTAATGCTGCCCTCCTGCCTCTTTTTCTTTTGATTTACACTAAATGCTATCATTCTATGGTCACTAGATCCCAAATTATCACGTATCGCCACGTCTGCGACCAGATTTGGATTGTTCGTAATTAATAGATCTAACAGGGCATTCATTCTAGTTGGGGAATCCACCAATTGGGACATGAAGTTGTCCTGTAGGACATTCATGAAATGACGGGCCTTTAATGAGTGTGCTGTCCCCTCTGCCCAGTCAATATCAGGATAATTGAAGTCCCCCAGTATGATTACATTCCCCATTTTCGCTGCCATTTCTAGCTGGGATAGTAGTCCCAGCTCCTCCTACTCCTTTAGGTTGGGAGGCCTGTAACATACCCCCACTAATACTTTCCCATTTACCTCTCCTCTATGAAGTTCAACCCATACTGATTCCACCTCCCCCCTCGTCCTTTCCATAATGTCACTCCTCTCTACCACCTTTATATCATTTTTAACATATAGACAGACCCCTCCACCCCTTCTACCTTCCCTATCCTTTCGATACAATGCATACCCTTGTATATTGGCCAGCCAATCGTGTGAGCTGTCAAACCAAGTTTCAGTTATTCCCACAAGGTCTAAGTCCCCCCGTATAGCAGTAGCTCAAGTTCTTCCATTTTGTTAGCTAGGCTCCTAGCATTTGCGTAAACGCCCCTTAGTGTTGTATGAGCACCAATTTTCTCCATATGTTTCCTCTGGCTCTGATTAGGAGTTGTCCCTTTATTTACTCGCAGTTCAGTTGCTGTGATATTAATATCACTTCTGACTCTACTATACCCCACTGCCCCCTGCTTACTACTGGCTATTGTTTCCTCTGTTTCTCTCTGCCCCCCCCTTAACTAGTTTAAAAGCCCCTCCATCTTTGTGGCCATCTTTCTTCCCAGTAGAGCTGTACCATCCCCATTAAGGTGCAGCCCGTCCTTGCTAAAGAGCCGGTAACCGACCGAGAAGTCGACCCAGTTCTCCAAGAACCCAAACCCCTCTTTCCTACACCAGTTCCTCAGCCACCTGTTCAATTCCCTAATCTCCTGCTGCCTCTCTGGTGTGGCTCGAGGTACAGGTGGTATTTCAGAGAAAACTACCTTGGAGGTCCATTTCCTAAGTCTATTCCCTAAGTCCCTGAAATCATTTTTTAGGACTCTCCACCTTCCTCTCACTTTGTCATTGGTACCGATATGTACCATGACTGCTGGGTCCTGCCCAGCCCCACCCAATAATCTGTCTACTCAATCCGCGATGTGCCGAACCCGAGCACCTGGTAAACAACATACTGTTCGCGACCATGGTCTTTCTGGCAGATTGCCCTCTCTGTTCTTCTAATAATTGAGTCCCCCACTACCACAATCTGTCTAACCTTACCTGCGCCACTACCCCCCTCCTTGCTGGGACGGCTACTCCCTTGGCAGCTAGGGGAGGTCGCCTGCTCCAGCGCCTCCACCTCTGCGCCTGCATCCCCAGCATCATGCAACCTGGCATATTTGTTGGGGTGTAAAAACTCAGGACTGGCCTGCCTAGCGCCCTTCCCCCTACCCCTCCTAGTGGTCGTCAAGGAACGCATACATGGAGCAGGACGTGCACTGAGTGGCTTCACCAATCCTGTCGGACATTTTCCCACTATTCTTTTGGGGATGATTGAGAGACTAGCTATTGGTAACCTACACTACTCTCTGGCTCTAGTTCCTGGTATCAAGCTCCTCCTGGTACCAAAAGGGTGCTCCACGAGCTAGAGTCCCCCCTTATTACTACTCAATACTTAGATACTCCCAATACTCAGATACTCCCAATACTCAGTCGCTCACAATGCTCAGATGCTCCCAATGCACAGTCGCTCCCAATGCTCAGATGCTCCCAATGCTCAGTCGCTCAGATGGGCTATGTGACAGATCCAAATGGGCTATGTGACAGGTGACAGATCCAGATGGGCTGTCTGACAGATCCCTGGTGACAGGTACTCTTTATGGGGGGGGTGGTGTGTGGTGCACAGTAATGTGTAAAAAAATAAGCACAATGGCAGTAACTCACTGTTCTTAGTTTCTCCTCCTCACATGATCAGTGTGTGAGAAGAAGCCGGGAACGGCTAATAACCGCTGTTCTGTTTACAATTGTGACTGGCTGTGATTGGACACAGCTGATTACGTGGTAAACAGCCAATTTCATTGGCTGTTTACCCTGATTGGGGATGGGCTGTGTTCGAGGGACATGCGTCATTTTTATTATTATTATTATTATTATACAATATATAGCGCCGACAGTTTGCGCAGCGCTTTACAATATTAGGGCAGACAGTACAAATTACAATACAATTCAATACAGGAGGAATCAGAGGACCCTGCTCGTTAGAGCTTACTATCTAGAATGAATCTATCAATGGCAGCTGCGGCTACCCCCTATTCATGCAGCTGGCCCCTTTGAGGCGCCAGCCGCATGAATTCCCGGGGATGGGGGGTTCTTTAAAGCATCTCATTATTTGCCTTTCTAACACATGTGAGTGGGCTTGTGGCGCACAGCATGGCGCCGCAAGCCCACTCACATGTGTTAGAAAGGCAAATTAATATTTGCCTTTCTAACACTGAACCTGCTCTCAGGAAGCACCGGTATGTTACCGTTTTCTCGATTGGCGGAGAAGACAAACTATTCTATTGCACACCTTTCTCGGAGGAGGAGGGGGATGCACGGCTCCCCCCTTGCTGTCCCCGCTCTCCACCGAGACACCGCTGCCTGCCCATTCCTAGATGGGGTAAGTGCGGGACTGATGTCCCGACTGCCTTGGTGGGGGGCTACCGATGCTACATATATCCCTCTGGTGATGGTATATACCCCTCTGGTGATGATATTTATACCCCTCTGCTGATGCTACATAT
>BLSH010389319.1:1945427-1956081 GCA_018402905.1 Glandirana rugosa
CGTAACACTAGCGAGGTGGGTTGCATAGGCAGATTGCAATGGTTGTTTTTGGGTGGAGCGATCACAATGCAGACATACCAATGTTAAAAAGGCATAGGCAGATTGCAATGGTTGTTTTTGGGTGGAGCGATCACAATGCAATCACCCAGGTCATCTCTGATCACTGCAGGGCACGCCCCCGGGGTGCACATTAGCAGCACATCCTGCTGGACATCATATGCAACCCAGTCAGGATAATTTAACCACTTTGCGGCCGTCATTTTGTTATAAGGCGGGATTAAAGAGGAGCTCCACCCCCCCACCAAAAAATTCAAAGTCAGCAGCTACAAATAAATACTGTAGCTGCTGACTTTTAATATTAGGGCACTTACCTGTCCATCAGTCTCACAATGTCGGCACCCAGTCTATTTTACGATGGGCTCTCGGGTGCTGCCAACACCATTAGTTGTAAGGGAAACTGGCAATGAAGCTTTTTGGCTTCACAGCCGGTTCCCTACTGTGCATGCACGAAGTCTGCTGCTCTTTCTAAGTGACCCGGCGGCAGAGGAAGGAGGAAGGGGGCCGAGGTTGCCACAGCGCAGTCTCCCAGAAGTGATTGACAGGTACCTGTCAAAACCAGATGCCCACTCCTCTCACGAAAGGTGTCAAATGTGGCGCCGGAGGGGGGAGGCACATAAGCGGAGCTTCCACTTTTGGGTGGAACTCCACTTTAATGTCAGTTTTTCTAATTCTGGGCTACCTATATTTATAATTTTTATGATTGAGGTTGTACTATTTGTTTTTTTTTTTATATACTGAATACGTTTATATCTGTCACTCTCTTTTCCCCTCCTGGTTCATGTCACAGTGCATTAACCAATATTGATTTAGAGCAGGTTTTGAGTGCTGTGTTCTGGTGTCTTTGGATGCTTAGATTTTTTGTCTATAAACTAAAGTACCCTAATTACATGCACAGCCTCCAAAAAAGCCATATAAATAAAAAGATAAAAGGAGTAGATATTTCAAGGTGTAATCAGTTCTGCCAAAATACTACACTCATCCTTCCCTCTGATATATTTCATTTTTTGATAGTTCACACTCATAACACATAACAGCAGAGGGGTGTGACATTCTGAGCCTGAAATGTCTTTTCTAATCGGTGGCTAGCCCTTGCAGCATGCTTAAACTCTGCCAAATTTCCCGCAAACATAACTGAGAAACCCCTCCTTCTTCTTGGTACCTAACACACTAGACAGCCGCATCGAACATCTGCAAAGTTTACAAAAAACTGGTGTGAAATACCACAATAATCACAGCACCGTCTTCAAAATCTCAGAAAGGAAATCAGAACAGCTCACTGCCACTGCAGATTCATATCTTTGTTAGAAATATGAAACTGAGAATATGTCTTTGGAGACCTGATCAAGATGAAGAAAACCAGAAAGGTGCTTAGTCATCCAGATAATTGAATCTGCTTTACCCATTAAAACCCCACAGGTTAATTGGACTGTCTACTTGTCCAAATATTTCTGTTACCAAATAAATCTACATGCAATATGGTCTAAGGTGTGGTGGTCGACCATTGGTCCAAGGGTTTAGTCCTAAAAAGCTTGCCAGGGGTCTCTGGTAAGGCTTGGGGTGTCCACCTGAAAAGAGAAGAGGAAGGTGTGCATTGTGCACTGAATTGTTTCAACAGGGATAAATTTCTTCAAGGTAGATAATTAGGAGAGTGATTCCACAAAGGGAAGAAAATAGTTAAAAATGACTTACAGCTATTAAAGCTATGGTCTGATAACCACCCAGCCTCCTAAACTTTGTGGTACAGCTTCCCAGTACCATCCAACCTCCCTACACTTTGTGATACAGACTCCTAATACCGCCCAACCTCCTTGACCTAGGAATACAGCTTCCCATAACCACCCAAGCTCCTTCACCCAGGGATACAGTCTCCCACAACCACCCAACCTCCTAAACTTTGATACAGCCTCTCAAACCATCCAACCACCTTCACCGACAGATGCAGCTTTCCAATACCACCCAACCTCCTTTACACAGATATACCGATTAACACTCAACCTTCTTCACTGAGCCTCCTTTCACCACCCAACCTCCTTGTCAGGAAAAGGCTCACCAGCTGGTGGCGCTGTGGCTCCCTGATCCATGGGCTGCAGTTCCAGTTTCCACCAGCGAGTGTCTCCCAACAGCCAGAAGCCACCTTAGTCATCACCTGATGCTCATTGCAGGTAGGATATTTAAATCCTGTCTATCCTAATCTGATTGCCTTGGTGTTTTGGTCTCCATTCCCCTGACCTGTGATCCTGTATCTGTTCGTGGACCCCTGTCTTGCAGCCTGATCCCTTCCCACCCACTCTCTCCATCATCTGTTCTCTGTTCCTGCCCTGTCTTGCCCCCAGCTCCCTCTGACTGATCGCCTGTGTATGACCCTGGCTCGACTACGTTTAGGGTTTCCCTATCCGCTGTATACACTTTGTTTAGACAGTTGTTCTTTGTGTGTCAATATTTTGTTATTTGGCTTGTTTTACACTGTTTGCTATGTTGGAGGTGCGCTTACATCTTTATCCACTTATCTTTTAAATAAATTATATTATTTTACAATACTTGTGCCTGGCATTCTCTGTTAAATTCACACATCTCTGGTCACACATGTTTCTGACATAACACCAAGGCCAGTCCCAACCAGAAGTGACTGCACAGGGAAGCCATTTTGGCTCTGCTGTTGTTTGTGGCAAGATGCATCCAGAGGAGTTTGTATACTTTTCCTTGCTGGTGACAGAGGATATTGAATACTGCCGCCAGATACTGAAGGAGTGGGCCAGTGATCAACTGTGAGAATGCATTCATCTAGCTCATTCCCTAGTTGATCAGGGCAGTATGTTGTTTGGTGACGTTCAGCCATTAATTCAAGTCTGTGCAGAGTTGGCTTTGTCCAGTACTCCTAAAGGCAGTGATGTCTTCCTTCTCCCCTTTAGTATGGCTCAGATAGAAACACTGGTTTGGTTATTAGAGGATGACTCAGGTTACTTTGAGTATTATTCTGCATGCTCTCAACAGGTGCTAGTGGGGTGTCTTAACGCAGTGCAGTGTCTTGTCAGACAGGTCGCATGTAAACTGAATTTTGTTCAGCCATTACTACAAGCTTGATACAGATATGTTGCACCAACCCATTCCTGCTGTTAGACACCTGCCTTCTCAAGTATCTCTCTCTCTCCATCATCCACAACAGCCACAGTTGCAGCCCAGTATACCCTGCTACCATGTGTCAGTACCCTGTTTCCACTTGCTGCACCTACCCTGCCTTTAAACCATTGACAAATACCTCTTCTCCATTACCTACGGCAACCCCACATAAATCTTCCTTAGCAACTGCTCCCTCTTTTTCACCATCTCTCAGCTTTTCGCTTCCATTTGCTGCACCCCCTGCTCGCAGCCCTGCGTCCACATGCAGAACCTTGGTGACTAAACCAAAAAAGAGACAGAAGTTTTTCCCAACTTGCACAATCCTGCCACTATTCATTCCTGCCTCCACACCAGCCGATCTGTTCCAGCCTGCCTCCACACCAGCCAATCTGCTCCAGCCTGCCTCCACACCAGCCGATCTGTTCCAGTCTGCCTCCACACCAGCTGATCTGTTCCAGCCTGCCTCCACACCAGCCGATCTGCTCCAGCCTGCCTCCACACCAGCTGACCTGCTCCAGCCTGCTTCCACACCAGACAATCTGCTCCAGCCTGCCTCCACGCCAGTCAATCTGCTCCAGCCTGCCTCCACACCAGCTGATCTGTTCCAGCCTGCCTCCACACCAGCTGATCTGTTCCAGCCTGCCTCCACACCTGCTGATCTGCTCCAGCCTGCCTCCACACCAGCCAACCTGCTCCAGCCTGCCTCCACACCAGACAATCTGCTCCAGTCTACCTCCCTGATTGCCAATGGGGTTTGGTCTTCATCTGACAGACCCGAACATGCTGCCCAGCCTACTGATCCTACGCCTGCTGCCTATCCTGTTGATCCTGTGCCCGCTGTCCAGCCTGTTGATCCTGTGCCTGCTGTTTATCCTGCTGATCCTGTGCCCAGGGTCCAGCCTGCTGTTCCAATGCCCACTGTCCAGCCTGCTGTTCCTGTGCCTGCTGTTCATCCTGCTGTTCCTGTGCCCACTGCCTATGCTGCTGATCCTGTGCCTGCTGCCTATGCTGTTGATTCTGTGCTCGCTGTCCACTCTGCTGATCCTGTGCCCACGGCCCAGCCTGCTGTTCCGATGCCGGCTGTCCCACCTACTGTTCCGGTGCCCTCTGTCCAGCCTGCTGTTCCAGTGTCTGCTGTCCAGCTTGCTGATCCGGTGCCTGTTGTCCAACCTACTGTTCCGATGCCCACTGTCCAGTCTGCTGTTCCTGTGCTCACTGTCCAGCCTGCTGTTCCAGTGCCTGCTGTCCAGCCTGATTTTCCTGTGCCTGTTGCCCAGTCTGATGATCCGGTGCCCACTGTCCAGTCTGATCCGATGCCCGCTGTCCAGCCTGATGTTCCAGTGCCCGCTGCCAAGTCTGATGATCCGGTGCCCACTGTCCAGTCTGATCCAGTGGCCGCTGTCCAGCCTGATGTTCCCATGCCCACTGTCCAGCCTGATGTTCCAGTGCCCGCTGTCCAGCCTGATGTTCCAGTGCCCGCTGTCCAGTCTGATGTTCTGGAGCCCGCTGCCCAGTCTGATGTTCCAGTGCCTACTGTCCAGCCTGATGTTTCAGTGCCCGCTGCCCAGTCTGATGTTCCAGTGCCTATTGTCCAGCCTGATGTTTCAGTGCCCGCTGCCCAGTCTGATGATCCGATGCCCGCTGTCCAGCCTGATGTTCCTGTGCCCGCTGTCCAGCCTGATGTTCCGGTGCCCACTGTCCAGTCTGATGATTCGGTGCCTGCTGTCCTGTCTGATGATCTGGTGCCCATTGTCCAGCCTGACAATCTGATGCCTGTTGTCCAGCCTCATGTGCCTCTGCCCGCTGCCCAGCTTGATGATCCAGTGCCCACTGTCCTGTCTGATGATCCGGTGCTTGCTGTCCAGTCTGATGATCCAGTGCCCGCTCTCCAGCCTGATGATCCGGGGCCTGCTGCCCAGCTTGATGTGCCTCTGCCCGCTGCTCAGCCTGATATGCCTCTGCCCGCTGCCCAGCCTGTTGTGCCTCTACTAGCTGCCCAGCCTGATGTGTCTCCATTAGCTGCCCAGCCTGATGTGCCTCTACCAGCTGCCCAGCCTGATGTGTCTCTGCCCGCTGCCCAGCCTGATGTGTCTCTGCCCGCTGCCCAGCATGATGATCCGGTCCCTGATGCCCAGCCTGCCTGTGGACGTTCTGTGCCCAACAACCTGCCTGCCTCTGATGGTCCACTGCCCAATGATAACTTTACCTTTTATGATCTTACTTATCTTCTCCCTACCACACAGCTGGGTTCTACTGACTATATGCCAGCTGCTCAGTTGGATTGTTTTGCAAAGGCTAAGTGTCCACCTGTTAATGGGTCTGAAAGCTCTGAAACCTCATGCGCCTTATATGGGTTACCTGCTTGGCCTAAGATTCAGTTGACGGTTGCCTCGGTCAAGTCCCTCTGGCAGTGTGTTGCTCCTATGGCGCCCAAGCCTGGTGGTCCGGACATACCCTTGGTAACTGATAGCTGCATTTGCCTTCATGGCCCTGGTCATGGTAAGAGTATAGTCTGTGCCTTGCCTTGATCCGGGTGCGACTGCCACAGCTCTGGGTGTACTAGGGGACCCAGGTCAGGTAACCAGTACCTCGGAAAGACCTAGTTGGCTTTTGATATGCAGAGCAAGTCCTGGAAACCAGGCAAGCTACTTAGTTATGACAAGACACTTCGGTGTCTGTATTCCGGTATTGTCACATGACCCCAGGGCTAAATTTGAAGATAACCCATGGGACACCAGCGTTTGGGTATTTGCTGTTTTGAGGGACTTGAAGTGTCGAATGTGGTACATCTTAGGGAATCCTGCCAGCAGGACACCCAGCCAGTCGCTTGATCCTAACAGTAGGATACCCAGCCAGTTGCCTGACCCGGGTGGGGGTACACTTTGCTTATCAATGGATCTTGGCAGTAGGGCATCTTGCTTGGAACCCGGCACTTCTTCAGTCTAAACTGAACTTTTTCTTGGGATTTGGATAACGGAATACTGTTTTTATGGACTGATTGATTGCTTCCGTTAGAATACCAATTCCTTCAGTCCGAACATCAGAGATCAGATGTTATAGCCGCCCGTACAAACTATACGACACTAGCTTTTAGGAACATGGACTGTTTATTTGAACCAACACACACAAATATATACCATATCAGGAGCACTTTCCCCCCTCCCCTCCTGATCACATTACTTCATTAACATGAACTAATTATCTAGTCCTTTAACCAGCCTAGGTGATCTTCAAGGCCAGACGTACCGTCTGCTAAATCACAAACTACAAAGCACATTTTTATTAGTATAAACACATCCCCCACAAGTAACCATTTAAGCAATGCTTTGATTACTCAGGGTGTGGAGACAGAATGGCAACAGTCTACAAGGCTCATACAATGTTCCATCATTATGATACAGGGGAATTAATGTATCATAGATTTCTTGAGGGATATTGTTGATACTGTCCCATCTACAGTAATCCAACTTACGTTCTCAGAGTCCATTAAATAGCTGTCCGATTTCTTGGTCACCCTGTGCCCCTAAGAGACACAGGGCGACTTAGACATAAGAGGGGTAAAGTGAGCTGAGACAAGGGTTTCCCAACCTCTCCAAGGGATTCTGGGTTCCATGACCCCCCTGCCCAAAGTGAGTCTTGTCACAGGGGGTACTGTCAGGAAAAGACTCACCAGCTGGTGGCGCTGTGGCTCCCTGATCCATGGGCTGCAGTTCCAGTTTCCACCAGCGGGTGTCTCCCAACAGCCAGAAGCTCACCTAGTGATCACCTGATGCTCGTTGCAGGAAAGATATTTAAATCCTATCTATCCTAATCTGATTGCCTTGGTGTTTTGGTCCCCATGTGCCCCTGACCTGTGATCCTGTATCCTGTATCTGTTCCTGGACCCCTGTCTTGCAGCCTAATCCCTTCCCACCTGCTCTCTCCATCATCTGTTCCCTGTTCCTGCCCTGCCTTGCCCCCAGCTCCCTGTGACTGGTCTCCTGTGTATGACCCTGGCTCGGCTACGTTTATGGTTTGGCATTTCCCTATCCGCTGTATATATTTTGTTTATGCAGTTGTTCTTTGTGTGTCACTATTTTGTTATTTGGCTTGTTTTACACTGTTTGCTATGTTGGAGGTGAGTTTACATCTTTATCCACTTATCTTTTAAATAAATTATATTATTTTACAATACTTATGCCTGGCATTCTCTGTTGCAGTTCACACATCTCTGGTCACACCAGTTTTTGACACTCCTTCACCAAGGCATATAGTATCCTTTTACCGCCCAATGTACTTCACTCAAGGATACAGTCTTCCATTACCACCTAAACTCAGACACATTGTGATACAGCCTCCCATAACCACCCAAACTCCTTCAACCAGGGATACAGCCTCCCATTACCACCCAACCTCCTTCACCCAGGGAAACGGTCTCCCAAAACCACTAAACTTCATGTACACAGATATACAGCCTCTTATTAATAGCCAGCCTCCTTTACACAGAGATACAGCCTCCCATTACTACCCAACCTTTTCCAGCCAAAGATACAGGCTCCCATAACCATCCAACCTCTTTTACCGAGGCATACAGCCTTCCAATACCATCCAACCTCCTTTACACAGATATATGACCTTCCATTAACACCCAACCTTCTTTGCCGAGCCTCCTTTTACCACCCAAACTTCTTCACTCAAGGATACTACCCAACCTCCTTCACTCAAAGATACAGCCTCCCAATGCCACCCAACCTCCTTTACACAGATACACAGTCTCTCGTTAACACCCTACCTCCCTGTCTAAGTTTCCTTTTACCACCCAACCTCCTTCACCAAGAGATACAACCTCCTCTGCCTGGGAATAGAGCCTCCTTTCACCACCCAACCTCCTTCACCAAGGGATACAGCCTCCCAATACCACCCAACCGCCTTCACATAAATATACATCCTCCCATTACCACCCAACCTCCTGTACCCAGGGATACAGCCTCCCATTATCACCCAGCCCCCTATTTTCAGCTAACCTCCATCATACACACATGTATTCTGCCATCATTATTGGTCCTCCCTCAGCCAGGTCTCCTTATCATGTCTCCAGACAACTTAGTACACTCAGGTTCCTCTCTCAGCTGTCTGCTCCCCGTGCTGGTCACTTCCAGAATGTGCGGGTGCTGATGGGAGTTGTAGTCTGTGTGGTGGTGCACAGTGCAATGTGAGTATTCCGTGCAAATACCAGTGCCCACTCCCTGGTATGTCTCACTCCAGTCATTGATAGAAAACACACAACCTTCCACGTGCACAGGTAAAGAAAACCTTTCTCCTCACAGGATAAGGATGGTTGCTCTCTTTGCCTTGGAGGTTCCCATCCAACTACAGGTTTCTCAGGCAGGTGTAAGAAATCCATAAGTGCTAGAGGAATCTGTAAAAAAAAAGGCAGTCAGTGCTCTGATCGGCAGAGGCATCCAGAGTTATCTGTCTAAGCATGGGTAGGAGTCATCTGCTTTCCCTGAGATCCATCCTCACTGGATGACATTATGTGACATTTATGTGCTACATCAGTGTTATCACCCTGAAATGAGCAAGTGGAGCTTCACTCTCTGAATTAACATTGACTATTTTTAATCCTTATGCTGCTAGCATTAGTAAAGAGATAGGAACAGGTACAGTATATCATATTTACTTATTTTAAACTTTTTTTAAGTTTCTCCAGTTACTTCCTGGTTTCTTGCCTAGGCAAATGATGTTATACATTCCAGGAGTAGGGGTGAGCTCTCGGTTTGGGTCAAACGTTAGTTCGACTCGAACATTGGCTGTTCAGCCATTCCCCGAATTCAGAACATTATGGGGTATTCGCACCAAATTCGCGTGCCCCATAATGCATTGCTAGACCGTGGGAAATGCCGCCCGCTGATTGGCTAAAGCACGCACATGACCTGCATGCTTTGGCCAATCACAGCGCACTCTGCTGTGAGAGCCATGATTGGCTAAAAGGCAGGGTGCCTCAGGGTTTTCCGTCCACGCCCCACACTATATAAGACCGATTGAACAGCGGCCACGTGTAGTGTGTACGTGGAGGCAGACATTGATCTAGTTTAGATTAGTGACATCCGTGTAGGCATTGTAGTATATAAATACAGTTTAGAGAGTATATACAGGCATTGCAGGCAGTGAAGTATATAGATCTAGTGCAGAGTATATACAGTCAGTGCAGGCAGTGTAGTATAAATTTAGTGTAGCCTATATACAATCAGTGCAGGCAGTGTAAGAATATATATGTACCGTATATATATATATATATATATATATATATATATCTATATCTATATATATATATATATATCACTGCATTTAGTGTAGACTATATATACAGCTCTATCAGTGTATAGTATATAGAGTCCATTAAGGCAATGTAAGAATATATATGTGTGTAGAAAAAGAGGAATGGCTGCACACTCAACTTAATGCAAAATAATGTTTATTGATAAAAGATCATAAAATCATAAAAGCAAGTACAAGCGGCACATGCACAGGTAGGTAACGCATTTCACACGATTAACGTGCTTCGTCACAACCATGAAATGCACAAAAACACTGGTATATATACAAATGCACCCTGAGGCTGGGTTCACACTATCCGACAAAAAAACGGTCCGACTTTGATCCTACTTTGCTGTACGATTTGCGGTCCTACATAGGGTCAAAGTCGGACCGTTTGTCTGTGAACAGGGATCCGACTTTGATCCCGACAATGCCAGGCACTTTGTGCTCTGGGGATCTTGAAGGGGAACTCCACACCATATTTTTAAAGAAAAAACTGGCATGGGGTCCCCCTCCAGGAGCATACCCGGCCCTTTGGTCTGGTACGGGTTTTAAGGGGAACCCCCACGCCGAAAAAACGGCGTGGGGGTCCCCCCAAAATCCATACCAGACCCTTATCCGAGCACGCAACCCGGCAGGCCAGGAAAGGGGGTGGGGACGAGCGAGCGGCCCCCTCCCTCCTGGACCATACCAGGCCGCGTGCCCTCAACATGGGGAGTATTGGGTGCTTTGGGGCAGGGGGGGGCTCTGCGCCCCCCACCCCAAAGCACCTTGTCCCCATGTTGATGAGGACAAGGGCCTCTTCCCGACAACCCTGGCCGGTGGTTGTCGGGGTCTGCGGGCGGGGACTCATCGGAATCTGGAAACCCCCTTTAACAAGGGGGCCCCCAGATGCCGGCCCCCCACCCTATGTAAATGAGTATGGGGTACATCGTACCCCTACCCATTTACCTGGGAAGAAATATGTACACAAAAAAAAACACACAGCTTTTTAAAATATTTTATTAAATCTGCTCCGGTGGTCTTCTCCCCTCTCCGGTGTCTTCTTTTCTTCGGCTCTTTTGCGGGGTCTTTCATCTTCTGAGGGGTCTTTTCTTCTCCTCTGCGGCGTCTTCTGCTCTTTTGCCGGTCTTCTCCGCTGTCCCCTTCCCTCTCTTCTTCTTCTTCTTCTTCTTCTTCT
>BLSH010389319.1:1960677-1979016 GCA_018402905.1 Glandirana rugosa
CCCTTGTAGGCACTGGCAGCCCAGGACCCCTGGGCTGACTAGTGCCTAGCGCCACTTACCGGCGACACTCGCCGGAAAATGGTGCACTAGCGCGGCAGTTTACTGCCGCACTAGTGTACATTTGTTCGGCCGCCTTCGCGACCGAAGAGAGAGAGGAGGAGCATGGATGAGCATGCATGGCTGGATGGGTGAGCATGGATGGATGGGTGAGGATGGGTGAGCATGGATGGATGGGTGAGGATGGGTGAGCATGGATGGATGGGTGGGTGGGTGAGGATGGATTGGGTGAGGATGGGTGGGGGTTGGATGGATGGGTGAAGATGGCTGGGTGGGTGCTGGATGGCTGGGTGATTGATGGCTGGGTGGGTGGTAAATGGATGGTGCCGTTGCTAACTGTCACTAAGCAGCGCTGTGGGCATTACACATCGCCCACAGCGCTGCAGCACCTCCTCTCTCCCCTCGCAATGCACCGATGGGTGCGGAGAGGAGAGAGAGAAGCCAGCGCTTCCGCCGGCTTGTTTACATGTGATCACGCCGTCATTTGACGGCGCGATCACGTGGTAAAAGGCCGCTCACAGCGGCCATTCACCGCGATCCGTGATCAGTCGGGTCCCCAGGACCCGACGGTCACGGATGTTCCCTTGTGCGCGCCCCAGGGGGCGCGCGGGAAGCGCGATTCTGGGAGGACATCAATAGACGTCCTGCCAGAATTAAGCAACCGCCCTGTAGACGTCTTTTGTCTATAGGGCGGTTGTTAAGTGGTTAAATGGTCTCTCAGTCTGGTTCAGTAGGAATCACAATCATGGGAAAGACTGCTGACCTGACAGTTGTGCAGAAAACCATAATTGACACCCTCCACAAGGAGGGAAAGTCTCAAAAGGTAATTGCAAAAGAAGTTGGATGTTCCCAAAGTGCTGTATCAAAGCACAATAATAGAAAGTTATGTGGAAGGGAAAAGTGTGGAAGGAAAATGTGTACAAGCAGCAGGGATGACCTCAGCCTGGAGAGGATTGTCAGGAAAAGGCCATTCAAAGGTGTTGGGGACTTTCACAAGGAGTGGACTGAGGCTGGAGTCAGTGTATCAAGAGCCACCACACACAGACGGATCCTGGACATGGACTTCAAATGTCCTATTCCTCTTGTCAAGCCGCTCCTGAACAACAAACAACATCAGAAGCGTCTTACCTGGGCTAAAGAAAAACAGACCTGGTCTGCAACTCAGTGGTCCAAAGTCCTCTTTTCTGATGAGAGCAAATTTTGCATCTCATTTGGAAACCAAGGATACAGAGTATGGAGGAAGAATAGAGAAGCACACACTGCAAGATGCTTGAAGTCCAGTGTGAAGTTTCCACAGTCTGTGTTGATTTGGGGAGCCATGTCATCTGCTGGTGTTGGTCCACTGTGCTTCATTAAGTCCAGGGTCAACGCAGCCATCTACTAGGAGATTTTGGAGCACTTCATGCTTTCTTCCCCAGACATGCTCTATGGGGATGCTGACTTCATTTTCCAGCAGGACTTGGCACCTGACCACACTGCCAAAAGCACCAAAACCTGGTTCAATGACCGTGGGGTTACTGTGCTTGCTTGGCCAGCAAACTCGCCTGACCTGAACCCCATAGAGAATCTATGGGGCATTGCCAAGAGAAAGGTGAGAGACATGAGACCCAACAATGCAGAAGAGCTGAAGGCCGCTATTGAAGCATCCTGGTCTTCCATAACACCTCAGCAGTGCCACAGGCTGATAGCTTCCATGCCACTTCGCATTGAGGCAGTAATTGCTGCAAAAGGGGCCCAAGCCAAGTACTGAGTACATATGCATGCTTATACTTTTCAGAGGTCTGATATTGTTCTATGTACAATCCTTGTTTTATTGATTGCATGTAATATTCAAATTTTCTGAGATTGTGGATTTGGGGTTTTCAAGAGCTGTAAGCCATAATCATCACAATTATGACAAATCACGGCTTGAACTATCTTGCTTTGCATGTAATAAGTCTATCTCATATATTCGTTTCACCTTTAAAGTTGCATTACTGAAATAAATGAACTTTTGCACGATATTCTAATTTTTCGAGTATCACCTGTATGTAGCGCTGCCCTCTTGACGGTCGCATGAAAAATCAATTCCCACTTGGTACCCCCCACCATTTCTAGAGTCCTCCACCACCCCTGACACTCTGGGTTCACTCATTTTTATCCAATGTTATATGTCCTAACACTGTAATAGTAATAGAGACCATTTGTATTTGGTTCTAAAGAATTTACTTAGAATATCTAGAGCTATAGCTCTTCAGAGTAAATTTGTTATTTAAAGCAACAGTAGATAACTTGTTTGAACATAAAAGATATCAGCATGACATTACAGATGCACTCTTCAATCAGTAAATAGAATAAGAGCAAACGTATAATTTCTATACCTTTAATAGAGCGTAATCAGATGTTTGATAGTCTAAGGAATGATATAATAACTCAAGATGTAAATGAGCACAATGAGTGATGATAATGTAGGAAATTCACTCTATTACTGCAGCAATTTAGATGAATGAACTATGAAATATATTGATACTGCTCAATTAAGTCTGAGGACAATTATTATTGCTCTATTAAAGATTTAAATTTGGTACAACAGATATTATTAACCAATAACCATTATTAAACTCAATTCTCCTGATCTAATTCAAAGAGTTCCTTAGGAAACTTTGGCCTTTTGGTCACGTGAGAAATAGTAACTGCAATAAGAAGGGTCCGGTTAATGAAGTTCAGTTCAAGCTTCTGCTGGCTTTGTTTTGTTCTAAAGTCAGGTACCTAAATTACTGTGTCCGTTAATCCCTGTGTTATGGCACAAAATAGGCAACTGGAGCGAACTTTAGAAGAAAACCTGGGTAGTGATTACTGACTTCATATAAAGCAGCTACTAAAGAGGGACCTGTGCACAGGATTTTTTGTAATCCAATAGGGAAACTGAGTCTGTACTGACAAAGAAGTATTAAAACAACTGAGTATACTCAAAGGAAGACCTCGGCCTGCTCACCACCCTGATGATCTCAGAAAGCGGTCTGGCTGCTTAGGCTGTGCTGATGATGCTGGAACTGATGGTATCCGCTTGATCTTTGCTTTAAGGAGACCCACTTCCACTGATCTCCCAGCAGTTCTTTCCAGATCAACTGCTGCTCACAATGCAGATGCCGCTGAATCTGAGACAAACTCTCACACTGGCACGCTGGTTCTGCTGGTCACTCACTGGAACCAAGTAGTGTTGCAGCTCGCTGGGGTTGCTGTATAAATCTAGCCCGCTGGATCACCCGACTTAGGCCGCAGGCCCCAATCCTGCTGGAACACACACAGATCCCCACTGGTCGATCACGCCGCCCAAAGACACTGGAGCAAACTCCTCCCTCCACTTAAATAGGTTCTCTCACAAAGCATAATTCCTCCAAAGAGCTCTTCCTGCAGCACAGCATTCTGGGAAATGAAGTTCTTTCATTGCAGAATCCAGGGGCAGACTTCCTCTGTAGCACTACAAATCCCACACGCAGTACCTCTCACATGACTGTTCTGTTCTGCAGTTTCAACACTAGAGGGAAGTCTCCACAACATCAATAAACATGAAATGTCCCATGTACTATTTAACTCCTGGCTACATATATATATACATATAATACGCTGCATTCAGTGTAGACTATATATACACAGTGCATTCGGTGGTGTACAGTATATAATACAGTTTAGTGCATTGTTTAAAAAAATCCCCATTATGTCCCGAAGGCCACCAAGGAGAGGCAGATGCTCCCAGGCACTAGAAGAGGGCAAGCAGCCTCTGTGTCTACAGTGAAAAGTGGTGGTGGCGAACATGGTGCATCCTCTGCAGGCCGGTCATGCTTGTCCTTTTTTCTGCTGTTGGCCGTGTTATTGAGCCTGAGAGAAGAGAGGAGAAAAGTGAGGAGAAGGCACAACTCCAATGAGGCAGGATGTCCTGCAGGGGCCAGCTTAAGGGCAGTCACCCATCACACCACAGAGCTCCACAGGTGCAAGGCGCTGCTGACTCCCCGCTGAATTTCAAAACTTCAATGGTGCTGGCTTTTTTCAACACTTGTGCAGTAGATCGCACCATTGCTGTTTGGAATGTTTCTGAAGCGGATCAAGCGTGGCCAGAACAGCAGCCGCTTGGGCACTACATGCTTGACAAGACATATGACAACCTGCAATGCAGTCCATTGGCAACAGCACCTGAAAGACCCACATCATAAAACAAACTTCTCCTTGCTCCTCATCTGTGACCTCAACCCCTACTATACCTCCAGTCCTCTCAAAATCCTGCACTGAGAAGAATGAAGGTCTAGCAATGGGTGCCACAAGTACTTGCAGCCATTCTGCTAGCAGTACACCACCAGTTGATGTCAGCAGGCAAATTTCCCTACCCCATTTGCTGAACCGTAAAAAGAAATACTGTCCCAGCCATCCACTTGCTCAGCACTTAAATGCTAGCTTGGCCAAATTGCTAGCACTCCAACTGCTGCCTTTTCAGCTGGTAGACTCTGCCCCCTTTCGTAAATTTGTGGAATGTGCTGTACCACAATGGCAGGTTTTGAAAAGACATTTCTTTTCATGTAAGGCCATTCTAGTGCTCTACTGTCATGTGGAAGGCAATGTTTTGGCCTTCTTGAACAGGGCGGTCAGCAACAAAGTACATAGTGCCGCTGACTCATGGTCCAGCAGACATGGTCAGGGATGTTACCTTTCCTGCACGGCTCACTGGGTAACTCTGGAGCTGGGAAGGATACAGGACAGGGTTCAGGGTTGGAGCTAGTTCTGCCACCACACCTCCTAAAAAATGGTGCTGCTTCTGCCACATCTGCTTCCTCCACCCCCTCCTCTTCTTCTTCCTCTGTGGCCTCTTCTGCAGCAGTGTCCCCTGAACCAGCAGTGCCAGCAAAGTGTTCTAGGGGCTACGCAAGCAGTCAGGCTAAATGTCACGTACCTGATGGTAGAGTCTGACTTATGCAGGGGGCAACCTCTCTTACGGCCCTGGTTCAAGAACCCCTGATAGGGTAAACAGGGAGCTCTGGAGCACAGGGGGGGCATGAGGGCTGGACTTGGTCACTGATGGCCGGTGAAGGTCCACTGACGGCTCGTGCAGACAGAAGAATGGTGATGCAGGCTGGGTCAGTAACAGGCTGGTGGTGAGGTACAGGTGGGTCAGGCAGGCGGATAGTCGGGCACATGCAGGGTTGGCAACAGGCGGGAAGCAAAAGTACAAAGGGAGCAGGTTGAAGAGAAGTCATAGACAGGCCGGGGTTGGTGCAGGCAGATAACAAGCTGAATCAAGGGAAGCCAGGGTCACAGGTAACAGAAAGTCTCTCAAAGCAAATCACAGGGGTCACAGGTAACAGGAACACTGTAGAACGGACAGCACCTGCCACCTGGTGCTGGCCATTCAAATAGGCTGTTTGGCGTGCGCATCTTCCGCATGCACGCATTATCCCGAACGTGCCTGCGCACAGGCATGCTGGCAAAAGTTTCTGATTGTGATTCCTGACACTAAAAGATGTCATGCGGTGCTTGAGTTGGTCTGCCTAGGGTACAGGAGCCACACAGGGGCAGAGATTCTGTCAGCTCTGTGGGGGCAGGCTCAAAGGTGGTTGATGCCAAGTCAGATTGAGCTAGGAATGGTTGTATGCAACAATGGCACCAACCTTCTTTCTGCCCTCCGATAGGGACACTTCACACATGTTCCATGCTTGGCACACGTTCTGAATTTGGTGGTGCAGCATTTCTTGACCAGGTGCCCAGGCTTACCAGATATTCTGAAGCAGGCCAGAAAAATCTGTGGTCATTTCCGCCGGTCATACAATGCCAGTGCTCGGCTGACCTGCCAACTAGGGATGGGCCCCTGTTCGGTTCGCACCAGAACTTTCGAATTACTGCAAACTCCACAAATTGGGACTTTGAAGGGAAAACTCACCGATATAATAAAAATAATGTTTATTTAAATTGTTTGAAATAGCTAAATCTAATGGAAAGGTTCACATGATAAAATCGTGTACATACACAAAAAAATGGTTTGTATGTAAAAACAAAGCTGTGCAGTACATGCAGTGGAAAGAAAAACCACAGTGCTCTGTCTATAGAGACAGAGTGTACCCAATGCGTTTCAAGGCAATAGTGTGACACTCTTCCTCAGGGGTATGTGGTTTAAATTACTAATGATTTCAACTTTTTGTAACTAGGTCGTTATATTGCGTGTGAAAGCTTCATTAATTAAAAGAGTTGAGGCTGCTCGTGACCTGTCGAGATCCACCGGCGGGGAGAAGCAAACGGCCCCCCAGCACCTCAATCACAAAGGGCACCCCACCCTACTCGAGACCATGGTACCTTCCCACCATAACCCTATAGAGGTACTCTTGATGAAAGCAAGAATTGGCCTTGCTGTAAAAAATTGCAATGATATGCACCTGTCAAACAGGTGCAGAAAAATCGGTCTTTGGGTATCGGTGGCGCCTTCCTACCGTAACCCTATAGAGGTACTCTTGATGAAAGCAAGAATTACCCTTGCTGTAAAAAAAATTCCCTCATGTTCCTGGCATCCTCAACCTGAGAACCAACATCTGAATCCAGTAATGGCTGGGCATCAGCAAGGAGCAAGTGGCTGACTCTGGGGTCAAATAACTCAGCTGACTCCTCCATGGCTGAGGTTGGGGCTATGGCAGGAATAGATGTGGACAAGGAGGCAGGTTTATCTACTCTGGCAACTGCAGGGGACTGCACACAGAGGATGAGGAGGATGAGGAAGGTTTAGTAAGCCTGAGGATGCCCTGCCTGAGGACTGATCACCACGTCCATCTTTGCCTGTGGACACATTTGTTGCTGGTCCCCTTACAGTGCCAAGGGAACGTCTGCCTCTCTTTGTTGTCCTCCCAGACATTATTGGGAGGGAGGGGGTGGTGCTTATTAGCAAATGTAAAAAAGAAGTGGAAATCTGTACATAGATGCACTTTAATCAATGTAAAGTGTTGTTTGGTGCACTTTAATTTGAGTACTCACACTACACAGACACACTCCAAGGATACACTATAATATACAGCAATATAATGTGTCAAACGTATAGTGACGCACAGAACTATATGGCGTTAAACTTGCAGTAACGCACAAAACTATATGGCGTTAAACTTGCAGTAACGCACAGAACTATATGGCGTTAAACTTGCAGTAACACAAACTGAAATATATGGCGTTAAACTTGGAGTAACGCACACAGACGTAAATGGCGTTAAACTTGCAGTAACACACACAAAACTATATGGCGTTAACGCAATCAAATATACGGTGTTCAACCGTCACTACACTGATGCTATCTGAACTGTCCCTACTCCAGCTATACACTAATGTAAAGATTAGTGAAACGGTCTCACTACACTACACTGAAACTATCTGAGCTGTCCCCACTCTACATATACACTAATGTATGTATGAATGACACGGCCTCACTACACTACAGTAAAACTATGTGAGCTGTCCCTACTCTAGCTGCACACTATGCAAAGCTGAATGATGGTCCTCCTCACTACACTTACACTATCTCTAGACTGACACTAAACAAATATTCTACACTGACAATTTAAGCACAATAGCACAGTATAGCACACTAACTAATAGCACTGAACAGAGCCCTGTTCTATCTCTCTCCACACCGAAATCACACTGAAAATGGCTGCCATTGAAAGCATACTTTTATACTGTGGGGCGGGAATGAGCCATGATTGGATAAAGTCATGATGACAGTGTCCAATCATGACTCTGACAGTGCTCTGTGCCCTGATTGGCTGAAGCTTTCACTGCTTCGGGCCAATAAGGGCTTGCAATGCACTGTTCAGCGCCTCAATGCATTGCTGTCAGTTCGGGGGGCCGAACAAACGGTCAAATGCCCTGTTTGTTAGTCTATTCGCCGAACGACCGAACAGCGAATGTTCGGCCCGAACTTCCGAACCGTTCGCCCATCCCTACTGCCCACCAACTGCCTAATTTGTGACATGCCCACCAGGTGGAACTCAACATTAGCAATGCTGCAGCTGCTGCATGCACAGCAGAGGGCCATCAATGAGTTCCTCTTTGAGTATGGCACCAGGACAGGCTCAGGGGAGCTTGTTTTTTTTTTGCCACTTCAGTGGCTACTGAGCAAGGATGCATGCACTGGCCTGTCACCATTTGAGGAGGCCACAAGGACGGTGAGCAGCGACAATGCATGCATCAGTGACACTGCCCCTCTAGTCTTCCTACTGGAACACACGCTTTGTGGAATCATGGACAGGGCATTTGAATCAGAACAGAGGGAGGAAGAGGAGGACTTCCTTTCCTCTCAAGGTCCCCTTTATGCAGATAGCATTCCTGCAGGGCCAGCAAACACACAGGAAGTAGAGGAGGAGAAGGATTGTGTCAGTATGGATGTAGAGGATAACACACAGCAGTCTTCAAGGGATGGTTTTCAGTCCCCAGAAACCCAAGGAGTTGTACGTGGCTGGGAGGAGGTAGTTCCTGACAATGTCATCCTCAATGACCCAGAGGACTATCAAGTCTGCTCAAACTTACACTGCATGGCCTCCCTGATTCTGCAAAGCCTGTGAAAAGACCCCAGGGTTTGTGGTATCTAGGAGAAAGATCATTACTTCTTGATCCATGTTACAATGGTAAAGTTGCAGAGCTCATCCTGCCTTTGCAGAGAGAGCAGAGGATGACACGTCGTCAGGTTGGCTTGAAGAAAGGTTTGTGCAACGTCTTTCCAGACCCTGGGAGGTTACCATTTCCTGCTGCTGGACAAAGTGTTTCTGAAGCTTCCTTCAGTCAGAGGAAGAGCGGTACAGAAGATGGCCGGCTGACCGATGCCTTTAAACAATTTTTCAGTCCTCAGCGCCCAGGGCTGATAGGTTCAAGCAGCCATCGTCAGCGTCTGCATTATAGGGTGCAGGAATATCTAGGGGCAAAAGCAGACTTGGAGACCTTTTCAACTGAGCATCCACTGAGTTACTGAGTCTTGAGGATGGACCACTGGCCAGAACTTGCTCAATATGCAATTGAGCTACTGGCCTGTCTTGCATCCAGCGTGCTTTCTGAACAGACATTCGGTGCTGCTGGAGAGTTCGTAACGGATCAAAGAGTGCGCCTGTCCACAGAGTCCATTGATAGGCTCACATTTATATAAATGAATCAGTCCTGGATCAGCAGCTATCAGGCCCCTGAAGCAGCTGATGTAACTGATTGAATTTGCTAGGGATCTGGGATCCCTGGAAGACTGCCTATGCTGCCTATCCTATTCCTCCTGTCCTGAATCCTGATGATGCTAGCTTCCAACAATATTTTGTGTTTAGGGCACCACCAACACCCAAGGACCAATTTTTATGCACCTGTTTTACAGGGGCATGTCATAATGATTTTAAAAAAATAAATAAACAGCAGGGCTCATTACTGTGCCGATTAAGAATAACTGTGAGGGGTTACAGTGTTCTGTCATCACCAACACCAAAGGCCCAATTTTTCTGCACCCGTTTGACTGGGGCATGTCATTACAATTTTTAAAATAAATTACAACTGCAGGGCCTGTTCCTGCTTCCAACAAGAGTAACTGCTAGATGTTACAGTGTTCTGCCACCACCAACTCCCAAGGCCCAATTTTTCTGCACCTGTTTAACTGGGGCATGTCATTATGAATTTTAAAATAAATTACAACTGCAGAGCCTGTTCCTGCGCCCAACGAGAGTAACTGCGAGGGTTTACAGTGTTCTCCCACCACCAACAACCAAGGCCCAATTTTCCAGCACCTGTTTGACTGGAGCATGTCATTACAATTTTATAGAGTGCAGTCCTCGTAGTATATAGTTCAGACTATAAGGTGCAGTCTGTGTAGTATATATAACACAGTTTATTGAAGTGGTTAAGGACGGGCGGCACAGTGGTGTAGTGGTTAGCACTTTCGCCTAGCAGCTAAAAGGGTTGCTGGTTTGAATCCCAACCCCAACACTACCTGCCTGGAGTTTGCATGTTCTTCCTGTGCCTGCGTGGGTTTCCTCCGAGTACTCCGGTTTCCTCCCACACTCCAAAGACATGCTGGTAGGTTAATTGGATCCTGTCTAAATTGACAATAGTATGTGTATGTATGAATGTGAATTAGGGACCATAGATTGTAAGGTCCTTGAGGGTAGGGGCTGATGTCAATTGTAATAGAAATTATAACACATTGTGTGCATTATATTTCGCTTGCGCTAATAAGCGCGCTTTTCAGCTCTTTTGGATAATGCAATGAGTGCACTCGTGTTAAACCAAGTAAAACAGACACACTAAGCTGTTCTCACATGGTAGCTCCTCAGTCAGTCCTGAGTAGCCGTGCATGCTGAGTTTATTTATAGGGCTGAAACAGGGATAACAAAAGGACTTGGTGGCTTCACAATAAGCCAATCAGCCTCCAAGGCACAGTCACATGACTTGATTACCTTCAATCAAGTTCCCTACCCTAGGCACTGTAATAACTGGGACAAGATGTAGTAGTCGACTACTTCGTCTTATTGAAGCCTAAATTCTCTTCAGACTGCTCACCTCCCGTTGGACTCTCATTGGTCCGAGAAGAAGATCTCCTAAGAACTTGATATTAGACATGTGCAATTCGTTTAGTTCCAAATCGAAATTCGGATGAATTTTTAATAATTGGGATGCATCTGAATTTCCGAATTACAATAGTAACGATTTTGAATGAATCCCAAAAAAAAAATTTTGATTCGAAAAATGTCGCCCGAAATTCGAAATAGTCGAGTCGAAAAAGTTGAATCAAATTCGAAAACAAATCGAAATAAAAATCAAAACGAATTATAAAAAAGATTTTCTAAAACAGAATATAAAATATAAAGTAATATAATAAAAAAAATTAAGATAGAATAGAGAAGAATATAATTATATTAAAATAGAATATAAACAATTAACCATGTTCTGAAATTCAAATTTCGAATAGTATCAATTTGAATGAGATTGAAAAAAAATCCAAAACAAAGAAAACCAAAAGAAAAGAATATAATAGAAAATAAGAGAATAGAATAGAAAATAAATAAAATATAAAATAAATAGAAAAACAGTCTTCCGAAATTCGTATTTCCAATAGAATGAGTTCAAATTCGAATTTCAATAGAAAAGTTTAGAATAGAAGAGAAAAGGAATAATAGACTAGAA
Source organism: Glandirana rugosa (assembly GCA_018402905.1). Lineage (NCBI taxonomy): Eukaryota > Metazoa > Chordata > Amphibia > Anura > Ranidae > Glandirana > Glandirana rugosa. The sequence goes on from BLSH010389319.1 coordinate 1,971,883, forward strand.
AAAAACTAGGGAAATAAAAATAAAGAGAATAAAAGACAATAGAAAACAAAAGAATAGAAAAACAATAGAACAGAATGGAATTATATCTATCTATAGTATTTATACATACATTTTCCAAAATTCGAATTTCGAAAACAGCATGAATTCCAATTTCGAATAGAATGAATTTGAATAGAAAAGATTATAATAGAAAAGGAAATAAGAGAAAGGAATAGAATAGAAAATAAGAGAATAAGATAGAAAAGAATAGAAAAATAATAGAAAAGAACTAATATATATATATATATTCAGTCTATTCGAAATTCAAATTCATTGTATTCGAAATTCGAATTTCGGAAAATTGATATATATTCGAATTTCCAATAGAATGGCTTCAAATTCGAATTTCAATAGAACAGTTTAGAATAGAAGAGAAAAGAAAAAATACACTAGAAAAAACAAATTAAATAAAAATAAAGTGAATAAAAAACAATATAATACAATAGAAAACAATAGAATAGAAAAACAATAGAACAGAATGGAATTATATTTATCTATAGTATTTATACATCAATTTTCCAAAATTCGAATTTTAAAAACAGCATGAATTCCAATTTCAAATAGAATGAATATGAATTTGAATATAAAAGATTATAATAGAATAGAAAATAAGAAAATAAGAACAGAACAGAAAAATAATAGAACACAACTAAAATATATATTCGGTCTATTCGAAATTCGAAGTTCGCATTTCGGAAAATTGCTATAATATATATAGATATAGTTTTTTTTATTTTATTCTCTTTATTTTCATTTCCCTAGTTTTTTTAATTTGTAATGTTTATTTTCTCTTCCATTCCAAACTTTTCTATTGAAATTTGAATTTCGGGAAATCAATATATATATACAGGGATGGTGGAAACCCCCCATAATGGACACAGTGGGTGTACAGACCCAGGAACTCAGCACAGGGATGGTGGGAACCTCTGATAATGGGCACAGTGGGTGTACAGACCCAGGAACTCAGAGTCAGCACAGGGATGGTGGAAACCCCTCATAAGGGGCACAGTGGGTGTACAGACCCAGGAACTTAGCACAGGGATGTGGGAACCCCTCATAATGGGCACAGCAGGTGTACAGACCCGGGAACTTAGCACAGGGATGGTGGGTACCCCTCATAATGGGCACAGCAGGTGTACAGACCTGGGAACTCAGCACAGGGATGGTGGGAACCACTCATAATGGTCACAGCGGGTGTACAGACCTGAGAACTCAGCAAAGGATGGTGGAAACCCCTCATAATGGGCACAGCAGGTGTACAGACCTGGGAACTCAGCACAGGGATGGTGGGAACCCCTCATAATGGGCACAGCGGGTGTACAGACCCAGGAACTTGGCACAGGGATGGTGGGAACCCCTCATAATGGGCACAGCAGGTGTCCAGACCTGGGAACTCAGCACAGGGATGGTGGGAACCCCTCATAATGGGCACAGCAGGTGTACAGACTCGGGAACTCAGCGCAGGATGGTGGAAACCCCTCATAATGGGCACAGCAGGTGTGCAGACCTGGGAACTCAGCACAGGGATGGTGGGAACCCCTCATAATGGGCACAGCAGGTGTACAGACCTGGGAACTCAGCACAGGGATGGTGGGAAACACTCATAATGGGCACAGCGGGTGTACAGACCTGGGAACTCAGCACAGGATGGTGGAAAACCCTCATAAGGGGCACAGCAAGTGTACAGACCTGGGAACTCAGCACAGGGAGGGTGGGAACCCCCCATAATGGGCACAGCGGGTGTACAGACCCAGAAACTCAGAGTCAGCACAGGGATGGTGGAAACCCCTCATAAGGGGCACAGCGGGTGTACAGACACAGGAACTCAGCACAGGGATGGTGGGAACCCCTCATAAGTGGCACAGTGGGTGTACAGACCCAAGAACACAGAGTCAGCACAGGGATGGTGGAAACCCCTCATAATGGGCACAGCGCGTGTACAGACCCAGGAACTCAGCACAGGGATGGTGGGAACCCCTCATAATGGGAAAAGCAGCTGTACAGACCCAGGAACTCAGCACAGGGATGGTGGGACCCCCTCATAATGGGCTCAGTGGGTGTACAGACCCAGGAACTCAGAGTCAGCACAGGGATGGTGGAAACCCCTCATAAGGGGCACAGTGGGTGTACAGACCCAGGAACTTAGCACAGTGATGGTGGGAACCCCTCATAATGGGCACAGCAGGTGTACAGACCTGGGAACTCAGAGTCAGCACAGGGATGGTGGGAACCCCTCATAATGGGCACAGCAGGTGCGCAGACCCGGTAACTCAGCACAGGATGGTGGAAACCCCTCATAATGGGCACAGCAGGTGTACAGACCTGGGAACTCAGCACAGGGATGGTGGGAACCACTCATAATGGGCACAGCAGGGGTACAGACCCAGGAACTCAGCACAGGGATAGTGGGAACCCCTCATAATGAGCACAGCAGGTGTACAGACCCAGGAACTCAGCACAGGGATGGTGGGAACCCCCCATAATGGGCACAGTGGGTGCACAGACCCAGGAACTCAGAGTCAGCACAGGGATGGTGGGAACCCCTCATAATGGGCACAGCAGGTGTACAGACCCGGGAACTCAGCACAGGATGGTGGAAACCCCTCATAATGGGCACAGCAGGTGTACAGAACTGGGAACTCAGCACAGGGATGGTGGGAACCACTCATAATGGGCACAGCAGGGGTACAGACCCAGGAACTCAGCACAGGGATAGTGGGAACCCCTCATAATGAGCACAGCAGGTGTACAGACCCAGGAACTCAGCACAGGGATGGTGGGAACCCCCCATAATGGGCACAGTGGGTGCACAGACCCAGGAACTCAGAGTCAGCACAGGGATGGTGGAAACCCCTCATAAGGGGCACAGTGGGTGTACAGACCTGGGAACTTAGCACAGGGATGGTGGGAACCCCTCATAATGGGCACAGCAGGTGTACAGACCTGGGAACTCAGCACAGTGATGGTGGGAACCACTCATAATGGACACAGCGGGTGTACAGACACAGGAACTCAGCACAGGGATGGTGGGAACCCCTCATAAGTGGCACAGTGGGTGTACAGACCCAGGAAATTAGCACAGGGATGGTGAGAACACCTCATAAGTGGCACAGTGGGTGTACAGACCCAGGAACTCAGCACAGGGATGGTGGGAACCCCTCATAATGGGCACATCAGGTGTACAGACCCAGGAACTCAGCACAGGGATGATGGGAACCCCTCATAATGGGAAAAGCAGCTGTACAGACCCGGGAACTCAGCACAGGGATGGTGGGACCCCCTCATAATGGGCACAGCGGGTGTACAGACCCAGGAACTCAGAGTCAGCACAGGGATGGTGGAAACCCCTCATAAGGGGCACAGTGGGTGTACAGACCCAGGAACTTAGCACAGTGATGGTGGGAACACCTCATAATGGGCGCAGCAGGTGTACAGACCCGGAAACTCAGAGTCAGCACAGGAATGGTGGGAACCCCTCATAATGGGCACAGCAGGTGTACAGACCTGGGAACTCAGCACAGGATGGTGGAAACCACTCATAATGGGCACAGCGGGTTTACAGACCCAGTAACTCAGCACAGGGATAGTGGGAACCCCTCATAATGGGCACAGCAGGTGTACAGACCCAGGAACTCAGCACATAATGTGTCCATTATGGGGGGTTTCCATCATCCCTGTATATATATATATATATCGTTTTCCCAAAATTCGAATTTCAATAGAAAAGTTTAGAAGGGAAGAGAAAATAAATATTACAATTTAAAAAAGCAAGGGAAATGAAAACAAAGAGAATAAAATAAAAAAAACTATATATATATTATAACAATCTTCCGAAATTCGAATTTCGAATACAATGAATTTGAATTTCGAATACACTGAATATATATATATTTAGGTTGTGTTCTATTATTTTTCTATTCTTTTCTTTCTTATTTTCCATTCTATTCTTTTCTCTTATTTTCTATTCTATTATAATCTTTTCTATTCGAATTCATATTCATTCTATTTGAAATTAGAATTCATGCTTTTTTTAAAATTCGAATTTCGGAAAATTGATGTATAAATATTATAGATAAATATAATTCCATTCTGTTCTATTGTTTTTCTATTCTATTGTTTTCCATTGTATTCTATTGTTTTTTTATTCTCTTTATTTTTATTTCACTAGTTTTTTCTAGTCCATTTTTTCTTTTCTCTTCTAAACTTTTCTATTGAAATCCGAATTTGAAGTCATTCTATTGGAAATTCGAATTTCGGAAAATCTATATATATCAATTTTCCGAAATTCGAATTTGGAATACAGCATGAATTCGAATTTCGAATAGATTGAATGTGAATTTGAATAGAAAAGATTATAATAGATTAGAAAATAATAGAATATAATAAAATAGAGAATAAAATAGAAAAGAATAGAATAACAATAGAACAGAATGGAGTTACATATTATCTATCAATTTTCCGAAATTCGAATTTCGAATGCAATGATTTTGAATTTCAAATAGACTGAATATATAGATATTTACGTTCTGTTCTATTATTTTTCTAAGCTTTTCTATCTTATTCTCTTATTTTCTATTCTATTCTTTTCTCTTATTTCCTTTTCTATTATAATCTTTTCTATTCAAATTGACTCTATTCAAAATTGGAATTCATGCCGTTTTCGAATTTCGAAAAATTGATGTATAAATACTATAGATAAATTTAATTCCATTCTTTTCTATTGTTTTTCTATTCTATTGTTTTCTTGTTTTGTATTCTTTTTATTTTTATTTCCCTAGTTTTTTCTAGTCTATTATTCCTTTTTTCTTCTATTCTAAACTTTTCTATTGAAATTCGAATTTGAAGTCATTCTATTGGAAATTCGAATTTTGGAAAATCGATATATATCATTTTTCCGAAATTCTAATTTCGTATACAGCATGAATTCGAATTTCGAATAGATTGAGTGTGAATTTGAATAGAAAAGATTATAATAGATTAGAAAATAATAGAAAAGAATAAAATAGAAAATAAGAAAATACATTAGAAAAGAATAGAATAACAATAGAACAGAATGGAGTTACATATTATCTATTAATTTTCCGAAATTCGAATTTCGAATGCAATGATTTCGAATTTCAAATAGACTGAATATATATATATATTTAAGTTCTGTTCTATTATTTTTCTATTCTTTTCTATCTTATTCTCTTATTTTATATTAAATAATTTTTCTCTTATTTCCTTTTCTATTATAATCTTTTCTATTCAAATTCATTCTATTCGAAATTGGAATTCATGCCGTTTTCGAATTTCGAAAATTGATGTATATATATTATAGATAAATATAATTCCATTCTGTTCTATTGTTTTTCTATTCTATTGTTTTCTATTCTTTTTTATTCTTTTTATTTTTATTTCCCTAGTTTTTTTCTATTATTCCTTTTCTCTTCTATTCTAAACTTTTCTATTGAAATTCAAATTTGAAGTCATTCTATTGGAAATTCGAATTTCGGAAAATCGATATATATCAGATTTCCGAAATTCGAATTTCGAATACAGCATGAATTCGAATTTGAATAGAAAAGATTATAATAGATTAGATAATAATAGAAAGAATGAAATAGAAAATAAGAAAATAAAATAGAAAAGAATAGAAAAATAACAGAACAGAATGGAATTACATATTATCTATCAATTTTCCGAAATTCGAATACAAAATGAATTCAAATTAAGAAAATATTGAATATGAATTTGAATAGAAAAGATTATAATAGAATAGAAAAGAATAGAAAAGAATAGAATAGAAAATAAGTGAATAAGATATAACAGAATAGAAAAACAATACAACAGAATAGAATTATATATACATATATATTATAATATGTATATGCTGAGTTCCCGGGTCTGTACACCCGCTGTGCCTATTATGAGAGGTTCCCAACATTCCTGTGCTGAGTTCTCAGGTCTGTGCACCTGCTGTGCCCCTTATGAGGGGTTCCCACCATTCCTGTGTTGACTCTGTGTTCCTGGGTCTGTACACCTGCTGTGCCCATTATGAGGGGTTCCCACCATTCCTGCGCTGAGTTCCTGGGTCTGTACACCCACTGTGCCCCTTATGAGGGGTTCCCACCATCCCTGTGCTGACTCTGAGTTCCTGGGTCTGTACACCTGCTGTGTCCATTATGAGGGGTTCCCACCATCCCTGTGCTGACTCTGAGTTCCTGGGTCTGTACACCTGCTGTGTCCATTATGAGGGGTTCCCACTATCCCTGTGCTGAGTTCCTTGGTCTGTACATCTGCTGTGTCCATTATGAGGGGTTCCCACCATCCCTGTGCTGACTCTGAATTCCTGGGTCTGTACACCTGCTGTGCCCATTATGAGGGGTTCCCACCATCCCTGTGCTGACTCTGAGTTCCTGGGTCTGTACACCTGCTGTGTCCATTATGAGGTGTTCCCACCATCCTTGTGCTGACTCTGAGTTCCTGGGTCTGTACACCTGCTATGTCCATTATGAGGGGTTCCCACCATCCCTGTGCTGAGTTCCTGGGTCTGTACACCCACTGTGCCCCTTATGAGGGGTTCCCACCATCCCTGTGCTGACTCTGAGTTCCTGGGTCTGTACACCTGCTCTGTCCAATATGAGGGGTTCCCACCATCCCTGTGCTGACTGAGTTCCTGGGTCTGTACACCTGCTGTGTCCATTATGAGGGGTTCCCACCATCCCTGTGCTGACTCTGAGTTCCTGGGTCTGTACACCCGCTGTGCCCATTATGAGGGGTTCCCACCATCTCTGTGCTGACTCTGAGTTCCTGGGTCTGTACACCTGCTGTGTCCATTATGAGGGGTTCCCACCATTCCTGTGCTGACTCTGTGTTCCAGGGTCTGTACACCTGCTGTGCCCATTATGAATGGTTCCCACCATCCCTGTGCTGACTCTGAGTTCCTGGGTCTGTACACCTGCTGTGCCCATTATGAGGGGTTCCCACCATCCCTGTGCTGACTCTGAGTTCCTGGGTCTGTACACCTGCTGTGTCCATTATGAGGGGTTCCCACCATCCTTGTGCTGACTCTGAGTTCCTGGGTCTGTACACCTGCTGCTGTCTCTTATACAC
>BLSH010389319.1:2021190-2034846 GCA_018402905.1 Glandirana rugosa
TCCAACCTCACTGAGCTTGAGCTGTTTTGCAAGGAGGAATGGGCAAAAATTTCAGTCTCTCGATGTGCAAAACTGATAGAGACATACCCCAAGCGACTTACAGCTGTAATCACAGCAAAAGGTGGCGCTACAAAGTATTAACTTAAGGGGGCTGAATAATTTTGCACGCCCAATTTTTCAGTTTTTTATTTGTTAAAAAAGTTTGAAATATCCAATAAATTTCATTCCACTTCATGATTGTGTCCCACTTGTTGTTGATTCTTCACAAAAAATTACAGTTTTATATCTTTATGTTTGAAGCCTGAAATGTGGCAAAAGGTCGCAAAGTTCAAGGGGGGCGAATACTTTCGCAAGGCACTGTATATATATATATATATATATACATATATATATATATATATATATATATATATATATATACCAGGCTGTATATATTTTACTTTCAATGATATTTATTTGATTTTAGATAAGGTACTAACAGTCTACAAAGTCATAATGAATACCTTGCTGCACAGAATACAAAGAAAACATCAAAATAGCATGCAATCTTTACGGATTATCGATTCACTGGCCATTAAATACATGAAGTATTAAGATCCTACTGCACTTTAAGAGCCCAATATAAGGGCCCAAAATATATTGGCGTAACTCCCTCCTCTCCCGGCACCCCAAAATGGGAACAAGCTGTGCCCAGAGAGGTGGAAGCCCGCCAAACCTCCCAAAAATTCAAGGCCTCCCCACAACTGGCCCCCTCAAAACGACCCTGTGGCCGCAGAGGAAGCAGGAAAACCTGCTACATATGTTTTAGTCATCTTCTAAAAGGAACATCGGCTACGACTCAGTAAAATCCTAGACAAAGTGCAGATCAAGGTATCATACCTAAAGAAAAGAAGAGAGAGAGAGAGAAACAAGAAAGAAAGAACCAGAGAGAAAAAAAACCCCAACCAGCATCTAATGTTTGCCCGATACAGCTGTGCTCCTAGGCCGTAGTAGACCCGGAGTAAAAGAGAAACCTATATAATGTGCCCATGGCTCCCAGATGACTTCAAACTTCTTAGTTGTGTCTCATAAGATGCTTGCTAGCTTCTCTTGCGACATGATCCAGGAAATTTTTCGGATTGTGGCAGCAAAAGAGACCTTAGGCTGTTTCCAAGACTTTGCAATGGTAAGCTTAGCCCCAAGCAGAACGAAGTGCATTAACCTTCTACTAGATTTGGACAGATTTGGGGGACCTGGAAACCCGGGCATTGGTCAACTTATCAATGAGATTAAAAATCTTCCGCCAGAACTGACGAATCCTCGGGCACTCCCACCAAATATGCGGCATGGAGCCCAAAAGTAAGCCTCTAAAACATTGTGGATCCACTGAAGGATAAATGTGGGCTAGTTTAGCCGGAGTAAGGTACCACATTGCGATAACCTTAATGCTGGCTTCCATAAGAGTTGTGTTCAAGATACCTCGGAACCATTTAGCAAAAGAACCATGCCAGGTCTCCAAGTCCCATGAGAATTGGAAGTCAGCCTCCCAAAGGTTCATATAGGTGGTTTTCGCATATGTAGAGGTGAGGGATGTGTAGACTATTGAGATGTGCACACCAATGTTCATAAGCTGTGATTTTAGGTGGAAGAAGTTTATCTGTCCATATTTGCTGAAGGAAATGAGAGATTTGATGGAATATGAACCTTTCCGAGTCAGGAAGTTTGCTTATACAATAGCTCAGAGTAATAGGACTCATGGGGGAGAAAAAATGCCCTATACGGTACAGCCCCTTGTCCAACCACCACTTAAATGCTAGGATGTCTAGCCCCAGAGGGAAGAGTTGTGAAAAATATGCGCTAAAGGATTCAAAGGAGAGATTAGCTCCTGGTGAGTCTGAAGGGAGTCCCAGAGGGCAAACGAATGGGACAGCGTTGGAGAAAGGATTGGGGGTCTCTTTTTCGGAGGGATCCAAAGGAGAAAATTGATGGTGTAATTTGGGACTGCCTGTCTCTCAATCTGGATCCAGTCTGCCTTCTCAAGCTTTGAATAAACTGCAGAAAGTTGTGTTAATCTTGCTGCTAGGTAATATTTATGGAGGTCTGGGAGTCCCAAAACCCCCTTTTTCCTGTGGCGAAATAGGCTGGAATGAGAGAACCTATATCCCGAGCCTCCCCACACGAAACTCACAATCTTACTCTGGAAGGACTTCAAGTGATCCTTCCTGACTGCTATAGGCAATGCTCGTAAAAAATAGAGCAACCAAGGGAGAAGGGTCATTTTGATAGCATTAATTCTACCTAATCAAGAGAGCCTACTATTCGACCATGATTTCAGGTCTTCCTCACGTTTACGATACAAAGGGGGAAAATTACAGGCGTAGAGATCCTCAAATTTAGATGTTAGGGAAATACCCAGATATTTGAGCGAATTTGAAACCCATTTGAAGGGGAATGAGTTTTGTAGCGATGCCACTGTTTCAGGTGAAAGGGAGATGTTCATCGCATATGATTTGGAGTAGTTTAATTTGAGCCCTGAGATTTCCGCAAAGTGATCCAGCGTGCTATTTAAATTGGGAAGAGAGGTATGGGGGGACGTGATGAACAGCAGAATGTCATCCACGAAAAGACCACATTAATGACTCCGTGATCCACACGTTACCCCTTTGATATCCAGATCATGACGAATCGCGATTGCCAGAGTGGCAAAGATCAGGGCGAGAGGGGGCAGCCCTGTCTCCTCCCTGTAGCTATATCTATTGTCTTTGAATAATGTCCCTGGAGCCTTATGTGGGCATTCGGGAAAGAGTACAGAGCCCTAATGAGGCCCATGAAACCCTGGCCAAATCCCCATCTCTCCAAAAGCGAGAAGATGTAGGCCCAAGAGACAGAATCGAAAGCCTTCTGTAGATCTAGCGAGAGTATCATGCCTCGCTGTTTAGGGCCTCCCTCGCAGTTAGATTGCATTATCAATATCAGATCAACTGCTTTACGTATCTGGTCTGGGCCCTGCCTTCCTGGGATGAATCCTACTTGATCCTTGTTGATATAGTAATTGATGGAGAGAAGCCTATTGGCCAGGATTTTTGTTAAGATCTTAATGTCATTATTGATCAAAGATATTGGCCTATAGTTGCCCACTTCCTCAGGATTCTTATCCGGTTTAGGAATCCCAGTAATAAAGGCGGAATTTAATTGCGGGTCCAGTGGAGTGTCCTGGGATTTAAAGTTGTAAAATTTTACTAAATGTGTGGAAAGGGTCTCGGCAAAGGCCTTGTAATAAGGCACCGAGAGCCCATCCGGTCCTGGGGCCGAACCCTTCCTTAAATCCTTGATGACTCCCAAAACCTCCTGCTCTGAAATAGGGACTTCCAAGATCTGTTTATGATCTACTGTCAAAGAAGGGATAGGGAGGTCGTCAGGGGTGTTACCTTAGAAATCTTATGGCTTAACGTTGGGGAGCTGTAAAGGTCTGAGTAAAAACTATGGAAGGTGTCCAGGATTTTCGTAGGGTTGGATGACAGGCCCTAACTCGGAATTCGGATTTTAGGTAAAGAAAATTGGCGAGAGCGGGGGGATAACCTTGCTGCTAAGAAGGCACCCATTTTATCATTCTGCGTATAAAATTTTTGTCCACTCCAACGAATGGCCTTTTCTGCTTCAGCCGTTAAGGCCATATTAAGTTCCAGTCTGGCTTTGATTAATTGGTCAACGAGACCTTTGGAGGGATGCTTCTTAGGCGCAGTTTGAATAGATAAATAGGACTTTTCAAGTTTGACCAAATCCGCGGTTCTTTCTTTCTTAATTTGTGATGATACCTGAATCAGCTTAGGCTTTATGGGCTGCCCAGAGAGTTTCAGCCGAAGTTCCCTCTATATCATTGAGAAGAAATTATTCCTTAAGGGCTTTATTGATTTCTATGACTCTAACAGTGTCAGAGAGCAACGATTCACTGAGCCTCAAGTGGGACTGTCTCATGAAATGTGGGTCAGAGCGGATTTGAAGGATCACTAACGAGTAGTCCGAAAGAACAGTATCACTTATCCGGAGTTGATAATCAGGGGTAACATGCTTGTCTGGACTAACAAGTGGTCAATTCGCGCGTAAGAGTCATGAGGGGGGGAGTAGTGAGTAAAGTCTCTCTTGGTAGGGTTGAATTCTCTCCAGCAGTCTGTCATCTGGAACGTGTGGAGCAGTTTGGTAGATTTGAGGCTCGCTTTGGAAGGACGTGTTAATTGGTCCCCTAGCGGTCTAGATTTATCTAGTCCCTGGTCAAATGCGATATTGGAGTCTCCGCCCAAGATGACCCTGCCTTCTAAGTGTGGTTGGATAGAATTGAATAGAGTTTTGAAAAAGTGCACTTGTGCTTTATTCGGGGCATAATACAATATAAATGTGTAGAGGTTCCCCTCTATATATCCCTTGATTAGTATAAACCTACCCTTGGGGTATCTGAGTTCCTTGTGAAGTTTGAAACCACACTTTGAGGAAAACACAATCGCTACCCCTTTTGTTTTTGTTTCCGCTTTCGCTAAATAGCAAAGAGGGTAGTGAGCGTGAAGGAAATTGGGGCTGTACCGTATAGGGAAGTGAGTCTCCTGAATCATTATCACGTCTAGTTTGAGAGCTTTATAATGGTCGAAAACCTTCCTCCTTTTGACAGGGGAATTTAGACCCTGCACATTGTGTGTGGCTATTTTAAGAAATCTTTGGGTGTCAGTTGCCATGGAACCTCTGAGAAATCATGCTCATGTCTACCGCATCACTCACCTTTGACCCTGAGATTTCCATCATGCTAGGAAGGTGCTCGATAGCATCCGGGGACCATGGCTCAGGCGCAGCATACCTGCAGAAGTCAGAACCAAAGATGCTGATTAGGTGCTTTATCAGAAAAAGAGAGAAGAAAGAGAGGAAATAAGGAAAGAGAATACATAACCAATAACCGTTACTCCTAAATATTGCTAATGGGGGTGGAGTCCGAGAGGTGCATTGCCCTCTCTGACCCACGATCCCTGCCTTCCACTGAAGGCACTGAAGAAAGCCATACCAATATGTATGAACAATGAAATTGTCTGTCCCTTCCTGGGCAGACAACTTATCCCAGAGATCTCCGTGGGAAACCCGGGGATAAGTGGAGGCGCATGGGGGCCCTCCCAGTCAGGGCATTCCCTGGCTTACCACAGTAGCTAACTAAGACCCAGATAGTCAAGCTATCCATAAGATGTCATATTACCCAACAGTCAGTGCTTAGTGCTTACCTAACGTCAGATTAGCTCCCACAGCGCGAGGCCGGTGGGTAAATGCTCACAAACCAACAGCTTAAGCAAACTTAAGTTAAAACCAAAGTATGGGGCAAATACTATAAGACAATGAACCTAGATAGATCAGAAACAAAATGAAAAATCTAGGTATATGCCAAACCCATGGCTGACCGAGTCTTTCATAGTCTGGGTGAGCAGCTGAAAAATCAAGATTGGTCAACATTAACACAGGTCCCAAAAAGAACAAAACCCTTAAATCAGGGCAAGTAGGCAACAAGCCAGGTAAGAGCAAGATCGCATCAAAACACACCAGTGTGGAGGATTAAGGTGGTCTATTATCTTTGGACTTCTTGCTCTGCAATTTGGTCCAGGGCGGTGAAGCAGGGCTCGCAGGGAGAGGTCTCTTCGCGTTGGATCCAGCCGGATCAGCGGTGTCTTGGAGCTTCTTGAGAAATCAGTCTCAGGTTTAAGAGAATCTTTTCTCCCTCCGGGAGACTTGAAAAAGAATAGGTTTTTCCTTTGTGGGCAAATTTGACACCAAACGGGAAGGCCCACCAATATTTGAGATCTTTTTGTTGTAGAACTTGTAAAAGTGGTTCTCCTCTTTTGAATAGTGGTGGGGGACAAGTCCACAAATATTTGTATTTGATGTCCCATGCATGCAATGTTGGAGTTGGACCGAGACACTTTCATAAGCTCTTCTTTGATGGTGCAGAAGTGAGGCTTAACTATTATGTCCCTGGGAGCGCCATCCTTCCTGGGGGGACCAAGGGCTCTATGGACTCTGTCTAGCTCCAGCTTGTGTTTTGGGACATTAGGAATTAAAGATAGAATCAGGTCTTGGACAGCTGGTGTGATTTCCGTAATGGACTCCGGCAGGTCCCTAATCCTGAAGTTGTAACGTCTCGATCTGTTTTTGAGATCGTCGATTCTTGATAAGGCAGTTGTTCTTGCAGGACTTGTATTTGAGAGGAGTTTTGGTTGGTTCTGGAAACAGTAATGTCCAATTTTTGCTCAATTGCCTCCATTCTAGATCCTAGATTCTGAAAGTCCACTTTGATGTCTCCCATGATCTTCACGGCTGTATTCGCCAGGCCTCTTTCCAATAAGTTGGAAAATTTAAGAAATCACGTGCCTGTAGTCCCTAGATTGTTTCCTGCACAGAGGACATGAGACACAAGCAAATGGCCAGTAGTGACTGTTAAGCATTCAGCAATGTGGATTTTAAGAAAGTGTATGAAGACATTTGCTTCAAGGATCCTTTGTTTTTCCCCATACTATGTGGAGTTAATTACCATTTGAATGGAGGATGGCAAGAGTGGAGCATACTGAATCCTAAAATCACTCTCATGGGATCCAAGTGAAGGAGTCGAGAGGAGCGATACACGGTGACAGGAAGGAAGGAGCTGATCGCAGGATACAAACACCCCATTTACCAAAGGAGTAGTACCCCTGCAGGGGTGTGGAAAATCTGGTAAGTGGGGACTCGCAAGGGGGAGCACGAGTGGAAGTCACCTTCATTGCAGCTTGACACAGGACTAGCACTAAAGTCACTTTAATATATTTTCCTGCACTATAACAGTTATTTGCAGCTTTGATATTGGAGGATCACCAAAAAACAATTTATTGTACAGCAAAAAACTTTTACACAGAGTAAACACAATTTGTGGCAGACTATTTTCTGTTTTTTTATTTTTTGATTACTATTTATAACAGCCTGTTGCTACATTTTTATACTCAGTTTTTGGGTGAAACAATATTCCTTTTATTATTTTTCTTCATGGACTATATACGGACTTAATTCATTAATTTATGTATTGTGCATGGTGCACCTTTGGCTCATTGCAATCTATTACTCCTGGGCAGGGTTGTTTTTAAGTGAGGAGAGTGTGCTGTATTTTATAACTTACCACCAAACAGTTTCTGTGTGTTCTAAATATCAGAGACAGCGCCATTCCTGTATTGTTTTTCATTAACCCTTCCCTCCAAGGAGGGAGTCCCTGGAAGGCAGTAGTCCTATACTACAGTTTATTGTCCTTAGCACTGAAATATTACTTATTTTAATTTAAGAAACAAGTCCGTAGTGTTGAGGGGGGGGGGGGGCATGAGTTATCGGACTAAGAGTGGGGGACTCGGAATGCGTAGAGAGGTAGCCTGCCAGCGTAGCTGTAAAGTCCTCCATCGTGCGGCGAAGCAGCAACTCTGTGGAGGCTGGAGAAACAGAAGGAGGAAGGACCGAGGTGTGGATGGGGCCCAGAGTAAGAGTGAGAGTAGCTGGAGCTTAACAGGCCTAGATTGTAGTTGGGCCTCCTGGACTGTAATGTGAAACTGAGCCCCCTCTAAGGCCATAGCCTGGAGAGAGGTTTGAGTGGTTCCTGAGAAAAGTTGCGTGAGAGACCTTCTAGCGTATGTAGTCTGCATTCACAAAGGGGACAAAGCTGTTGAAGGGAGCCTGGGTCAAATGAGTGGAGTCCCTTTTTTTTTTTGCTATTGGGGAGGTATCTCCCAGAGTGACCCTTCCTCCAACTCCTATTAACCTCCTTCTTCTATGTAGTTGTAAAGCCTGGGTGTCCTAGTAACAAGCGGGACCCTGGAGGCTTGACTTGTGAGATTGATACTTCAAGGGGCCTTGCATAGTTCTGCAGGCTTAATATAAGGTCCCCTGTGATCTTGGGTGCCCTCCTGAACTAGTGTGCTTCTAGCAGGCAGCTCCAGCGGCCATCTTGGTGCACCCGGTGGGTGCCTAAAATGGAGTTAGGAAGCCGAGATGGGCTGATCTGCGTTGCCCCGCTGAGCTTCCCTGCTAGGGGAGTGTTTGATTTTTCATTCCCTTACCCTACCTACCAGCTTGAGTGGTAGAAGGGGCTGATAGTGACTCCGGTCGTTCTTCAGGCCGCCGCCGTGGACATATTGGTGCTCCTCCACAAGGGTGATTGATCCGCCGGAGGATCCAGGGCTCGGAATTGTGAGGCACCGACCCCTTCTACAGGTACCTGGGGTCTTGGGGTGCTAGGGTATTCTTGTGCAGCCATCCAGAGTTGCACTACAGGGAGCCAGGGACGCCGAAGACTATCGAGGGTGCAGAGCTCCCGGCTAGGCAGCCATCCAGGCGCTCCCGCACATGCTGTATATATTTTAATACACCATGTCAAGTGTACTATATACCGTACGTACACCCCGAATGCACTAATATATAGTGTACACTCAATACACTGCGGGTATATATAGATATATACACTAGACTGTATATATTTAAGACACCACATGTACAATATACCGTACACCGATGAATGCACCGATATATAGTGTACACTCAATACACTGTATATATTGTGAAAGTATGCAAGGTGAACTAGTAGTTGACACCAGCAGATGATGTGGAAGCATACTTAACCACTTTTGAGAGAGTTGCTGTGCGGTAAGGTTGGCAATAAGACTAATGGGCGGGACTATTAGCCCCTTTCTTGACAGGAGAACCTTAAAAGGCCTATTTTGATCTTGAACCAGACAAGGCCCAGGATTATGAGACTTTAAAAGCGTGGAGATACTCGCACACCTGGGTGTCACCATGGCTGTCTGGGCCCAACGGGTGCACCAGTGGACCTACCGCATGGACCAGCCACCCCGCTCCCAAATGTTTGACTTGGTTCACCTCACCAGGAAGTGGCTACAGCCAGAGACTTTGCCAGGTCCCCAGATTGTAGAGCGCGTGGTCATGGACCGATATCTACGTGCGCTCCCTGCTGCTTTGAGGAAATGGGTCAGCCATGGGGACTCCAAAACTGCCATCCAACTTGTAGACCTTGTGGAGAGATACATGGCTGCTGAGGACTGGCTGAACCCATCTGCGCCCCACTCCAGTGTATCTAGGGGTGAAAGATCGCCCGGCAGACCCGGTAAGACTGCTCCAGGGGTCAAGGGCATGGGGAAGTTTTATAAGAATGCTGCAGTTAAAGAGACTATGGGCTCTAGACCTGGAGAATGGCCAAAGAAGCCAGAAAGGTCTTGGGGACCCTTGAGAGCACTGGGTATAGAGCACATACAGTGCTACCGATGTCATGCATTGGGACATATTGCTGCCAATTGTCCCCTGAGTGATGAACCCATGCAATGTGATAATGCTTATATGAACAGACGCATTTCTCTTTTTGCACAGGTCGCATGTATAGCATCATGTTCAAGTCGCATAGAGAAGCAAATGTGTGTAATCGCTATTGGCGGCTAACCCGTCACTGCGCTGCTTGACTCTGGTAGTGTGATAACATTGGTCAAAAGCATCCATAGGGATACTCGTGACTACCAGATGGCACTAGTCGAGATTGACACCCCTTTCGGCAGAGTGACCCATTCAGTGGGAGTGGTACCTTCCCTGCTTCATGAAGTCCTTGTGGGAAGGGATTTTCCCCATTTTTGGAGGTTGTGGGAATGCACAGAAAGCCTGGAGTAAAGAGCTCCCCCTGCTGAGGAAGCATGGGAGTTCTCACCAGACCCTTTTTGCCAAACGGAAGGAGAGATGGGTGGCAGGACCGAGGAAGAAGGAGACCCTCTCCTTTTTCCTGTAATGGCTGGGGAGCTGGAAGGGCAGGAAGACAGCTCTCAGCTTGAGGATAATGAACCAGAGAACATCTCTGACTCCAATAGTGAGAGTGAACAGAATGTGACCCCTGACTTAGAGGTCAAGAGGGAAGATTTTTGAGCAATTACGAGATGTCACTCTCATTAGAGCTAGAGAGAACATTAAAATGATGGATGGGGAACCTGTGGAACCTAACTGGGGGTTGTCTTTCCCTTACATGGCATTTAAAAATAATTTGCTGTATCAGGGGCCTGCTAGATGTCGCAAAAGAAACATGGGAAGGAGAGGCCACCCCGTATAGAAGCGTCATAGAGCATATCTCCTTGATGCAGGATTGAATCGCAGCTGTCCTGCCCCTAGTTTGGGAACATATGGAGCAAGCCCAGAGGAGGGTTTATAATCGGGGTGCCAAAACCCGGACTTTCAACCCCGGAGACAGAGTGCTGGTCCCCACGGTTGAAAGTAAACTCCTAGCCAAGTGGCAAGGTCCCTTTGAAAGTAGAGAAAAAGTAGGGGAAATAAACAACAAAGTTTACCAGCCAGGAAAAAGGAAACC
Organism: Glandirana rugosa; assembly: GCA_018402905.1. Taxonomy (NCBI): domain Eukaryota; kingdom Metazoa; phylum Chordata; class Amphibia; order Anura; family Ranidae; genus Glandirana; species Glandirana rugosa. The sequence goes on from BLSH010389319.1 coordinate 2,031,560, forward strand.
CGAGCAAACATATCATGTTAATTAGAGTTGAGCGGACACCTGGATGTTCGAGTTCGTCGGGTTCGTCCGAACCTCGTGAAACCGTTTGGGTTCGGCACCGAACTCGATCCGAACTTGACCCCGGACACCGAACCCCATTGAAGTCAATGGTGACTCGAACTTTTGGGCACAAAAATGGCTGTAAAAAAGTAATGGAAAGGGCTAGAAGGCTGCAAAAGGAAGCAAAATGGGGGTAAGAGAAGGACTAGAGCCCTGCAAACATGTGGATAGGGAAATAACTTAAAATCACATTTAAAAAAATAAAAATGGGAGGAGGAGGTGGATGTGGAGTAGGAGCCTAGAGGTTGACTAGGCCGTGACCGTGGCAGTGTAGGTGGAAGTGGCGGTGGTGGAGGAGGAGGAGGAGGAGGTAGCCAACACTGTTTTTTGTTTGTTTGCTTTTTTTAGAATTTGGGTAGCCCCCAAAATATTGAGACATATTCAAAAAAAAAAAAAAGGACACCAATGGCTGTGTGAGGCCGGTCTAAATGTCTACTCTGCACAAGGTATGTGGCCAATTTGGAGACCCAGAAGTTGAATGGGGCAGACCCATCAGCCAGTACGTGTACATAGTTACATAGTTAGTCAGGTTGAAAAAAGAGACAAGTCCATCTAGTTCAACCAAAAAAAAAAAAAACATTTATATATATATTACCAAATAATCCCATATACAATCCTTCACCCACGGCTGATCCAGAGGAAGGCAAAAAACCCCAGCAAAGTGTGATCCAATTTGTTATAACGGGGGAAAAAATTCCTTCCTGATTTCCCGAGAGGCAATCGGATTCACCCTGGATCAACTTTACCTAAAAATGTTAGTACCCAGTTATATTATTTACATTAAGGAAAGAATCCAGGCCTTTTTTAAAGCAATCAACCGTGCTGGCCAAAACCACCTCTGGAGGGAGTCTATTCCACATTTTCACAGCTCTTACTGTGAAGAAACCTTTCCATATTTGTAGATGAAATCTTTTTTCCTCTAGATGTAAAGAGTGCCCCCTTGTCCTTTGTGATGACCTTAAAGTAAATAACTCAACACCCAGTTCACTATATGGACCACTTATATATTTGTAAATGTTGATCATATCCCCCCTTAATCTCCTCTTCTCAAGAGAAAATAAATTCAGATCCTCTAATCTTTCCTCATAGCTGAGCTCCTCCATGCCTCGTATTAGTTTGGTTGCCCTTCTCTGCACTTTCTCCAGTTCCCCGATATCCTTTTTGAGAACTGGTGCCCAAAACTGAACTGCATATTCCAGATGAGGTATTACTAATGATTTGTAGAGAGGCAAAATAATGTCTCTATCTCTGGAGTCCATACCTCTCTTAATACAAGAAAGGATTTTGCTTGCTTTGGAAACCGCAGCTTGGCATTGCATGCCATTATTAAACTTATGATCTACCAAAACCCCCAGATCCTTCTCCACTATGGATTCCCCCAGTTTTATACCCCTAGTATGTACGATGCATGCATATTCTTAGCCCCCAAGTGCATAACTTTACATTTATCAACATTAAACCTCATTTGCCACACAGTCGCCCAATTAGACAGTGCATTGAGGTCTGCTTGTAAGATGGAGACATCCTGCAAGGAAGTTATTCCACTGCATAGCTTAGTGTCATCTGCAAACACTGAAATGGTACTTTTAATCCCAGACCCTATATCATTTATAAATATATTGAAAAGTAAGGGTCCCAACACTGAACCTTGGGGTACACCACTGATAACCTTAGACCATTCAGAATAAGAATCATTAACCACTACTCTCTGAATTCAGTCTTTTAGCCAGTTGTCTATCCATTTACAAATTGATCTTTCCAAGCCTGTAGACTTTACCTTACACATTAGCCCTGTGTGGGGAACGGTGTCAAACGCTTTCGCAAAATCCAAGTATACCACGTCCACAGCCACCCCTCTCTCCAAGGCTTTACTTACCTCCTCATAAAAAGAAATCAGGTTTGTTTGACAACTTCTGTCTTTCATGAATCCATGCTGTCTGTTGCTTAAAATATTTTTATCCAACAAGAACTCATCTATGTGGTCTTTTATTAAACTCTCCAGTATATTCCCAGCTATAGAAGTTAAACTAACAGGTCTATAGTTACTTGGTAAAGACTTGTTTTTTTCCCTATTTAAATATGGGCACCACATTGGCCCTACGCCAATCCAGTGGTACTATTCCAGTCATTAAGGAGTCCCTAAAAATTAGATACAATGGCTTTGAAATGACAGAGCTCAATTCTTTTAGGATCCGTGGATGGATGCCATCTGGTCCAGGTGCTTTATCTATCTTTATTCTGTCTAAATACTTCTGGACCATTTCACTTTTGAGCCATTGTGGATCATTTGGGGCTGTGCCACTACCACCCCGACGTGGACATGAGCTCCCCCATGCTCCTTTGTATACACAGAGCTGAAGAAAGTGTTTAATAAGTTTTCCTTCTCTTTGTCCCCAGTCACGCACTCTAGATTATTTTGTAAAGGGCCTACATGCTCAGACCTGACCTTTTTACTATTAATATATTTGAAGAATTTTTTGGGGTTTGTCTTACTATCCTTTGCAATCTGTCATTTGTTGTGAATTTTTGCATCCTTGATTTCCTTTTTACATATTCTGTTATATTCTTTGTAACATTTAAAAGATGATAGTGTTCCCTCATTTTTATATTTTTTAAATGCTATTTTCTTATCATTTATAACTTTTTTAACTTTGGCAGTGAGCCACATAGCTTTTCTTTTTAGCCTTTTAAATTTATTGCCCATGGGAATATACTTTGCAGCGAGTTCGCATACAGTTTTTTTGAAAAATTCCCATTTCTGTTCTGTGTTCATCGATGACAATATTCCCTCCCAGTCTAAGTCCTGGAGAGCAGCCCTCATCTTTGTAAAATTCCGTTATTTAAATTTTCCGATTTTTCTTTTCGATACACCGAGTGACGGTTTCAATTTTTTCAATATTTACTATTCTTTTATCGTAAATTTTTTATATTTTTACTCCCTTGTGATAGTAGAAAATTTACAATGTTTCTTATATTGTCTTATACATTTTTCCTTTAGTTCCTACGTTTTTAAGTGTTGTTTACTGTCTAACGTTTCCTATCATTCTGTTTGGGGTTTTTTAAGAAGTTTATATAATTATCATTTTTCCAGTCCAGACTCGTACATCCGGGAAATGTTTTATTAGATCTCACGCACTGACCCCTGTTTCTCTTCCTTTTGAATAATTTGTGAAAGAAGTCGAGACACA
>BLSH010389319.1:2055720-2069534 GCA_018402905.1 Glandirana rugosa
TTAGATGATTTTAGAACTATAAACTCTCCCTCAGAGCACCAACAGGCCTCTCCCTAATGCAGTAGTAGATGGTTTTAGAATAATAAACTCTCCCTTAGAGCACCAAGAGGAATCTTTCCCTAATGCAGTAGTAGATGGTTTTAGAATGATAAACTCTCCCTCAGAGCACCAACAGTAACCTCTCCCTAATGCAGTGGTAGATGGTTTTAGAACGATAAACTCTCCCTCAGAGCACCAACAGGAACCTCTCCCTAATGCAGTAGTAATTGGTTTTAGAACGATAAACTCTCCCTCAGAGCACCAACAGGAACCTCTACTTAATGCAGTAGTAGTTGGTTTTAGAACTATAAACTCTCCCTCAGAGCACCAACAGGCCTCTCCCTAATGCAGTAGTAGATGGTTTTAGAACGATAAACTCTCCCTCAGAGCACCAACAGGAACCTCTACTTAATGCAGTAGTAGTTGGTTTTAGAACTATAAACTCTCCCTCAGAGCACCAACAGGCCTCTCCCTAATGCAGTAGTAGATGGTTTTAGAATGATAAACTCTCCCTCAAGCACTAACAGGAACCTTTCCCTAATGCAGAAGCAGATGGTTTTAAAACGATAAATTCTCCCTCAAAGCACCAACAGGAATCCTGTACCTAATGCAGTAGTAGTTGGTTTTAGAACGATAAACTCTCCCTCAGAGCACCAACATGAACCTCTCCCTAATGCAGTAGTAGATGGTTTTAGAATGATAATGTCTACCTCAGAGCATCGATAGGAACCGGTCCCCAATGCAGTAGAAGATGGTTTTATAATGATAATCTCTCCCTCAGAGCACCAACAGGAACCTGTCCCTAATGCAGTAGTAGATGGTTTTAGAATGATAAACTCTCCCTCAGAGCACCAACAGGAACCTCTCCCTAATGCAGTAGTAGATGGTTTTAGAGCAATATACTCTCCCTCACTGCACAGACAGGAACCTCTCAATAATGCAGTAGTAGATGGTTTTAGAACGATAAACTCTCCCTCAAAGCACCAACAGGAACCTCTCCCTAATGCAGTAGTAGATGGTTTTAGAATGATAATCTCTACCTCAGAGCACCAACAGGAACCTGTCCCTAATGCATTAGTAGATGGTTTTAGAGCGATAAACTCTCCCTTGTAGCACCAACAGGAACCTCTCCCTAATGCAGTAGTAGATGATATTAGAACGATAATCTCTCCCTCGGAGCACCAACAGGAACCTCTCCCTAATGCAGTAGTAGTTGGTTTTAGAGCAATAAACTCACCCTCAGAGTTCCAACATGAACCTCTCCCTAATGCAGTAGTAGTTTTTTTTGGAACGATTTTTAAAACGATAAATTCTCCCTCAAAGCACCAACAGGAATCCTGTAACTAATGCAGTAGTTGTTGGTTTTAGAATGATAAACTCTCCCTCAGAGTACCAACAGGTAACTCTCCCTAATGCAGTAGTAGATGGTTTTAGAATGATAAACTCTCCCTCAGAGCACCAAGAGGAACCTCTCCCTAATGCAGTAGTAGATGGTTTTAGAATGATAAACTCTCCCTCAGAGCACCAAGAGGAACCTCTCCCTAATGCAGTAGTAGATGGTTTAAGAACGATAAACTCTCCCTCAGAGCACCAAGAGGAACCTCTCCCTAATGCAGTGGTAGATGGGTTTAGAACGATAAACTCTCCCTCAGAGCACCAAGAGGAACCTGTCCCTAATGCAGTAGTAGATGGTTTTAGAACGATAAACACTCCCTCAGAGCACAAACAGGAACCTCTCCCTAATGCAGAAGTAGATGGTTTTAGAATGATAATCTCTCCCTCAGAGCACCAACAGGAACCTGTCCCAAATGCAGTAGTAGGTGGTTTTATAACAATAAACTCTCCATCAGTGCACCAACAGGAACCTCTCCCTAATGCAGTAGGAGATGGTTTTAGAACGATAAACTCTCCCTCAGAGCACCAACAGGAACCTCTCCCTAATGCAGTAGTAATTGGTTTTAGAACTATGAACTCTCCCTCAGAGCACCAACAGGAACCTGTCCCTAATGCAGTAGTAGATGTTTTTGGAATGATAAACTCTCCTTCAGAGCACCAACAGGAACCTCTCTCTATTGCAGTAGGAGATAGTTTTAGAATGATAAACTCTCCCTCAGAGCACCAACTGGAACCTCTCCCTAATGCAGTAGGAGATGGTTTTAGAATGATAAACTATCCCTCAGAGCACCAACAGGAACCTCTCCCTAATGCAGTAGTTGATGGTTTTAGAACGATAAGCTCTCCCTCAGAGCACAAACAGGAACCTCTCCCTAATGCAGTAGTAGGTGGTTGTAGAATGATAATCTTTCCCTTAGAACACCAATAGGAACCTGTCCCAAATGCAGTATTAGATGGTGTTAGAACGATAAACTCTCCCTCAGAGCACCAACAGGAACCTCTCCCTAATGCAGTAGTAGATGGTTTTAAAGTGATAAACTCTCCCTCAGAGCACCAACAGGAACCTCTCCCTAATGCAGTAGTAGATGGTTTTAGAATGATAATCTCTCCCTCAGAGCACCAACAGGAGCTTGTCCCGAATGCAGTAGTAGATGGTTTTATAACAATAAACTCTCACTCAAAGCACCAACAGTAACCTCTCCCTAATGCAGTATTACATGGTTTTAAAACGATAAACTCTCCCTCAGAGCACCAACAGGAACCTCTCCCTAATGCAGTATTAGATGGTTTTAGAACGATAAACTCTCCCTCAGAGCACCAACAGGAACCTCTCCCTAATGCAGTAGTAGATGGTTTTATAATGAGAATCTCTCCCTCAGAGCACCAACAGTTACGTCCTAATGCAATATAAGATGGTTCTGAACTCTAACGTCTCCCTCACTGCACAGACAGGAACATCTCCCTAATGCACTATAAGATGGTTCTGAACGCTAATGTCTCCCTCCCAGGACCGCAATGAAGGTCTCCCTAATGCAGTCTGAGATGGTTGGGAACGCTAATCTTTCCCTCACAGCAGCGGCATGAAGCTCTCCCTACTCTAGTCTGAGACGATCTGACACGCGGCGCTACGTTACTCCAGCCCCATATTGAGGCTGGGTGACATGATGCACTGGCCAATCACAGCCATGCCATTAGTAGGCATGGCCGTGATGGCTTCTAAGGGCAAACTAGTGAAAAGCATGTTGATTGGCTGCCCAGCAGCTATAGAAAAGGCGCCAAAAATGCCCGAATACCGACCCCGATCCCGGACTTTTTTTTTAATGTCCGGGATTGGGTTTGGGGCACGGACACCCCAAAGTCCGGTGCGGAGCCAAACTTTACTGTCCGAGTTCGCTCAACTCTAGTAACAGCATAAAACTTCATGAAGTGTCAGACTAGTGATGTCACCCGTGACCATCGCTGCTTTCTGACACTACATGGAGTTTTATGCTGTTACTTGCAATCGTATAAACATGCCTGTATGCCGATCACTGGGTAACAGTGCTTTACTTGTGCATACCCATTTCTCTTATTTAAAAGATATACTTGAATACATAGCAGAGATCCCAGAACAGAAGACACCAGAAGTCTCAAGAAAGGTAGCAGCGCTCTTGAGCGAGTGTGGCGTAAAACGAAAACCCTAGAAGACTTCACTCTCTACAAATCTGCCCTCCTCAAATACAACTCCTGCCTCCATTCCGCTAAACAAATCTACTACACCACTCTCATCAAATCCCTCTCATCCAAGCCTTGCCAACTCTTCTCTACCCTTAATTCCTTACTCCGCCCCCCACTGCCTCCACCCACCAACTTGCTCACTTCCCAGGAGATTGCCAAACAGTTCAAAAACAAAATTGACACAATTTGTGACGAGATAGCCTGTGTCCAGCTTCCCCCACCAACCAACACACTAAGTCCAATAACCCACTCAACACTTTCCTCCTTCAAACCTGTTAGCTCTGAGGAAGTTCTCCAACTCCTTTCCACAGCCCACCCCACCACCTGCCCCCTGGATCCTGTCCCCTCGCAACTTCTACGACCACCCTCCTGCTCTGTTCTAAACTCTCTAACCCACATCTTCAACCTCTCCCTCTCTTCCGGCACCTTTCCCTCTCCACTCAAACATGCGCTGGTTACCCCCATACTTAAAAAACCCTCATTGGCCCCACCTGTATGAATAACTTAAGACCCATTTCCCTACTCCCGTTTGCCTCCAAGCTTCTTGAACGCCTCATCTACAACCGTTTGAGTTGCTACCTCACTGACAACTGCCTTCTTGATCCCCAATCTGGCTTCCGCCCACAACACTCAACTGAAACTGCCCTACGCAAACTCTCCAACGACCTACATACTGCTAAAACCAATGGCCAGTACTCCATACTCATACTCTTAGACCTCTCTGCTGCCTTTGACACAGTTGACCTCCCACTCCTCCTCAGTAAACTCCACTCTCTTGGCCTACGTGACTCTGCCCTTTCCTGGTTCTCCTCCTACTTATCTCAGCGCACCTTCATTGTCACATACAACAACATCTCCTCCACTCCTCTGTCTCTCTCTGTTGGGGTGCCCTAAGGCTCTGTCCTTGGGCCCCTCCTATTCTCCCTCTATACCTCTTCCCTGGGCCAGTTGATAACTTCCCATGGCTTCAACTACCACCTCTATGCTGATGACACCCAGATCTATCTCTCGACTCCTCAACTCTGCACCTCAATCTCCTCACGCATCACAAACTTACTGAATGACATATCGGTATGGATGTCACGCCACTTCCTCAAACTCAATCTTTCTAAAACTGAGCTTGTAATATTTCCTCCTCCTCTGTCCCCTCCTCATGACTTTACCATTAAGATCAATGGCACAACCATTGGTCCTTCCTCTCATACCAGGGTGCTGGGCGTAATCCTAGACTCCGACCTTTCTTTCAGCCCCCATATCCAATCACTGGCTAAATCTTGCTGCCTCAACCTCCGCAACATCTCAAAAATTCGCCCCTTCCTGACTAACGTAACCACAAAACAACTTATTCACTCCTTGGTTATTTCCCACCTTGATTACTGCAACTCCCTCCTCACCGGCCTACCATTACACAGGCTATCCCCCCTTCAGTCTATCATGAATGCTGCTGCCAGACTTGTACACCTTACTAACCGATCCACGTCTGCTGCCCCGCTCTGCCAATCCCTTCACTGGCTTCTCCTACCCCACCGTATAAAATTCAAAATACTAACCACAACATACAAGGCCATCCACCGCACTGCCCCCAGCTACATCGCCAATCTCATCCGCAGATATCACCCCAATCGTCCTCTACGCTCCTCCCACAACCTCCTTCTCTCTAGCTCCCTTGTTACCTCCTCCCATGCTCGCTTACAGGACTTCTCCAGAGCCTCTCCCATCCTCTGGAACTCCTTGCCCCAGAAAGTCCGGTCAGCCGCCACCCTGTCCGCCTTTAGGCGATCCTTGAAAACTCACTTATTCAGGGCAGCCTACCCCACCTCCACCTAAGACCCGTGCTTGAGCCACCTCTATCAGATCATCCCCTGCAGCCATTACCTTTTGTATCACCTCCCCCTCCCTTTAGATTGTAAGCTCTACGAGCAGGGCCCTCCTATTCCTTCTGTATTGAACTGTATTGTAATTGTACTGTGTCCCTTCTTTATTGTAAAGCGCTGCGCAAACTGTTGGCGCTATATAAATCCTGTATAATAATAATAATAATATTTCTTTTTACCCGCATGTGGTTTGTTACCTGTGGCACTGAGAGTCTTAGCCATAGCGGTGTGGAATATTCGAGTGTGGATTTCATAATCTGTGGCCAGCATCCGTGGATATCTGCTGCAGGAGTACTACCATCATATAATCCTTATTAAGGATAAAGGTGCTGCATGATCCTCGTGATAAGGGTCAGGAAATGAAGGTGAGCTGCTAGTGATACTAATGGTGGTGGACCTGCACGGAAGCACGTTATCAAGTTGTATTTTCACCAAGATACTGGGGTGTTGCATATATTGAGTTTATTAATTGAATTGCATTTATAGTCAACTTCCGGTTCCAGCGCCCCATGCGACGGCTGTAGCAGCAGCGGCTCCAGAGACAGCTACATTAAAAACCGGCAATATGACCGCCAGTCAGCACTCCCCGTGTCCCGCATTACCTTCTCTGGTGGCTGGGCTCCCTCTCCTTCATGGATCGGTATGTCGTGCATGGCAGATCTACCGCTACACAGTCCCCTCGTCAGGACACCAGCGCGGGCATACACGCGGCCAATATGGCCGACGCTTCAGCCGTGGGAAGCTCAGCCACAAGTGTCACATTCCACTGCAGCATAGAAGGGATGTCGGAGGATCAGATTGCCAGGATAGCCCAGGGCGTAGCAGCCATCCTCTCTCCCACAATCACAGCCGCTGTAGAAAGGGCCCTAGCAGCTGGGATAGCACAGCTCAGGATGCATCTGAGCAACCATACTCAACGCATAGGGGACTAGAAAAGCACCTGTCCAGTGTAGAAGACGAAATACAGGCATCCCACACTGATGAACAACAAATCCAAGCCACCCAACAATACCTGCTGGACAAAATTGACGATCTCGAAAATCGTTCACGCAGGAACAACTTACGGATTGTGGGCCTCCCTGAGACCTATAACACAAGCTCTCTAACAGATATTTGCTCCACACGCTTGCCCCAAGCATTGGGGATTGCCACTCACACACTTGTACGATCAAACGTGCTCGCCGCCTGGGTCTCCCCTCAAATGAAAGACGCACACCTCGTGCAGTTATAGTGCGCTACTTAAATTACACGGATAGATCGGCCATCATTAGGTCATTCAGAAATAGCAAAACCCTACAGATAGATGGCCACAAGCTACTGATTTTTGAGGACTATTCCCAAGAGGTCTCCCGCCGCCGCAAAGCATTTCAGTCTATCTGCTCAACCCTCATCCGGAAGAACATAAAATTTACCCTGGCTTATCCAGTCACCCTATGCCTTACAGACCCCTCTGGCACTCCCAAGGCCTTTACACACCCAGAAGAAGCCAGCAACTACCTGCAAGCTTCTCTTCACATCCCTATGGAGACTCAAGCCTCCAGCCACCTACCGCATTCACCTAGTGATAGGCATTTCCGAAGTCCAAGAAAAGACTCTCCCAAGAGAGCCAGATTCTCTAACAAACCACCCCGCAGCAGTGCAATGTAGATTCAACACTCCTCATAGCAAGACTCCCGGACAGATATATCTGCAACCTTCTGGAACTATTTACCAATGTGTTCACCCAAGAAATACTAACTTTAGGACAAACAGGATGGGCTTCTCTTGCCCTATTGGCCTAGTCAGGCTCTGCTGCTGTCTACATGTTGAACTTTTATAAACAAGACCAAAAATCGGATGTCGCTTGTTAACACTAACTTCCTTTCCCTATACCACACAGCTCTAGCGGAGACCCCCTCTACTTTGGGGGCACTTCAGCCTGTAAAGTGAACACGGAGACGCTACCCCATCTACCCAGCTCATCTCTTCATGCTCATTCTCCTGGTGGCCATGATCGCCTTGTCTCTGGTAACGCTGTCTCCGAAGGCGAGATGTCTCATGGGGAAAAAGTGAAGTGCAAAGTTTCGGTTACGGTACATTTTCCTATGTTTCTGTTACTGTTTTACGGGCACCACTGTTGGACTACCCACCAATCCACACTATACTCACATAAGCACCACTGTAAACATAAGCTAGTTCCGCTCCCCTGGTGTCCTACTCCTCCCCTACACCCTCCATCTATCAGAATTAACATTACACCTTTCATGATACATCCACTCAGCGAAAACCCCCCCATGAGAATTGTATCATGGAATGTCAAGGGACTGAGGTCCCCCAACAAAAGGATGGCAGTCTTACGCCACTTAAAGTGTCTGAAGGTAGAGATAGCTATGCTCCAGGAAGCACACTTAAACTCCTGCGATTTCATCTGCATGAAGAAACTGTGGTTCGGCCGAGTCTTTGGTTCACCTGCCCTCAAAAACAAAGCAGGAGTCCTCATTCTTCTCCATCGGAACTTACAGTGTGAGGTTCTGGCAGAGGAGACTAACGATGAAGGTAGGATCATCATTCTTTAACTTACTTTTGATACCAAAGAGCTAATACTAGTAAATCTATATGCCCCTAATTCCCCCTCTAAGACCTTTTTTCAAAACTTAATGGCTCGGCTAGCCCCCTACCTTCACCTCCCGTTGTTACTTGGAGGAGATCTAAACTCGACGATTGATGAATTAGAAGACAGATCTAGCGACATTCCCTTCCAACTCACCGTCCACCCCCCTAAAACTCTTCACAGACACCCTTCAACTCAACGATGTCTGGAGATTAGCCAACCCACTAGAAAGACAATTCACCTTCTACTCGCACCTTCACAAAAGCCTTTCCCGAATAGACTATTTACTTTGCTCCTCCACACTCCTCCAACACATTACAGACCCCCAGATTTTGGAGATGGTGATCCCCGATCACTCTCCCATATCCTTGGAACTATCAGATTATGGCTCCCCTTCATCGGCCAAAGCCTGGCGCTTCCCTTCATACCTGGCCAGCAACCAGGAATTGCTCACTACGATCACTCAAGCTTGGGCAGAGTACCAAGATGCCAACTCCACTCACACTAGCAGCCCAAACCTTTTCTGGGAGGCTGGGAAGGCAGTCCTACGTGGCAGAATTATTGCCTTCACATCCGCATACAAAAAGAAAATGGCACATCACTACAAAACAGCCAGCACTGAACTTCGTATAGCTCAGGCCCGCCTCAACCAACAAAACACCCCTGAACATAGATGCTTCTGGAGGGAGACAAAGGACCACTTTGACCTCTGGGCCAAGGCCCAGAAAAATTCCAGCGATCATACTTAGAGCTCCAGTACCACAAATTTGGGGACAAAGCTGGGAAACTTCTTTCCTGACTCGGCAAAGGCCCCCACACCCCCACTTACATACCCACCCTTAGGGACCAGGATGGCTCTTTGGCCACATCACCAACCAAAATCAATAACATTCTAGAAAAGTTTTATGCCACTTTGTACAGTAAAGACCCGATCAATGAAAGCACAGCTAAAGCCTTTCTTGAAAGTGTTCACCTTACACAGATCGACCCCTCACACCTCTAACAACTAAATTCTCCCATCACCGAAAACGACGTAGCTCAGGCCATACATTCACTGTCCCCCCAACAAAGCGCCCCGCCCTGATAGGTACATCTCCGAATTCTACAAAAACAAGGCAAAATTGATTGGCCCCACTCTCACCGCAGTATACCAGAAAATCCTTGAAGGAGGAGACTATCTCCCTTCTGGATTCCAGGCTCACATCAAGATCATCCCAAAAAAAGCAAAGACCCCACTGATCCAGCCTCATATTGCCCAATCTCCCTCCTAAAGCTAGATTCCAAAATCCTCTAGAAAATCATCGTCAAAAGACTGGAGATTATCATGCCTAACCTTCTCCACCCTTCTCAAGCTGGCTTCACACAAGGACGCTCAGCAATTGCCAACACTGGAAAGTCTTGTCAGTTCTGGACCAGGCGAGATCCAACTCTGACCACGACTAAGCCATAATCACGCTCGACGCCGAAAAGGCGTTTTTACAACGTCAACTTCCAGTGGCTGAATTTGGCTCTACAAAAATTCGGTGTTGATGGTGCATTCCTACATCTCTTTACATCTATGTATGCAAACCCCTACACGAATGTTGTGGCCTCAGGGGTCATCTCGAACAGAATCGCAATGCACAAAGGCACTCGCCAAGGCTGCCCCTTATCCCCGCTACTCTATAATTAGGCCATCGAACCCCTCTCGAGACATATTCTAGAGCACCCTAACCTACATGGAATCAATATAGGACAACAGGAACTTCGTTCGGCCTTTTTTTGCACACAACATCTTAATCTTTTCTTCCAGCCCACAAAACGATATTGCACAAATTCAACAATTTTTCACCCACTTCAGGTCTTGTTCTGGTCTGAAAATTAATTTCTCAAAGAGTGAGGTCCTCCCACTCTTTTAAGCACGCCCACCGCCATGGACTGCCTTCTCCACCTTCCACATTGCTTCCTCCCATATCACTTATTTGGGCATCAAAATAGGCAAATCACCCTCCTCCCTATACCATCTGAATAGTCCTCCCATAATCGCCAAAATCCTAGGAGAACTTGAGAATTGGACAAACCTACCTCTATCCATGCTGGGCAGATGCCACCTGTTTAAAATGGTAAGCTTCCTCAAACTACTATACCCCCCACAAACCATTCCCTTTCTACTGCGCCACAAAGACATCCAAGCTATTCATAAAGCTCTCCAAATTTATATGGCGTAACAAATGCCCTCAAATCGCCCTGTCCAAACTATTTCTTCCCAAGCACCTCGGGGGGGGGGGCAACCTACCCAACATCAGAAACTACAATGTAACTTGCCTCCTAAGAGTGGGTATGGATTGGTTGATGGGTTCCTCCAGGTATTCCAACTTGGCCCTAGAATCTCAAATGGTACTCCCCCACAGCTTGGGTGCAGTTTTACATTGTAAGCCGAGCTGGCTACCCCCATCGCTGAAGCACAACCCTCTGATCAGAGACACTGCCATAGCTTGGAGAGAGATCAGGAACAAGCTTGGACTTCCCTTAGCTATATCCAAGTTCCTCCCCATCCAGGGACACCCACATAGTCCATTAAAAATGCATCACAATATTCTTTTAACCTGGTCTTCAAATGGCCCCAAGACGTATGCTCAACTTTTTGACCACACTCTGGGCACACCACTCCCGTTTACAAAAATACAGGCACTTTACAGCCTTCCGGCTAGCCATTTTTTGTTTGTACAGCAAGCCACGAGCTTCACAACCAGCCTTCACCCTAACAAATCCTCACGCTTTGCCTCGTCTTTCCTGGACCTCTTATTGAAAGATACCACCCCGAAAATATCGTAAATATACAAACCGTTATGCCTCAAGCTTCTCAAGTCTTCAACCTCAATTAGGTCCTCCCCTTGGCTTAAGGACTTTCCCTCTGCAAGTACACCAGACTTTGTCTTACAAGGCTACCTTACGACGAGAGCCTTCATTCAAAATGAATTCTGGCGTCAACAACAGCTCAAAATTCGACAATAAAAATGTATATATATATATATATATATATATAGCACCGCGCCAAACAAATAATACAAAAAATGAATCAATAATGATAATAGCAGCTGCCTAATAATAATAAAACATTAAACACAGTGAATTCATAACCTGCACAAATGATTCACAGCAGCGCAAGTGTTTAACCACTTCAATACTAGGCACTTATAACTCTTCACGCCCAGACCAATTTTCAGCTTTCAGTGCTGTTGCGATTTGAATGAGATTTGCGCAGTCGTGCGACGCTGTACCCAAACAACATTTTTATCATTTTGTTCCCACAAATAGAGTTTTCTTTTGGTGGTATTTGATCACCCCATGCAGTTTTTATTTTATAAATAAAAAAAGACCGAAAATTTTGAAAAAAAAAAATGTTCTTTGTTTCTGTCACAAAACTTTTTATAAAGTACATTTTCTCCTTCACTGATGGGCACTGATGTGACTACACTGATGGGCACTGATAAGGCTAGACTGACAGGCACTGATGAGGCAGTACAGATTGGCACTGATGAGGTGGCACTGATAAGGTTGCACTGATGATGGGGAACATATGCAGCACTGATGGGCGGCACTGATAAGCAACACTGACGGGCACTGATACGTGGCACTGATATACCGCACTGATGGACACTCATAGGCGGCACTGATAGGTGGCACTGGGTACAGGTGGGCACTGATAAGGTGGCACAGGTGGGCACTGATAGGTGGCACAGGTGGGCACTGATAGGTGGCACAGGTGCTCACTGATAGGTGGCATTGATGGGCACTGGTGCATATAGCACTGTTAGGGATGGCACTGGCAGGCATCATATATGGGCACAGTGCCATACCTACAGTGCACTGTATTGCCCTTACCTGGCGGTCTAGTGTGGGCTCCCTGGTGGTCCTGGGCGGCCTCCATGTTCCCTCCCTGGTGGTCCTGGGCGGCCTCCTCATGGTGTCCGGGGGGGCTCCCTGGTGGTCCTGGGCAGGCTCCCTGATGGTCCAGTGGGGTGATCCTGAAGGGGGCTGAACTGATAAATGTTCAGTGCAGTCCCCCCCATCAGGAGAGCAGCCGATCGGCTCTCCACTGCTCAGGTCTGCAGACCCGAGCAAAGGAAAAGCCGATAAACGGCTCTTCATATTTACACTGTGATCAGCCGTGATTGGTCAAAATAGTTCATAAAATAGTGAATATATATTCCAACATTCAAAGATAGTCCAGAAAACATCCGTGATCAGACAGTGTATGTATGGATGTAACAGACACCCTTAAGCCTTCCTCCACCGTGCACCAGTCAGGATGGGGTTGATGGTATAGATGGACAATTCCTATGTTTGAGGAAATTGGGGATTAATGGCACAGACAGCTGCTATGAGGCTGAGCGATGGGTGTTTCCTCGCAGCTGTGAGGGAGAGGACTGTGCATTTAAGCAATGTTATCGTGCTGTGAAGTCACCCCTGGTGAACAAGTTGGATATGACGAAATGCATCCAAGGGTAGTGACTACACGGCAACTTTGAGGGAACTGGATATGTGACCGGAGCAGGATGATGCATGTCGGTCTGGCGGCACGGTAACGCACCAGTAACCTAGTTATTATGCAATATGTTGGCTTTTAAAATGTACGAGCAATACCTTATTCAATAAATGTTTTATACTAAGTGGTGTGATGTTGCACTATGAGGAGTTTTTTTTTTTTGTTCCCATACATGAGCGGAGACTCCACATAGACTAATATAGGAGTGGAGGAATTGCCTTGCCTGAATGATTGACGCCTATATTGGACAGTCTATGCTGGTTTTTCATTGACGTTTGGTGAGCCTCAGTATTATTGGGTGATGGGAGACTAGTGCACGGTTGAGGAAGGCTTAAGGGTGTCTGTTACATCCACACATACACTGATCACGTTTTCTGGACTATCTTTGAATGTTGGAATATATATCCACTATTTTATGAACTATTTTCATGAACTATTTCTTTTTTTTTTCAATAATTTTTATTGATTTTTAACAGCATGAACAAGATCATACATAGATCATACATATGCAAGCACAGTTTCACAGAGTTATCTTGTAGTTAAAGATATACAGGAGTATTGCATACAAGAATATCGCATTCAGGAATACAGTTGTGTTCAAAATTATTCAACCCCCAATGCTGTAAATGGTTTTAGGGAATTTAGTGTACATTTGTAATTGTATTCTGAATGAAATCCTACAAGGACTTCTTAACTACAGTAAAATCAACGTATACCAAGAAATTCTTCAGGAACATCCTAAAGTAAGTCTTATGTTAATGTTTACATGTGATTTAAGGGATTTTGGTAAATGTCGTAACCCCCAACTTATTAAAACTTGTGTTGACATAAGGACTTACGCTATAAGAACATACGTTATGAGGACATATAGAAATTGATGTTCTATTGAGACACTTTGACACGAACGTATACATACTAGATACATACTAGAACAAGTACGACAATTTTTAGTTATTTTTAATAACTTTTTTTTTTCTTTATCAAGTACTTTTATCAAGTATTTTATCACCTATATATAAGGTTGTAAGTTTCTATCAGGTCTTTTGCACTAGTCACATACACACCTACATTGTCTGTGGGAATTCGGAAGGAGTTGGCACGTGATCAGAGGGTAGTGGGTTATTATGACTCCGAGTGGTTTGCAGTTACTTTTTGGTCGTATCTGACAGGT
>BLSH010389319.1:2094641-2111852 GCA_018402905.1 Glandirana rugosa
CAGAGGTGAGTATTGAAGGCGTAGGCGCAGAGGTAAGTAAAGAGGTGTGCAGAGGTGAGCAATAGATGGTTTCTTTGGGGGGAAGGGGGTATGTAAGTACTGTCCCTATTCTCTGAGAAAAAAAAGCTCTGACTGAAGCTGAACTTTTGTGGCTCTCAAATGGGAGCTGTGGACTGATGAACAAGAGAGGAGCTGTGGACTGGGGGAGAAAGGGGAGCTGTGGACTGGGGGAGAAAGGGGAGCTATGGATTAGGGGAGAAGAGGGGAGCTGTGGACAGGGGGACAAGAGGAGAGCTGTGGAGCAGTGAAGAAGAGGGGAGGAGTGGACTGTGGCAGAAGAAGAGGGGAGTTGTGGACTGGGGACAAGAGGGGGGCTGTGGACTGGAGGAGAAAAAGGGAAGCTGTGGACTGGGGGACAAGTGGGGAGCTGTGGATTGGAGGAGAAAAAGGGAAGCTGTGGACTGGGGGACAAGAGAGGAGCTGTGGTTTGGATAAGAAAAGGGGAGCTGTGGAATGGGGGACAAAAAGGGAGCTGTGGACTGGGGAACAAGAAGGGAGCTGTGGACTGGGGGAGAAGAGAGAAGTTGTGGACCGGGGACAAAAAGGGAAGCTGTGAACTGGAGGAGAAATAGGGGAGCTGTGGACTGGAGGAGAAAAATGGGAGCTGCGGACTGGGAAACAAGAGGGGAGGTGTGGACTGGGGGCAAAGAGGTGAGCTGTGGAATGAGTGTGAAGAGGGGAATGGTGGACTGGAGGAGAAAAGGGGGCACTGTGGACTGGTGGGCAAGAGAGGAGCTGTGGACTGATGGGCAAGAGGGGAGCTGTGGACTGGGGGTGAAGAGGTGAGTTGTGAACTGGGGGAGAAAAGATGAGCTGTGGAATGGGGGGGGGGGAATAGGTGAGCTGTGTACAGGGGGTACAGAGGTGAGTATTGAAGGGGTAGGTGCAGAGGTAAATAAAGAGGTGTGCAGAGGTGAGCAATAGATGGTTTCTTTGGGAGTAGGGGGGTATGTAAGTACTGTTCCTATTCTCTGAGAAAAAAAGCCCTGACTGAAACTGATCTTTTGTGGCTCTCACTGCAGCAGCTGAAAGCTGAAATCTCCTGCTCCAGTTGCTGCAGTGGGAGCCACGAAAGATGATCAGCTCCAATTTTTCCCCCCATCCGCTGCACTGATCCAGATCTATCTTGCTGCCTGGAACCCCCTACAAGCGTCGTGGCCACCTTTACACCTGAGGGCCCCATGAGTTGTCAGTCTCCCCCTGAAAGGATAAGTTCACCTTTGGGAACATCTTACATGTTCCATCCATTTTTAGGGTGGAACATGTAACATGTTCCCACTCCTGCAGCGTCTCCCCGATCCACTCCCTCTAGTGACAGCAGGCCAAGGATCTTCTCCCTGAACTCGCTGTCACAATTAAAAAAGAAAAAAATGGCCGTGTCATTCATTCACAGGGTTCTGTGAATGGGAAACTACAAGTACCGACAGTTTTTGCATCTGTCGGTTTGTAGTTTTATTTATTTTCATAAAAAGGCCCACCAAAATCCTCAGCACCAGGACCATGATGTTCTTAATCCGGCCCTGTAGCCGCCCATTACCAAGGGGGCCCACCACAACGGAACAGGAACCGAGGAGGTTATAGTAGTAAGGGCAGAGGCAGAGACCAATTCAGGGGAAGGGAAGGAAACAATAGAGGAAGGAATACAGGTTGTTTTAATTGTGGAGCTGAGGATCATTGGAGAAGTCAGTGTCCATATGAGACTCAAGACCGCTCCCAACAGGTTTCCCCTCAGTATAAACAAAATAAGGATCTGCCCCAACAAGGCAGAAAATTCCCTATCACCTGGCAACAGCCACCTCAACAAAACAAATGAAGCTGCCCAGAAGGTAGTATCCCAGCATTCCCTCTTGTCTCTCACTCTTATAAAGAACAGCCACGCATATCATTACATGTGAGTGGGAAAATTATCCCTTTTGTTCTTGATTCAGGCGTGACCTGCAGCACAGTTAGCGAAGGTTACTATAGAGGAGATTACAGTGATTGATTTAACAAATGCTTTTTTTCTCCATCCCTGTGGATAAGGAGACACGGCCAATCTTTTCCTTTTGTTTAACCACTTCAATACTGGGCACTTTCACCCCCCTCCTTCCTGGACCAATTTTCAGCTTTCAGCAGTGTTGCACTTTGAATGACAATTGCGCGGTCATGCAACACTGTACCCAAATTAAATTTTTATAATTTTTTTTCACACAAATAGAGCTTTCTTTTGGTGGTATTTAATCACCACTGGGGTTTTCATTTTTTACGCTACAAATGAAAAAGGACCGAAAATGTTAAAAAAAAAAATGCATTTTCCTTCGTTTCTGTTATAAAATTTTGCAAATAAGTAATTTCTCTTCATAAATTTTGACCAAAAATGATACTGCTATATTTCTTTGGTAAAAATAACCCAAATCAGGGTTTATTTTGGGTTGACAGTGATGGGGGACAGACAGATGTTTTGTGCATTGTGACAGATGTGACAGGGACAAACAGATGTGACGGGGACTGTGATAGATGTGACGGGGACATACAGATGTGTTAGGGGCATACAGATATTTTGGGGACTGCGACAGATGTGATGGGGGACAGACAGATGTTTTGGGGACTGGTACAGATGTTTTATGGGGACACTGACATGTGTATGGGGACAGGGGTATCAGTGGTGCTTGGTGTACTGTGTGGGGGGCGAGCTGTGAGAGCTCTCTGTATAAAATCATCTTCATACAGAGAGCTGCCACAGAGCTGCAGATCCCCCCCCCCCAGCACTGAGCTCTCACTGAGCTCGGCGGGGGGGGGGGGACGACTGTCACAGAGACACATGTCTCTGTTTACTCTGTGACTGTCACGTACCTGATAGTAGAGTCTGACTTATGCAGGGGGCAACCTCTCTTACGGCCCTGGTTCGAGAGTGCGGTACAGGAGGATCAGGTAAGCGGATGGTCGGGGTGCAGGCAGGGTCGGCAACGTGTGGGCAGCAGAGGTACATCAGGATCAGGCAGTAGAATAGTTGTAGACAGGCCAGGGGTCGGGGCAGACAGAAAGCAACAAGTCCAAGGTAAAGCCAGGGTCACAAACACAGGAAGTTTTCTCAGAGCAGATACAGGGGTCACAAGGCACCAGAACGCTGTAGAATGGACAGCACCTGCTGCAAGGTGCTGTCTGTTTCATAGGCCTTTTTGGCGCCATTGGCACGCGCATGGTGCAAACGAATGCACACAGGCGCGCGCAATGCACACGGAGCCAGATAAGTCTGGTTTTCCTAACATTGCCCCCCCCCCAAGGGGCAGCCTCTGGAAGCCCAAATGGGCTCTCTTGGTTGGGTGTCTTCTCCAGAAGGCTCTGACCAGTTCCTTTGCGTGTAAGTTCTCCTCTGGCTCCCAGGAGCTCTCTTCGGGTCCATAGCCCTTCCATTTGACCAGGAATTAAATGTTTCCTCCTCTTTGTCTACAGAGGAGGATGGCCTCTACTTCAAATTCCTCCTCTCCATCCACCAAGACCAGTTCTGATGGGGCTGTATTGTGCCCAAGGAAGAGGTCCTTGACCACGGGTTTGAGCAAGCTTACATGAAAGACTGGATGGATGCGAAGTGAAGGAGGTAGCTCCAGCTCGTAAGCCACTTGGTTGATCCTTTCAATGGGAAAGGCCCCATGAACCTTGGCCCCATATTTTTGGAAGGGCAGGAGAGTTTCAGGTTTTTTGTGGACAACCAGACCTGCTGATTCGGTTGAAGTACTAGTTCTCCTCGTCTTCCTTTGTCAAAGTTTTTTTTATTGGCTGCCTGAGTCTGGGCAATAGTCTCCTGGAGGAGCTTATTCTTCCTTTTCAGAAATTGCGTGATTTCCAGAACCATGGGTACAGTGTTTTCTGTTGGTAGGTCAGGCATAAAGGTGGGGCGGTAGCCGAGGTTTGCCCAGAATGGAGATTGCTTGGTAGCTGAGTGAACTTAGTTGTTATAAGCAAACTCGGCTACCGGCAATAGGGAGATCCGGTCATCCTGGGAGTATGAAGAGTAGCAGCGGAGGTAATGCTCGAGGGTCTGATTGGTCCTCTCCAGTTGCCCGTTAGACTGTGGGTGGTAGGCTGAGGAAAAAGCCAGGTCAATACCTAGGGAGGAGCATAGGGCTTTCCAAAAATGGATTGTAAATTGCACCCCTCGATCTGACACGATGTTAGCAGGAATTCCGTGTAACCAAACCACCTCCTTAATGAAGGCTTCTGCTGCTTCGGCAGCTGTGGGGGTGTCCTTCATGGGTATGAAGTGGGCCATCTTCATGAGGCGGTCTACCACCACAAGAATAGTATTGAACCCAGCCGATGGTGGTAGCTCGACTATAAAGTCCATTGAAATCTGGGACCATGGCCGTTCGGGAATGGGTAGCGGGTTAAGTAGCCCCCATGCCTTAAATTTTTCCGTTTTATTCTTGGCACAGACAGGACAAGCAGCCACGTAGTTCTTGCAATCCTCTGCTAAGTGAGGCCACCAAAATGAGCGGGAGAGCAGCTCTGCCATCTTGCGCCCACCAAAGGGCCCGGCCAACTTGAGATCATGGCAGAGATCAAGGGTTGTTAGGCGTAGCTCCTGTAGAATGTAAAGTCGGTTATTGCACCACCACAGCCCGTCCCTTGATGTAAGCCCAGAGTTCGATGGTATGGTGAGACCGGCAAGGGATCGCCTGACCCGGGTAAGGAGATCTTCCTGGGTTAGTAGGAAGCTGTGAGCAGGTAGAATTGTGTCTGGAGGGGAGTGATCTTCCGGGACATGGAGTATTCGGGACAAGGCATCCGGCTTTACATTCTTGCCCCCCGGTCAGTAGGTAATGTGCAACTGGAAACGTGAAAAGAATAATGTCCATCTTGCTTGCCAAGGTTTGAGTCTTTTAGCCGTCCATAGGTACTTCAGGTTTTTGTGGTCCATGAAGACCAGGATAGGGTGTGAAGCTCCTTCCAGGAGGTACCGCCACTCCTCCAGGGCTGGTTTAATTGCCAGCAATTCCCTGTCACCCACATTGTCATTTTTCTCTGGTGGTGAAAGTTTCCTGGAGAAGAAGGCGATGGGGTGGAGTGAGGCTTTTGGACCTTGTCTCTGTGAAAGAATTGCTCCTACTGCCGTTTCTGAGGCATCCACTTCAAGGGTATAGGGCAGAGCAGGGCCAGAATGCTTAAGAAGAGGAGCTGAGGTGAACAACTCTTTGAGTTTTGAAAAGGCTTCTTGGGCTTCAGGGGTCCAGTGGAAGCATACATCTTGCTTGGTAAGCTGGGTTATGGGCGTGATGACTGCCGAGAAGCCCTTAATGAATTTCCGGTAGAAATTTGCGAAGCCCACAAACAGGGGAGGGCTGGGAGCCTTAGGCCTGGGGGGAGAGTCCAGTCAAGTTGCCCACTGAACCACCGAATCAGCTCACTCTCCATGCCCACCTGGTTTTACTGGGTCACCCTACTTTAGTGGTCAGCAGGCCCCACAGGCCATGGCCATCAGGCCCAACAGGTCAGCAGGACCCACAGGTCACGGCCAGCAGTACCCACAGGCCATCATGTACTGTACCATTCCTGAGACTTGATCTCTCTATGCAGTGCGGGGACAAGGTCATCCAGTGGTCAGGGAAGAGATGGTAAACTGCATGTGTCCCCCCCCCCCCCCCCCGTGGAAGAAGGAACAGGGCTAACAGTGCCATAATGTTTGTGACATGTGCTGTGGGGTCACTGTAAGTAAAAAAATGCTGCTATGTTGCTGACAGTTTCAGGACTGATTGATAACTATGTTGGTGCCATCCAGTACACTGTGATAAAATGTAGCATGCACCTCCTCAGTGTAAACGGGGCCCACCATAGAAAACAGTTGTATTCTATGTGTTCCAGCAGTGACTGGCGTTCTTCCAGTGTGGAAAAAACGCCAGTCATCGCACTACTGTGAATGAGCCCTAGTTAATGAAGATTATAGGGCTGCATGTGCTAGATAAATGATTCTAACAAAACTATTGTATTAAATAAAAGTAAGCTGGGATGGAAAAGGTGTCAGCCCAAGTATGTGGAATGCCCAGAGCTGAGACCAGAGGCTGCAGTGATTTATATGAGGAGAGCAAAGGGCAGAATTACAAAACAGGAGAGAGGATAAAATGAACAAGAAACAGATAAGAGGATAGGTGCAAGGAGCGTCTGACTTACTGCAAGATTGTACCTGCCGGCAGGAGAGATGTGTGCAGAGGGAGGGGGATGAAACAGGAGAGAAATCAGCCTGGAATACATGAAATAAACTGATCAGAAACCAAAGCGATGGGTCCAGGATGGAGAGCGACGTTATTGGAGTTAACAGGACTTGATACATTACAGAAAGTAAGCTGGAGCGGCTGCCTGGAACAGAGGAGCAGGAGAAAGACAGCTTGAAGTTGCTGGCTGGCCCCTGTGAAGTTTCCTGCTGCGCTGCTCAGTTCTCTGCAGTCTCCAAGCACTGCCACCAGGAACTACAATTCCCAGAATGCAGCGCAGCAGCACAGCCAATCGGCGTCCGACTTCCTGAAAAAATGTCAGCAGACAGCAGCCGTTTTTTGCATATAAGTTAGGCAGCCTTGGGGGAAATTTCCACCTTGCCCCCCGGTCCAGCCCGCCCCTGCCCACAAAGCACTGGACTCCTTACTTGTCGACTGGGGCTGGCTAGTCCAGGATGGCTGAGACTTTCTGTGGATCCATGGTGATTCCTGAAGTGGTAATATTGAAGCCCAGAATGGAGATGCTGGCGCATTCAAAAGCGCATTTTTCCGCCTTAGCGTACAGGCCATGTTGCCGGAGGCGGGCAAGTATGCATTTCACATGCTGGCAGTGCTCTTATAGAGACGGGGAGAAAATTAAAATGTCGTCCAGGTAGACAACTAAAAACTGGTCTAAATAGTCCCGAAAAATGTCATTCACCAAGTGCTGGAACGTAGCTGGTGCATTGCACAGCCTGAACGGCATCACGAGATATTCAAAGTGACTGAACCGTGTTCGGAATGCCGTTTTCCACTCATCCCCTTCACGGATGTGGATTAAGTTGTAAGCCCCGTGGAGGTCCAGCTTGGTGAAGACCATTGCTGTTCCAAGCCTCTGAAAAAGCTTGGGAACCAGAGGCAGGGGATACCAGTTCTTGACAGTGATCCGATTGAGATCCTGGTAATCTATACAGGGCCTCAGGGAACGGTCCTTCTTCTCTACAAGATTCTCGTGCCTGCTGGTGAGGTGGAAGGTCTGATGAACCCCTTTAAATTCTCATCCAAGTATGCCTTGAGGGCTACTAACTCCACTTCGGACAGTGGGAAAATCCGACGGAAGGGAACCTCAGTCCCTGGCAAGAGGTCAATTGGGCAATCATAAGGCCTGTGCGGTGGGAGGATGTCAGCCCCCTTTTTGCTGAACACGTCCAGAAAGTCGTGGTAGGGTGCTGGGATGATCAGGCGTCTTTCCTGGTCGTTATCAGTATCCAGACAGAGCACAGATGGGGATTCCTCCCGGGGCTGCGGCAGGCAGTGGTGGAGACAGTAGGGGGAGCTGAAGCGGACCTCACCAGTTGCCCATTTGATGGAAGGATTTTGAGTCCGGAGCCATGGAAGGCCCAAGATGACTGGGAAAAGTGGGGACGCAATGGCGTCCAGTCGTAGGAACTCCAGGTGGCCTCCCTCCGTGGTGGTAAGCATAGGGATGGTTTCCTGGGTGACGGTGCCCGACTTAATGGTTGACCCATCAGCAAGCCGGACCAACATGGGGTGATCCTTGGGTCGAAGGGGTATCTGGTGGTGCGCTGCAAAGGTGGCATCAACAAAGCAGCTGCACGCACCAGAGTCAAGGATAGCCTGTACTTGGGTATCCCCTCCGGGAAGCTGCAGAGAAATAGACAGCACAAGATGAGCTTTGTCATTAGGCAGGTACATCAGTATTTCAGAGGGAGAAGGTGCGCACTTACTGGCCTTGGTGGGGCAATTCCGAACCAGATGCCCGTGACCTCCACAGTACAGGCATAGATTCTGCGACATGCGTTGCTGGCGTTCCTCTTGGGGCAATGACGGGTGGAGAAGCCCGATTTGCATTGGTTCCGGTGGGTCTGGTGGAATGGAGGAGGAGGTGGTGACTGGATTGGGACCAGGATTGCTGGGAACTCTGGGCATCATCCAGGTGAGACGTGAGGGCCCTGCAGATCTCAGCTCTGCGTTCCCACAGGCGACGATCTATCTGGATGGCCAGATTGATCAGAGCGTCGAGGGATTGTGGTACCCCGACGCAGGCCAGCTCATATTTGAGCGGCTGTGAGAGACCCAGCCAGAATTGATAACAGAGGCCATGCTGTTTCAGGCGGTGTCTGCGCTCCAGCGCCGGAATTCAGACACATAATCTTTGGCCGTGTGGCGGCCCTGCTGCAAAGCACGGAGGGCTGCTTCAGCCGTAGCGGCCTGCTGGGGTTCCTCATAGAGCTGGGCCATCGCTTGGAAGAAGCGGTCTAGGCTAGTAGTCTCTGGGGCCTTTTGTTCCAAAAGGCAGTGGGCCCAAGCTTGGGGTTCCTCCAGCAGAAGAGAGATCACTAGCCCCAGTTTAGTAACCTCTAAGGAAACAGTCAGTTGCTGGAGGGCAAAGTATAGTTCACAGGAATTACGGAAGGCCCGGAACTTCCTGCGGTCTCTTGCAAACCGCTCGGGCATAGGCACCTTGGGCTCGGCTGGTAAGGCCACAATGGTGCGTGAGGCAGACTGACCAGGACTGGGTGGGGCTGGCACAGAGAGCTCATGGACTCTTCCCTCCAGGCGAGTGTATCCCTCCTGCAGATTTTTAACGGCTTGCGTAAATCCCGCAAGGTGTGCACATAAGTCCTCCTTGGGAGAGGCCCCCTGCGCAGACTCGGACATGGCTGTCCATTACTGTCATGTACCTGATGGTAGAGTCTGACTTATGCAGGGGGCAACCTCTCTTACGGCCCTGGTTCCAGAACCCCTGGTAGTGCAGACAGGGAGTTCTGGAGCACAGGGGGGCACGAGGGCTGCACTTGGTCACTGGTGGTGGGTGAAGGTCCACTGGAGCCACTGGCGGAACGATCAGGGTCGCAACAGTCGCACCTGCGACCGGGCCCTGCCGTTCTGCTACTGCAAGGGGGCCCCAAGACAGCACAAAGGACTTCCGGACCGGCGACTGATGTAGTGGCCGCAAGGAGGGTGAGCTTAAAAACCGCTGCTGGTACTCTGACTTCTGCCACTTGGCTCCGGTGACTGGCTTGCAGGCAGCTTGTGGGGGGTGTTTCAGATCCCACATATGCTGCGATTCCTCTATATGGCAGCGGTAACATCTCTCCCTCTCTCCCCCTTTCTCCCCCCTCCTGTCTCACACCAACACGCCGTCTCCCCCTCCTCCTTGGCTAGGATGTCACAGACAGGAGGAGGGGGAAGAGAATGGACACAGCATCAACAGGACGGAACGTGCTGACCTGAGGTCTGAGCTGAATCTGAACGCATGTGCAGGTGAAGGAGACACAGGGAAGGGGACACAGAATCGGCAGCATGTTAAAGAAGAATACTTGCAGTGATTTGGGGGGGGGGGATAAGAGGATGCTGTACGTGCTAGGGGGCACTTTGTGAGCAAAGAGAACTTGTGCTGGGGGGAGGGCGTTTGATATTTTTATTCAACCCCCCTTCTAGAACAAGTTCTCTGCTCACAAAGTGCCCCCTAGCACGTACAGCATCCTCTTATCCCCCCCCACCCCAATCACTGCACGTATTCTTCATTGACAACTTGCCCCCTTTTTCAAATAGAGGCTGGCTGCTATTTAGGAGACAATCATGGTGTCTGGAATCCCAGGCACATTGCTTGAGATTTTGGCCAATCGCCTCAGGTGCCCACACTAGTGCCCCCCTGTCAGGCGAGTAGTGGAAGTGCCTGAACTTTTTTGACACTGGGCTCCAGGACTCAGGGCCAATGCACACCATGAATCACAAAGGAACTTGCTGTGCGTTCCTGTGCGATTCCCATGTCTTCCAGGTGCTGTGCAATTTCAGCCCTTTCATTTGAATGGGCTGAAATTGTGTCAGTCTGCACCAAGAGCTGTGCATGCGCTACTTTACAAAACACACAGCAACTGGATTGCATGTCACTGCTCATCATACAATCTGGTGCAGACAAACGCTGCATTTGCAACCTGCATTTGGGGAGTCATTCAGTTGATACCCACTACAGATCACTAGGACATTGCATTTTGAATGCAGTGTGGGAAACGCACAGAAAACGCACATTTCCCTCACAGCATTCTGGTGTGAACAGACCCTTAGTCCAGATATACATGATTTCATTTGTATCTTTAGAAGGTCCCACCAAAACCAGGACAGTTGGGAAGTATGAATTTGTATTAGAAGGGGGAGAGGATCGTAATAAAGCACCCCACAACAGGGGCTGAGTCCCGGAGGGAAGGGCCCTTTGACCAGAAGTCGGGGGGGGGGCCCTTCATGGTTTCTTGCACCTGGGCCCTGAGGGTTGTAGTTACGCCTCTGACTGGAGTTTGTGCTTGGCAGAAACATGGTGGTGCGGTCCGGGTCGGTATCAGGCTGGCAGTGCGGTACAGGAGAATCAGGCAAGCGGATGGTCGGGTGCAGGCAGGGTCAGCAACGTGCGGGCAGCAGAGGTACAACAGGGTCAGGCAGGAGAATAGTCGTAGACAGGCTGGGGGTCGGGGCAGGCAGAAAGCAACAAGTCCAAGGTAAAGCCGGTGTCACAAATAGGGATGGGGTTCATGTTCGGATCGAACGTAAGTTCGACCCGAACATCCCTTGTTCACTAGTTCGGGTTTTCCCGAACATTATGGGGCGTTCGCGGCAACTTTGCGCGCCCCATAATGTTTTAAAATGGCGGCGGAATACCGCCCGCTGATTGGTCAAAGCATGCACATGACCTGCATGCTTTGGTCAATCAGCAAGCGGCTTGCTGTGAGAGCTTTGATTGGCTAAAGGCAGGATCACTGCACAGCAGTCTCAATCCACGCCCCACACTATATAAAGCCGCTCGTGCAGCGGCTCTATGATAGTGTGTGTCGGCGCTGCTTGTAGAGAGATAGCGTAGGTTCCTGTATTAGGCAGTTTAGATAGCTAGCTTAAAAAAAAATGTAAAAAACAGACAAACATCACAGAAAATAGATAGCTAAATAGATAGATAGTTAGATATGTAAAATATATCCGGCAGTTAGTGCCGATGAAGATTGAAGATTGAAGACGTAGAGAGGAAGCAAGAAGACTAAAAGAAGAAGAAAACCAGAAGAAGGAGCGGGCCAGGAGAAGATGAAAGAAGAAAGAAAAAAGAAGAAAAGAGCTATAATACAAAATAAAGGACTTGTCAAAAACTGCCTAATGTTTTTTTTTACACTACACTCCTTTTTTGGTGAACAGGTAGGTGTACAATGTACCCCAAACCTGTTCACATAGGGGAGGGGGTTTGGGATCTGGGGGCCCCCTTCTTAAAGGGGGCTTCCAGATTCCGATAAGCCCCCTGCCCGCAGACCCCCACAAGTACCGGCCAGGCTTGTGGGGAAGAGGCTCTTGTCCCCATCAACATGGGGACAAGGTGCTTTGAGGTGGGGGGGCATAGTCCCCCTCCCCCAAAGCACCCATACTCCCCATGTTGAGGGCATGTAGCCTGGTACGGTTCAGGAGGGGGGTGTGCTCGCTCGCCCCCCCCCCATCCTAACCGGCCAGGGCTGCATGCTCGGATAAGGGTCTGGTTTGGATTTTAGGGGGACCCCCACGTCAATTTTTTTTAAAATTTGGCGCGGGGTTCCCCTTAATATCCAAGCCAGACCCGAAAAGCCTATTTTGGACTTGGGAGGGGGACCCCACGCACTTTTTTCCAGTGATTTTTTTGTATATTGCCAAGAACCGGCAATACATTACAGCCGTGGTTTTAAATTACAATTTTTCCTATGGGAATGTAATTTTGCATGTTCTACACCTCACAGAGATGCGCCCTTTTACACACAGACTAAGGACACCGCCCAGGCACAATATTTAAAGGAATTTTTCTTTTTTTTTTCACTTTAAGCATTATTAAAATCACTGCTCCTAAAAAACGATTGATTTAAAAAGTTTTTTTTTCATTGGTACACAGGGCCGCTGATAGGCCAGTACAGCCAGCCCTGTTGTACGGGGCCCGGCGTCCTCGGCTCACCAGGGGGGGCCCGGGCAACCTCACAGACAGTCAGCGCAGAATGACAAGAAATGGCTTTCTAAATTACACCCCCTACTAAGCCGCTCCTACTAGCTCAGGGGGGTGTATTATTGCTATTTTTTGGGCCCTTCTCTTATGATATGTGCTGGTGGGAGTGAGGAACTTTTTTCTCATTTTCGGGCGCATGCGCAGTGCATTTCAGCGCCGTGCTACATGTCCCAGCCACCTGTCGCGGCTGCCCATTTCCTTCCCTGGCGGAGTGATCTTCCTCCACTCAGGAGTAGTCGGCCCCAGAGAGACGGAGATCGAGAGGCTGAGAGGTGGGAGGCCGTGGTGGCAGGCAGCTGACAGGGTCCAGGAGGAGAGGGAAAGCCAGGATTCATTGTGGCTGCTGTAGCACCCCTGTAAGTGTGTGAAAGATATACACTGCAGATTATGATGTCACCTTCTATAATAAAAAAAAAATATACACAGGCAGCGGTCAGCAGGTTTTCTATCACAGTGTGTCACATGACATGACTGTTAAGTGCTGAATTTGTTAACTTATTAGTAATAAGTTAACAAGGGCACCCAACAGCCATGTCCTAGGACACACTGTGACAGAGCCATCCATGATTGAGCACCTGCTGCCTGTGTGTTATTATAATGCTGTCTGTTATAAAGGCTTCTTTCAGACGGAGTGGAATCCGCATGTTCAGTGGAGGATCTGTCCGCTGAACCCTCGCTGAGCGGAGTGGGCAGATGACAGGTCCGTGTCCACTCAGCTTATGTAGAGCGGACACGGACACAGCCCACTCTGCTCTAAGGGCGGCTGGTGTAAACAAACCGACGGTCCAGTTACACTCGACTGCCCTCCAATCCGCTAGACAAAGGGGAACGGATTCCTTTCTGTTTTGTTTAGCGGATCGGATTGGAGGTAGGCGAGTGTAAATTGGCATAAGTACGTTTAGATCCAATCTCTATATAAGTGAATAGAGGGTCAGATCAGGTCCACCTGAAAAATGGACAAGCAGACCTGATCAGACCTGTCATGCGAACCCACCCCCAATCTTTTCCCTTTAACTGCTTGCCGTCTGCCCTCAGTACATTTACTGTGCCAGGGCGGCACAGACAGGCTGGACCACATACATGACTGTCATCTAGCCTGTTCTGGATTAGGGATGCATGTGCGGGCACCTGCTGCTAGCACACTCTGTCACTG
Organism: Glandirana rugosa; assembly: GCA_018402905.1. NCBI lineage: Eukaryota > Metazoa > Chordata > Amphibia > Anura > Ranidae > Glandirana > Glandirana rugosa. The sequence goes on from BLSH010389319.1 coordinate 2,108,041, forward strand.
GCTACACCAGGATTTTGCAGGCTGTCCGTTTTTTACATGCGATTGTTTTTTAAAGGCGGGGCCAGAGGAGGGGCCAAGGGCGGAGTTGAGGGTGGAGCTGAAGGGGGCCCCATCAGGTTGGCTGTACGGGGCCCCATGGTTCCTATCAGAGGCCCTGTTGGTACATGTCACCTAGGGCAGGACCCGGGTCCCCATACACTTTTTAGGGCAATAACATTGCATATAAGCCTTTAAAATGAGCACTTTTGATTTTTCATGTATGCGTCCCATAGACTTTAATGGTGTTCGGATGTTCGCCCTGAACTTTTTGTCTGTTCTGGTGCGAACCAAACCGGGGGGTGTTCGGCTCCTCCCTAGTCACAAACACAGGAAGTCTTCACAGGGTTCACATGGCACTGGAACGCTATAGAATGGACAGCACCTGCTGCAAGGTGCTGTCTGTTTAATTAGGCCGTTTTGGTGCTATTGGCGCGCACAGGCACACGCGCACAGGCGAGCGCAATGTGCATGGAGCCAGATAAGTCCGGTTTTCCTAAAAGTGGCGGCTGTAATTGGACACAACCGTCACGTGATCGGGAGGGCCAATCACAGTGCCCATATCCCGATCTCTGCTCAGCCGAGTCCTGTGATCATATTTGTTGGAAATTATGAAATTATAATATTATTTTGAATAATATTGGGCTCTGAAATGTATGAAATATAATGTAATATGTCATTTCAATGTGCTTTTGACAGAGAAGCAAAATTGTATGAGCAATTATATTTCAAACCCCATGTGAAGCATGGTAGGAGTCATCTGTTTTTCTATAGACTTAAAGACCATATAAGTAGGGAAGGTTACTCTTGTGAAGAGCTGACCTCAGCTTTACAAACAGTATAAGAATTCATAACTTTGGATGTTAACCAGGAAGAGATAATGGAGGATATGGAAGCCTACATTCTCGGAGACGTGACGTGAATACCTGTCAGAACTCTTCCTCCTCCTGACTGACATCTGAAGCCATAGCATATGTAGACTTCATATGTATTGCTACGTAAGTTTGTCTTGGTTATGTTATGTTATGAAAAATAAAACTCAAAGATTTTCTAATGATGTCGTTCATGCAAGAGTTTCTATGATGAAAATGATGAAAATATTGATCACAGGATCGAGCTGCAGTGCGCCACATGGCCGCGCTGCGAGCACCCATTCTGAGGGACGTTCCTAAACGTCCACTCAGAATGGTGAGGCTCCCACCCGACCATATTTGTACAGTGGCCGGGTGGCAGGTGGTTAAAGAATCGCCAACTTACCTGGTGTAGAATGCCCCAGGGCTATGTGGACTCACCTGTAGTCTACTTGATTGTACTCCAGGCCACACTGAGGTCCTGGACTCCACATCATGGTTCGGTCCTACTACAGTACGTGGATGACCTCATCATCTGTAGTCCAAATCAGGTAGCCAGACAGGAGAACAGTGTGGATCTCATAAACTGGTCACAAAGTGTCTAGAAAGAAATTGCAGTGGTGTCAGGAAACTGTTGAATACCTTGGTTTTGTCCTCAGAAAAGGAGAAAGGAAAGTTAGTCACAAGAGAGCTGCGGCTCTCATGGGTCTGCCCCGCCCACTGACCAAGAAGGACTTGCTTACCTTCCTTGTCATGCTTGGTTACCAGTGGATACCTGACTGTTCCTACTATGACAATCTCCTGAGACAAGCCATTGGTTCTGATATGCCAGATTGTATAAAATGGTCAGAGGAAATGTATAATGCTTTTGTGTATTTGAAAAATGCTATGGTAACGGCCCCTGGTCTAGGGCTGCCTGATTATGGCAAGATGTTTCACTTATTTGCCAGGGACAATTGTAAAACGATGGCGGGAGTCCTAGCTCAGGAACATGGAGGCAAGCTCCACCCTGTTGCTTCTTTCTCAAAGATGGTTCCAGTACAGGTTCATGGCATGCCTGCGTGTCTCAGAGCTCTAGCATCCTATGCAATGGTGGTGGAAATGGCTACATCATTCACTCTGGGACATGATCACTTTACACACCACACAAAATGTGTCCATTCTGTTGAAAAATATACACACCCAACATATGTCTGCCCAAAGGCTTAGTGGTTATGAGATCATACTGCTCTCCAACCCTAAGCTAGAGGTAAAATATGCCTCTCCTACCTCAGGACCAGCCCCGATCCTCAATGTTTTGTTAGGATTAAAGGGAGAACAGGTTGAGATTGTCCCACAACATGATTGTTTGGATCTCATCCATCAGGACACGTCCCCAAGACAGGACATGTCTTCTGTAGCCCTTCCAGATGTGTTTGTAGATGGTTCTTGTTCAAGGCCCAATGACAACACATATCATGAAGGATATGCTGTTGTACAATTACCAGACAAAATTCTAGAGGCGAATACAATTCCTTACCAGTCAGCCCAGGCTGCAGAACTAGTAGCCCTCACAAAAGCTTGCCAGCTCTTTGAAGGACAAGATGTGAACATTTACACAGACTCCAAGTACGCTTTTGGGGTCGTTTTCGATCAAAAGCTATACAGCTACCAAAGTCTATTGCCATTTTACTTTGCAGGGCACACATAGGCCAGCAGACTGATATAGCCAAAGGACATGCCCTAGCAGATAGAGCAGCGAAGGAGGCCGCATCCACTCAAAACGCAACCACCCAAATTCCATTGCTCACGCCAGAAATGCCAAACACTACAAGACTTACAGACATATGCCACGGAAGCAGATATCCGAGATTGGTATAGCGCAGGTGTGCAGATAAGCCCTAATTCTGGACTTATCTGCCAAGAGGGGAGACCATGTATCCCTGTTGCCGGTGCACCACTCTTTATTTCACAATACCATGGGGTGGGACATAGAGGATGGCAGACTACATGTGAACTTTTGGTCTGCAATTTCTATATTCCAGGCCTCCCCTCCCTTGTCAAGGCATATGTCTCCAGATGCGTCACATGTATCAGAAACAACCCCAACAACCCACAAAGGGCAAAACATGAACACTTGATATACCCAACAACACCGTTCACTCACCTACAGATAGACTTCACACATGCCAAAGGTGGGCAAAAGACAGGAGTACCTTTTGGTGATCGTGGCTATGTTTTCACGATGGACCGCGGCATTCATAACCACAAAAGAAGATGCCCAAACAGTTGTAAAAATTCTTACACAAGAAATTATTCCCAGGTGGGGATGTCCGCTCCAGATTAACTTAGACAATGGCCCTGCATTTGTGGCCAAGGTCTGCCAAGATCTGGTAAGGACTCTTAAAATTGACTGGAAGTTTCACATACCTTATCGCCCTCAAAGTTCAGGTATAGTGGAAAGGATGAATAGGACTAATAGGACTCTCAAGGATAAGAAATTCAAAAAGAGGGAGAAACTCCCAGATTGTAAGCTATCCCCTGGACTTTACAGGCAGTTGGTTGAATAAGGTACAAAAAAGAGATTTATGAAATAGTAAAAAAATAAGGAACTCTCAGGATAATCAGGATAAGTAGGAAAGGTGATATGGACTTGAAACTCCCGCTATTCCATACACTTTGAAGGTCAGTTAAAATTCTCAGGAATGGTCTAGAACCGTCTGGAACCGGTGTTTACGTCCCGGTAACAGATTCAATTAGACCTCGCCTGTAGGGGTGGACCCTTATTAAAGAACACATTCTTAAAAATGTTGACAAACCCGTAGAAGAAAACACCAATACTTACGGCGCCAGGTAGCACTTTTGTATCGGTGCTAGTGGTTTTCCATGAGGACAGAAAACGGGTGGAAACCGTACACACTTCAGATAGACATCCACTCACTTGCC